>CAWUFW010014577.1:0-406962 GCA_963921515.1 Calotriton arnoldi
CCACTACCTTTGGAAGACTGAAGAATCTCCCTTGGAGTCAAGGAGTGACTCCCCTGCTTGGCAGGCACCAAAAACTACAAACGACGGTCGCAAACTGTGAGAAGTTGGCCTGGTATATGCTGTCCACTAATTATAGTGGGCACCTTGCACCAGTCCAAACAACCCCTTATTGGAGATAGGTTAAAGACAACCTTATTGAAAGCTATCCTAGTGGTAGCTATGGAGAGCAGCCTTTAGGCTAAGTCTTGAAGGAATGTAAAGCAGCTTGTTTTACCAGTCTATAATCTCTTGAGTGATCAAATGAAAGAGCACCACACCAGGTATATATTTAAAATATATGTATTTATTGCTAAACACACCCCTCTAGTCTCTTTTTGAGGCTAGAGTTCGAAGTACATAAGTTAGAAGTTATTTAAACACAGTAATAGCACAAATACACGTTTGGGCCCTAGGGGCGTACCAAACCATATACCAATAAAGTGGTATAAGAACCACGACTGAACTAGACACTAGGCCTAGAGCCTCTAGAAGTGCTTGGACCACAAGGAACCACCCAAGGTAGTGACACAGGGGACCCACGGGAGACGCGTGCAGTGTAAATACACAACCACGATACGCCGTTGACTTCTATGGAGAAAGTCGTGATCGGGAAATTAGAGAAAAGGGACACTTAAAAGAGGACTTGGACCAAACCCTTTGAGATCTAGGACTTTGAAGAGTCTCTACCCACGGGAGCACCGGAGTACTCGTGTTACCTCACCCAGGGAAGCCGGGTGCATAGGTGCCTTTCGGGGTCGGGTTTCGTCGTCGATTTGAATGGCGATCTGCTGCAAAGTGCTGCTGGTGACCAAGTGAAAAGTGTCCGGGTGGATCCAAGAGTGGATCGGAGTTCTGAAGAACCTGAAAGCAGAGGGGACAGAGTCTGGGTCACTAGCCAGTGACCAGGAAGACGATGGACAGATGCCCACCGATGTCGAGTGCTTCAGGTGCGTTGACGGTTGTCTTGACTCTTCAGCCACGAGGTCCAGGAGGCGTTGTCGGCAACCAGGAGCAGGATTCGCGCTGGTACACAATGTCTGTCGAGTGCTGAGGTGTCGGCGACCGGATTGGACCCAACAAGCCTTGGCAACGGCCAGTCTCAATGCAGAGGAAGATCGTCGATGGTGCAGACCAGCAAGGTCTGGGGAACTCACCCAGCGAGGGTAAGTGAGGGTAGGCCTGGAGCAACCAGGATTCCATGTTAGAAAAAGATTGGCCTCGTTAAGGGCTACTAGCCAACAGGCTAGCGACCGCGAAGGAGCCTCGTGACGCCGCACGTGGATCTGGCTCACAGGACACTCGTGGAGTGGGGGCCAGTGATCTTCGGTGCAGTTGGTGCTGGAGGCTAGGGCTACTCAGAGCCCAAAGCACGACTTCTTGGAAGACCCACAAGAGGATGCACTTGCAAATGTGCTCGGTGTCCAGGGGTCACGGTCTCAAGTCACCCACGATAGCCACGGGCCTCAGCTTTGCTGGGGACTCAGGGTAGCCTCAGGGAAGTCTGAGAATCTACCTCTGGTGATGCGATGACTTCGGCGTCCGATGGGAGCTTCAGACATGCGAACCGGACAGATGCTTCTTTGGTGCCTGCCAAGCAGGGGAGTCACTCCTTGACCCCAAGGGAGATTCTTCTGTCCTCTAATCGTGAGTAGAGCGTCGAAGGTCCAGGATTCAGTTTCAGAGTTTCGTCCAGGGATAATCTAAAGTCCTAAGGACTGGGTTCCTATACTTATACTAAGTATAGGGGTTGGACTACTCTGTGGCCCCACCTATGGGTGGGTCAGGGCAGAGGGGTGGCTACACCCCTTTCCCTTTGTCCAGTTCGCGCCAAAGCAGGGGCTGCAAGCCCCTGATCCGGTTTGAACTGGGGTATGCACAGGGACACCAAATGTGCCCCCAGTGCAGGACTTCAAAGCACCCGAAAGTGCTCCCGCCCAGCCCCAATACACATTATCCTGTCTGGGGAGGTGGTCACACCTCCCTGGGACAGGAAACCTATTGTCCAGGCCTCCCCTGCCGGAGTTTCGTCCAGCAGCAGGAGGCCAGACTTGTGTCTGTGGCAGCAGCATCCATTTTGTGATGCCAGGCTTTAGAAAGAAGTTACCGGCCAGGCCAGGGTTAACATGTCTCTCCCTCTAGAAGGGTGGAATGCTACCCCCGCCGCCAGACTTGGCGGGGGGGTAGTATTTCAAGATGTTTGACACCAAACACGACATGTTTAGGTGCAGCCATTCCAAAGTTAGCATTTTACCGCGAGGTTATAATGCGCTTAAGAGTATGTGGTCAGGCTGCACTACAAACAGCATCAGAGAAGGGTCTCCGAACGCTGCAGAGGGGCCCTGCTCATGCAGGGGCACCCTCTCACATAGGAACCATGCACTCTGCCTTTAGGATTGATAAGGCCTGCCTTAGGAGTGACTTATAGGTTTATATGTGTGTATGTATTTAGTGATATAGGTAACCTATATCACAGTAAGGAGTGCATGCACCACCTTACCCAGGCTGCAGTAGCAGACCTGTGGTGTCAGTTTGGATGGCTTTCCAGGGGTGGCATAATACATGCTGCAGCCCCTGGTAGGCCTCTGAGGTACCTATGCCCTTGGTACATAGTATACCATATCCTAGGGACTTATAAGGGCACTCCAGATTCCAATCAGAGATGTGCCTAAGGCACATGGAAACCTTTTACAGAGAAAGCAGATAGACTGGGGCCCTGAATAGCAGGATCCCAGTCCAACTAAGTCATAAACCAGCAAAACACCATAAAAAAAGTGGGGGCAACCATATAGTCAGATTCCACCTTCCTACATAACCCCCCAAACGAAAGGAGATAAGGCTAACCTTGGCCAGTTGAGCCTTCATTGACTAAGTGGTCATATAAGGAAGCACCTGCACTAGCATGGTTGCCCCCTGTCTTATGGTCCACTAAGCAATCCCTCACCCTAAGGGTATGAGAGGGTCTCCACCATGGGGAATCACTACCTGTGGTGTGCTTAGGTAAAGTACAAGGCTGGTGAGGTGTCTGAGTAGGGAAGTGAGGCCCTAGGAATGTTGGCCTCAGCTTCCTCAGATCACTGGTCACCATGTGTGCCTGTCTTTCCATGACTGAGTTGCACTTTGCTCTAAGGGTCAACCTTTGGCTGCCTACAGCTGGGGGCTGGGTCCCTTTGGATGGACTACTGGGGGGACAGGGCAGGTTTGGAACCTTCAGGTCCCAGGTTTGCCCTTGCCTACCAGAGTCCTTCTGGGGGAGGTCCTTACATAAAGGCATGGGGGATCCCTCAGTGTGTAGAGGAGTTTTCACCTGGCTAGGGCTACTAGACTGGGTGCCCCTAATCTGCTGATGGGGGTTCCTCTGGACAGGGGGCCCTGGGGGTCCACTGACCTCCCTGACCTCTGCAGCCCTGGGCTGGCTGAGGCAGGGTAGAGAGGGGCAGGTTACCTGCTCCAGACTGGGTACCACCTTGGAAGGGTCCTCTGCCATCAGGGGTGTGGCCAGGCCAGGCCTGACTACCTCTGGGGCAGTTCCTTCACTAGGGGTAGGGTCAGTTCCCTGAGGAGGCTGACCCTTACCTACTGTCTGGAGGGAAGAAGACTTTTCTTCAACCCTTGTGCTCTCTTTTGGGGGAGAGTGGGCCATTCTTTCAGGCTCCATCTCTCCAAATTCTTGGGCTGGGGCTGTGGCCATTACAGCCCCACTAACCTTTACAGGGACGCCCAACATCCTAAGGTGGGTTTGGTGTTCAACTTCAGCCCAGGCTGAAATTTCCAGATCATTGCCCATCAGGCAATCTACAGGTAAGGTGGGGGACACTGCCACTCTCTTTGGGCCTGTGACCCCCTTCCAGCTGAGATTGACTATGGCCATGGGGTGATCTGTTCTGACACCATCAATGTTGGTCACCTGGTATTTAAACTCAGGTAAAAGCTGGTGAGGGGGACTAGTTTCCCTGCCACCATGGTGACACTAGCCCCTGTGTCCCTAAATGCCACAGCTTTCTGACCATTAATCATTGGCTCCAGTCTGTACCTGCCCATTGCTGTGGGACCCATGGTAAAGGTGGCAAATCCTACACCACCATCAGAGTCAGAGGAGTCTGTTGAGGGGTCCCTGTCTGAACCAGGGCCCACCTCTGTTCCTGTTACAAAAGCACCTAACTTTTTGGGTGCACTACTCCCAACTGGAGGATTACTACTGGTAGTACCAGGAGGGGGGTAGTAGTTGCTGGGGGAACATTTTCTTTATTGCCAATCCTGGGGCAACTGGGATCAGATTTCCAGTGCCCAGGCTTTTTACAGACATGGCAATATGGTTTCTTTTCAGGAGAGGAAGGAGTTTGGGACCCACCCCAGAAGAGGAATTTTGGGGCCCTGTAGGGGACTTATCCTTAGATTTATCCCCACCTTTCTCTTGGGACTTAGTAGAATCTTTCTTCTGGTCACCACCCGGATTTCTAGTTTTTACTCTGGTTCTGACCCATTTGTCTGCCTTCTTTCCCAATTCTTGGGGAGAGGTCAGATCAGAGTCCACCAGATACTGGTGCAAAAGCTGGTTTTGACAATTATTAAGGATCTGCTCCCTCATAATCAAATTGTACAATCCTAAAAAGTCATGCACTTTGTTGCTATGTATCCAACCTTCCAGAGCCTTTGTAGCACAATCTACAAAATCAACCCAGTCTTGAGTCTGAGCTTTTTGGGTGTCTCTGAACTTCAACCTATACTGTTCAGTGGTTAGGCCAAACCCATCTATCAGAGCACTCTTCAAGACTGTGTAATTGTCAGCATCCTCTTCTCTTACAGTGAGGAGCTTGTCTCTACCTTTGTCTGCAAAGGAGAGCCACAAGATTGCTGCCCACTGCCTCTGGGGGACCTTCTGAACTTTACAGGCCCTCTCCAGTGCAGTTATCCATTTGTGGATGTCATCCCCACTCTGGTAGGGAGGGACAATCTTGTTTAGGTTTCTATGGTCATAAGACCTTTCCCTATCTCTAGGGATATTGCTGCCACCATGGGACTCTAGTCCCAACTTTCTTCTCTCTCTAAAGAGATCTAGGGACTCCCTGTCTATAGCCAGTTGCTTCTTTTTGATTTCAAGCTGAGCTTCCTCATATTGAACCAGCCTCTTTCTTCTCTCATGAGAGGATTCCCTCCTATGAGATGAGACAGAGCTCCCTATGGAGGTGCCAGAGTGGTTAGACTCCTGAGAAGGAGATCTAGACTTTCTGGGCACACTCATAATCCTTCCTGGGGGACAAAGTGGGGATCATCTTGATCATCCTCTTCATCTTCCACAGGAGGGATTGGGTTATCCAGGTCAGGGTCATTTTCACCCTCCTGGCCAGTTTCAGAGGGGGCTGGGGGTATTTCTACCCCTGGTCCCATCCTCATCTTCTGCCCCACCCTCAGCTCCTACCCCTTCAGTCCCCAAGGGCTTACTAAGGTCATAAGCCACCAACAACTCTTTAAGGTGTTGGGTGGTGGGACTTTGGCCTGTCCTTATTTTTCTCAAATTGCATAAAGCTCTCAATTCCAAGAATGGGAGTGTATCATACTTGGAGGGTGGAAGCTCAGTGGCTTCCTGCAAGGATTCTTTAGATCCTACCCTTAAAGACATTACTAGTGTGGTGTGGTGTATGCACTACCTACTTTAGTGTGGCCTACTAAACTCTCTTGAGTTGTAGAAAGGGTTGTGCTATCCCTTAACACACAACTCTAAGTTCAGTAGAACTTACTGTATTCTAAGCTTAAATTATATGTACCTTAGGTACCTTTAGTGGTTTTCAGTTGATCAATTCAATTGAGATTATCTGGTAAAACAATAGCAAGCTGTAATCCCACACGCTGCACACCAATGTGAGAAGTTGGCCTGGTATATGCTGTCCACTAATTATAGTGGGCACCTTGCACCAGTCCAAACAACCCCTTATTGGAGATAGGTTAAAGACAACCTTATTGAAAGCTATCCTAGTGGTAGCTATGGAGAGCAGCCTTCAGGCTAAGTCTTGAAGGAATGTAAAGCAGCTTGTTTTACCAGTCTATAATCTCTTGAGTGATCAAATGAAAGAGCACCACACCAGGTATATATTCAAAATATATGTATTTATTGCTAAACACACCCCTCTAGTCTCTTTTTGAGGCTAGAGTTCGAAATACATAAGTTAGAAGTTATTTAAACACAGTAATAGCACAAATACACGTTTGGGCCCTAGGGGCGTACCAAACCATATACCAATAAAGTGGTATAAGAACCACGACTGAACTAGACACTAGGCCTAGAGCCTCTAGAAGTGCTTGGACCACAAGGAACCACCCAAGGTAGTGACACAGGGGACCCACGGGAGACGCGTGCAGTGTAAATACACAACCGCGATACGCCGTTGACTTCTATGGAGAAAGTCGTGATCGGGAAATTAGAGAAAGGGACACTTAAAAGAGGACTTGGACCAAACCCTTTGAGATCTAGGACTTTGAAGAGTCTCTACCCACGGGAGCACCGGAGTACTCGTGTTACCTCACCCAGGGAAGCCGGGTGCATAGGTGCCTTTCGGGGTCGGGTTTCGTCATCGATTTGAATGGCGATCTGCTGCAAAGTGCTGCTGGCGACCAAGTGAAAAGTGTCCGGGTGGATCCAAGAGTGGATCGGAGTTCTGAAGAACCTGAAAGCAGAGGGGACAGAGTCTGGGTCACTAGCCAGTGACCAGGAAGACGATGGACAGATGCCCACCGATGTCGAGTGCTTCAGGTGCGTTGACGGTCGTCTTGACTCTTCAGCCATGAGGTCCAGGAGGCGTTGTCGGTGACCAGGAGCAGGATTCGGGCTGGTACACAATGTCTGTCGAGTGCTGAGGTGTCGGCGACCGGATTAGACCCAACAAGCTTTGGCAACGGCCAGTCTTGATGCAGAGGAAGATTGTCGATGGTGCAGACCAGCAAGGTCTGGGGAACTTACCCAGCGAGGGTAAGTGAGGGCAGACCTGGAGCAACCAGGATGCCAAGTTAGAAAAAGATTGGCCTTCGTTAAGGGCTACTAGCCAACAGGCTAGCGACCGCGAAGGAGCCTCGTGATGCCACATGTGGATCTGGCTCACAGTACACTCGTGGAGTGGGGGCCAGTGATCTTCGGTGCAGTTGGCGCTGGAGGCTAGGGCTACTCGGAGCCCAAAGCACGACTTCTTGGGAGACCCAGAAAAGGATGCACTTGCAAATGTGCTCGGTGTCCAGGGGTCACGGTCTCAAGTCACCCACGATTGCCACGGGCCTCAGCTTTGCTGGGGACTCAGGGTAGCCTCGGGGAAGTCTGAGAATCCACCTCTGGTGATGCGATGACTTCGGCGTCCGACGGGAGCTTCAGAAATGCGAACCAGACAGATGCTTCTTTGGTGCCTGCCAAGCAGGGGAGTCACTCCTTGACCCCAAAGGAGATTCTTCTGTCCTCTAATCATGAGTAGAGCGTCGAAGGTCCAGGATTCAGTTTCAGAGTTTCGTCCAGGGATAATCTAAAGTCCTAAGGACTGGGTTCCTATACTTATACTAAGTATAGGGGTTGGACTACTCTGTGGCCCCACCTATGGGCGGGTCAGGGCAGAGGGGTGGCTACACCCCTTTCCCTTTGTCCAGTTCGCGCCAAAGCAGGGGCTGCAAGCCCCTGATCCGGTTTGAACTGGGGTATGCACAGGGACACCAAATGTGCCCCCAGTGCAGGACTTCAAAGCACCCGAAAGTGCTCCCGCCCAGCCCCAATACACATTATCCTGTCTGGGGAGGTGGTCACACCTCCCTGGGACAGGAAACCTATTGTCCAGGCCTCCCCTGCCGGAGTTTCGTCCAGCAGCAGGAGGCCAGACTTGTGTCTGTGGCAGCAGCATCCATTTTGTGATGCCAGGCTTTAGAAAGAAGTTACCGGCCAGGCCAGGGTTAACATGTCTCTCCCTCTAGAAGGGTGGAATGCTACCCCCGCCGCCAGACTTGGCGGGGGGGTAGTATTCCAAGATGTTTGACACCAAACACGACATGTTTAGGTGCAGCCATTCCAAAGTTAGCATTTTACCGCGAGGTTATAATACGCTTAAGAGTATATGGTCAGGCTGCACTACAAACAGCATCAGAGAAGGGTCTCCGAACGCTGCAGAGGGGCCCTGCTCATGCAGGGGCACCCTCTCACATAGGAACCATGCACTCTGCCTTTAGGATTGATAAGGCCTGCCTTAGGAGTGACTTATAGGTTTATATGTGTGTATGTATTTAGTGATATAGGTAACCTATATCACAGTAAGGAGTGCATGCACCACCTTACCCAGGCTGCAGTAGCAGACCTGTGGTGTCAGTTTGGATGGCTTTCCAGGGGTGGCATAATACATGCTGCAGCCCCTGGTAGGCCTCTGAGGTACCTATGCCCTTGGTACATAGTATACCATATACTAGGGACTTATAAGGGCACTCCAGATTCCAATCAGAGATGTGCCTAAGGCACATGGAAACCTTTTTACAGAGAAAGCAGATAGACTGGTGCCCTGAATAGCAGGATCCCAGTCCAACTAAGTCATAAACCAGCAAAACACCATAAAAAAAAAGTGGGGGCAACCATATAGTCAGATTCCACCTTCCTACACAAACTATGCCGCTCCCGCCAGAGTCCGAAGTCCCTGCAGCCCAAGAAGTGGATTTCCTGACTTCTCAAAGGCCATCGTGAGTCCTCAGTGAAGCTGAGGCCAGTGGACCCCAAGAGTGATGAGGAACCGCGACCCCTGGGTACTGTGCACTATTGTCAAGTGCAACCCCTTCACAACATTTTACGAACTTGTGCTTTGGACCACATGTGTTCCAAGCCTCCAGCAGGAAGTCCTCCGAAGATAATAGGACTACCATGTCCCAAGTGACCGTGGGCCCCTGTTGAGCGAATCCTCCCGAGGTGTCTTTGTGATCCCTTGCCAGCCGGCTTGTGGGTCCCCTGAAGGCTTTCCTACAGAACCAAAGGGCTCCCCTGGTTTCTCCAGACCTGCCCTGACTTACCCTTGCTGGGTGAGTCCCTCAGACCTTGCTGGTCTGCGCCATTGACTTTTTACATTTTCCCCGAGACTTGCTGTTACCAAGGCTTGTTGGCTCCAATTGAGTCGCCGACATCGCAGTAAGCTGCAGACATCGTGTGACACGCCGAATCCAGCTCCTGGTCATCATCGACACCTCCTGGACCTCGTGGCTGAAGAGTCAAGGCACCCGTGAACGACCTGAATCTTGCGACTACGGTGGGCATCCATCTTCCTTGCCCCGAGTCACTGCCAAGTGACTTTGAACACTGTCCCCTCTGCTTTCAGGTCTTCCATCTTCTGAATCCAGGCTTGGATTCCTCCGGACACTTCTCCTCTCGCCGCAAGCAGCAAGTCTTCACTGGCTCCCATTGAAAACGACGCCGCGACCCGACACCAAAGAACACCTATGCACCCGGCTCCCCTGGGTGAGGTAACTTCAGCACTACGGTGCTCCTGTGGGTGTGGGCCCTAGAACTACTTACCATGTAAGTGACTTGCTTGTAGCTACCCTAGAAGTGCCCTAAAACTCTTACTTTCCAAGTGCGACTATCGCGCTGACTCGTACATGGTTCGCGTCTGTGTTAGACACACCGCATCCAACTCCCTTGCAATTCTATCTGTAACCGCGTCCTTCGACTCGTACAAGGACCGATCGGTGTGTTCGCCTCGAACACGCAAGGGACCTTTAACATTGAAATCTCAATCGCGTCTGTTCGCATAGACTCGTACAGGACTCGCACCGGTGCCAGGACACCGCGTCCGTCCCCTGTGGGTCTCCTACAACTACCTGGGGTGGTTCTTGGGGGTCCCTCGATTCTAGATGCCCTAGACCTAGGTCTCGCCAAACTAAGATTGTGATATTCGATTGTGCTAAACTTATTTTGATAACATTTGACTTGTACATATGTTCCTGACTTGTAATCTCATAAAGAAATTAGTAGAGAGTTGTTTATTAATAAATACATATATATTTGATATATATACCTGTGTGGTGTCTTTTCATTTGGTGATTCAAGAGATTGTGTGGTAAAACAAGCTGCTTTACATTCCTTCAAGACTTAGCCTGAAGGCTGCTCTCCACAGCTACCACTAGGATAGCTTTCTATAAAGGATGTCTTAAACCTATCTACCATAGGAGTCGAATTGTTCTGGTGCAAGGTGTCCACTTTAATTAGTGAACAGCATATACCAGGCCAACTTCTCACACCATATCACTGTCAACAGGCAGGAGAACTGCAGAAAGAGGCAAGAGAGTTGCAGAAACATGCAAGAGAGGTGAAGAAAGAGGGAACAGGGGTGCAGAAACAGGCAAGAGAGGTTCAAAAGAGGCAAGAGATGTGCATAAACAGATAAGAGAGGTGTAGAAAGAGGTAAGACAAGTGCAGAACGAAGCAAGAGAAGTGTTGAAAAAAGCAACAGACGTGCAGAAAGAACAAGAGAAGTGATGAAAGAGACAAGAGAGTTGCTGAAAGAAACAAGAGAGGTGCAGAAAAAAGCAAGAGAAGAGCAGATAGAGGCAAGTGAGGTGCAAATAGAGGCAAGAGAGGTACAGAAAGAGGCAAGTGAGGTGCAGAAACAGGCAAGAGGGGTGCAGAAAGAGCCAAGTGAGGTGCAGAAACAGGCAGGAGAACTGCAGAAAGAGGCAAGAGAGTTGCAGAAACAGGGAAGAGAGGTGAAGAAAGAGGGAACAGGGGTGCAAAAAGAGGCAAGAGAGGTGTGAAAGAGGCAAGAGAAGTGCATAAACAGGCAAGAGAGGTATAGAAAGTGGCAAGACTAGGTCAGAACGAAGCAAGAGAAGTACTGAAAGAAGCAACAGAGGTGCAGAAAGAAGCAAGAGAAGTGATGAAAGAGACAAGAGATTTGCTGAAAGAAACAAGAGAGGTGCAGAAAAAAGCAAGAGAAGAGCAGAAAGAAGCAACATAATTGCAGAAATAGGCAAGATAAGTGTAGAGAGAGGCAACAGAAATGTAGAAAGAGGAAGAGAAGTGCAGAAAATAGCAACAGAAATGCACATCTCTTGTTTCCTTCGGCAGCTCTCTTGTCTCTTTCATCACTTCTCTTGCTTCTTTCTGTACCTCTGTTGCTTCTTTCAGCACTTTTCTTGCTTCTTTCTGAACTTGTCTTACTTCTTTCTAGACCTCCCTTGCCTGTTTATGCACTTCTCTTGCCCATTTCTGTACCTCTATGCCTCTTTCTGTACCCCTGTTCCCTCTTTCTACACCTCTCTTGCCTGTTTTTGCAATCTCTTGCCTCTTTCTGCATTTCTCTTGCCTGTTTCTGCACCTCACTCCCCTCTTTCTGCACCTCTCTCGCCTCTTTCTGCACCTCTCTCGCCTCTTTCTGCACCTCTCTTGCCTCTTTCTGCACCTCACTTGCTTCTTTCAGCACTTCTCTTGCCTCTTTCTACACCCCTCCTGCCTGTTTATGCACTTCTCTTACCTGTTTCCGCACATCTCTTGCCTCTTTCTGCACCCCTGTTCCCTCTTTCTGCACCTCTATTGCCTCTTTCTGCACCTCACTTGCCTCTTTCTGTATTTCTCTTGCCTGTTTTTGCACCTCTCTTGCCTCTTTATATACCTCTGTTCCTTCATTCTGCACTTCTCTTGCTTCTTTCTGCACCTTTCTTGCTTCTTTCTGCATCCCTCTTGCCTCTTTATGCAGCCCTCTTGCCTCTTTCTGCATTTCTCTTGCCTCTTTCTGCACCTCTCTTGCTTCTTTCTGCACCCCTCTTTCCTCTTTCTGCGGCTCTCTTTCTTCTTTCTGCTCCTCTCTTGCCTCTTTCTGCACTTCTCTTGCTTCTTTATGCACTACTCTTGCTTCTTTCTGCACTACCCTTGCTTCTTTCTGCACTTTTCCTGCTTCTTCCTGCTCCTCTCTTTCCTCTTTCTGCACCTCTCTTTCCTCATTCTGCTGTTCTCTTGCCTTTTTCTGCACATCTGTTGCTTCTTTCTGCTCCTCTCTTGCCTCTTTCTGCACTTCTCCTGCTTTGTTCTGCACATCTCTTGCCTCTTTCTGCTCTTCTCTCGCCTCTTTCTGCACTTCTCTTGCCTTGTTCTGCACATTTGTTACTCTTTCAGTACTTTTCTTGTTTTTTCTGCACTTCTCTTGCTTCTTTCTGCATTTCTGTTGCGATTTTCTGCACTTCTCTTGCCTCTTTCTACATTTCTATTGCCTCTCTCTACACTTATCTTGCCTATTTCTGCAATTCTGTTGCTTCTTTCTGCACTTCTCTTGCTTTTTTCTGCACCTCTCTTGTTTCTTTCAGCAAATCTCTTGTCTCTTTCATCACTTCTCTTGCTTCTTTCTGCACCTCTGTTTGTTCTTTCAGTACTTCTCTTGCTTCGTTCTGCACTAGTCTTGCCTCTTTCTATACCCCTCTTGCCTGTTTATGCACTTCTCTTGCCTCTTTCACACCTCTCTTGCCTCTTTCTGCACCCCTGTTCCCTCTTTCTTCACCTCCCTTGCCTCTTTCTGCAACTCTCTTGCCTCTTTCTGCAGTTCTCCTGCCTATTTCTGCACATCACTTCCCTCTTTCTGTACCTCTCTTGCCTCTATTTGCATCTCACTTGCCTCTATCTGCTCTTCTCTTGCTTTTTTCTGCACCTCTCTTGTTTCTTTCAGCAACTCTTTTGTCTCTTTCATCACTTCTCTTGCTTCTTTCTGCACATCTGTTGCTTCTTTCAACACTTCTCTTGCTTCGTTCTGCACTTGTCTTGCCTCTTTCTACACCTCTCTTATCTGTTTATGCACATCTCTTGCCTCTTTCGAACCTCTCTTGCCTCTTTCTGCACCCCTGTTCCCTCTTTCTTTACCTCTCTTGCCTGTTTCTGCAACTCTCTTGCCTCTTTCTGCAGTTCTCCTGCCTGTTTCTGCCCCTCACTTGGCTCTTTCTGTACCCCTCTTGCCCTTTTCTACGCCTCTCTTGCCTGTTTCTGCATGTCTCTTGCCTCTTTCTGCAGTTCTCTTGCCTGTTTCTGCACCTCACTTCTCTCTTTCTGTACCTCTCTCGCCTCTTTCTGCACCTCTCTTGCCTCTTTCTGCACCTCACTTGCTTCTTTCAGCACTTCTCTTGCCTCTTTCTATACCCCTCCTCCCTGTTTATGCACTTCTCTTACCTGTTTCTGCACCTCTCTTGCCTCTTTCTGCACCCCTGTTTCCTCTTTCTGTACCTCTCTTGCCTGTTTCTACAACTTTCTTTCCTCTTTTTGCAGTCCCTTTGCCTGTTTCTGCACCTCACTTGCCTTTTATTGCACCTCTCTTGCCTCTTTCTGTACCTCTCTTGCCTTTTACTGCATCTCACTTGCCTCTTTCTAAACTTCTCTTGTTTTTTTCTACACCTTTCTTGTTTCTTTCTTGGCTGTTTCTGCACCTCTCTTGCCTCTTTCTGCACCTCTCTTACCTCTTTATGCACCTCATTTGCTTCTTTCTGCACTCCTCTTGCCTCTTTCTGCAACCCTGTTCCCTCTTTCTGCACCTCTCCTGCCTGTTTTTGCACTTCTCTTGCCTCTTTCTGCACCTCTGTTGCTTCTTTCTGAACTTCTTTTGCTTCTTTCTGCACCTCTCTTGCCTCTGTCTGCACCCGTGTTCCCTCTTTCGGCACCTCTTTTGCCTGTTTCTGCAACTCTCTTCCCTCTTTCTGCAGTTTTCTTGTCTCCTTCACATCTGTTGCTTCTTTCTGCACTTCTCTTACCTCTTTCTGCACCCCTCTTGCCTCTTTCTAAACCCCTTTTTCCTCATTCTGCAACTCTCTTGCCTCTTTCTGCAGTTCTCTTGCCTCCTTCCGCACCTCTGTTGCTTCTTTCTGCACTTCTCTTGCCTCTTTCTGCATCCCTCTTGTGAGAAGTTGGCCTGGTATATGCTGTCCACTAATTATAGTGGGCACCTTGCACCAGTCCAAACAACCCCTTATTGGAGATAGGTTAAAGACAACCTTTATTGAAAGCTATCCTAGTGGTAGCTATGGAGAGCAGCCTTCAGGCTAAGTCTTGAAGGAATGTAAAGCAGCTTGTTTTACCAGTCTATAATCTCTTGAGTGACCAAATGAAAGAGGACCACACCAGGTATATATTTAAAATATATGTATTTAGTCTTAAACACACCCCTCTAGTCTCTTTATGAGGCTAGAGTTCGAAGTACATAAGTTACAAGTCGAATATCAACAGTAACAGCACAAATACACGTTTGAGCCCTAGGGGCGTACCAAACCATATACCAATAAAGTGGTATCAGAACCACGACTGAGCTACACACAAGGCCTAGAGCCTGTAGAAGTGCTTGGCCCTCAAGGAACCACCCAAGGTAGTGACACAGGGGACCCACGGGGGATGCGTGCAGTGTGAGAACACAGCCGTGAGCCGCCGTTGACTTTTATGGGGAATGTCGCGGTTGGAGTTTTAAAGAAAAAGGACACTTAGAGGAGGACTTGGAGCAAACCCCTTTAGAACTAGGTTGTTCTAGAGTCAATACCCACGGGAGCACTGGAGTACTTGAGTTACCTCACCCAGGGAAGCCGGGTGCATAGGTGTCTTTCGGGGTCGGGTTTCGTCGTCGTTTTCAATGGCAATCTGCTGCAAAGTGCTGCTGGCGACCAAGTCGAAAGTGTTCGGGTGGATCCAAGGGTGGATCGAAGATCTGAAGAACCTGAAAGCAGAGGGGACAGAGTCTGGGTCACTAGCCAGTGACCAGGAAGGCAATGAGCAGATGCCCACCGATGTCGGGTGCTTCAGGTAGGTTGACAGTCGTCTTGACTCTTCAGCCACGAGGTCCAGGAGGCATCAATGAAGACCAGGAGCTGGATTCGAGCTGTCCCATAACGTTTGTCGATTGCTGGGGTGTCGGCGACCAGATTGGACTCAACAAGCCTTGGCAACGGCAAGTCACATGGAAACAAAGAAAGGACGTTGATGCAGACCAGCAACGTCTGGGGGACTCACCCAGCAAAGGTAAGTCAGGGAACGTCTGGAGCAACTAGGAAAGCACAAGCAGAAGAAGAGTTGCCTTCGGGAGGGCCCACTAGCCAACGGACTAGCAACCACAAAGGAGCCTTGAGTGGACGCACTTAGAGCTGGCTCACGGGACACTCGTGGAGTGGAGGCCAGTGATCTTAAGTGCAGTCGGTGCTGGAGGCGGGGGCTACTCAGAGACCAAAGCACAACTTCGTGGAAGACCAGGAAGAGGATGCACTTGTAAAAGTTCTCGGTGTCCAGGGGTCACGGTTCCACATTACCCACGACAGCTACGGGCCTCAGCTTTGCTGGGGACTCAGGGCAGCCTCAGGAAAAGTCTGGAAATTTACCTCTGGTGTTGCAAAGACTTCGGCGTCCGGCAGGAGCTTCAGCGATGCAGACCGGACAATTGCTTCTTAGGTGCCTGCCAAGCAGGGGAGTCACTCCTTGACCCCAAGGGAGATTCTTCAGTCCTCTAATCTTCAAGTAGAGCATCGAAGGTCCAGGATTCAGTGTCAGAGTTTCATCCAGGGTAATCTAAAGTCCTAAGGACTGGAGTCCCATACTTATACTAAGTTAGGGGGTTGGACATACTCTGGGGACCCACCTATGGGCGGGTCAGGGAAGAGGGGTGGTTACACCCATTCCCTTTGTCCAGTTTCATGCCAGAGCAGGGGCAGGTAGCCCCTGCAACCGGTTTGAACTGGCATATGCACAGGGACACCAAATGTGCCCCCAGTGCAGGACTTCAAAGCACCAGAGGGTGCTCCCGCCGAGCCCCAATACACACTATCCTGTCTGGGGAGGTGGTTACACCTCCCTTCGACAGGAAACCTATTGTCCAGGCCTCCCCTGCCGGAGTTTCAGTCAGCAGCAGGAGGCCAGACCCGTGTCTGTGGCAGCGGCATCCATTTTGTGATGCCAGGGCTCTGGAAAGAAGTTACCGGGTAGCCCGGTGTGTACATGTCTCTCCCTCTAGAAGGGTGGAATGCTACCCCCACCGCCAGGACTGGCGGGGGGGGGGGTAGTATTCCAAGATGTTTGACACCAAACACGACATGTTTTGGTGCAGCCATTCCAAAGTTAGCATTGTACCGCGAGGATAAAATGCACTTAAGAGTATATGGTCAGGCTGTACCACAACCAGCATCAGAGGAGGGACTCCGAACGCTGCAGAGGGTCTCTGCTCATGCAGGGGCACCCTCTCACATAAAAACCAAGCACTCTGCCTTCAGGATTGTTAAGGCCTGCCATAGGAGTTTACTTATAGTTTTATATGTGTGTGCAATTGTAGTGATATAGGTAGCCTATATCACAGTAAGGGGTGCATGCACCACCTTACCCAGGCTGCAGTAGCAGACCTGTGGTGTCATTTTGGCTGGCCTTCCAGGGGTGGCATAATACATGCTTCAGCCCCTGGCAGGCCTCTGGGGTACCTATGCCCTGGGTACATAGTATACCATATACTAGGGAATTATAAGGGCACTCCAGATTCCAATCAAAGAGGTACCTAAGGTACATGGAAACCATTTTAGAGAGGAAGCAGCTAGGCTGGGGTTCTGATTAGCAGGGCCCCAGCCAGACTAAAGTCGAAAAACAGTGAAGCATCAGCAAAAAGTGGGGGTACCCATGTGAAGCAGATCCTACTCTCCTACACAACCCCCCCCAAATGTAGGGACATTAAACTAACCTTGAACAGTTGAGTCTTCATGTTCTAAGTGGAAGTACCTAGAGAGTCCATCTGCATTGGCATGGTTACTCCCAGGTCTATGTTCCACTGTAAAGTCCATCCCCTGTAGGGAAATGGACCACCTAAGCAGTTTGGGGGTTTCACCCTTCATTTGTTTTAGCCATAAGAGGGGCTTATGGTCTGTTTGAACAAGGAAGTGAGTACCAAACAAGTATGGCCTCAACTTCTTCAGAGCCCAGACCACAGCAAAGGCCTCCCTCTCAATGGCTAACCAACGTTTCTCTCTAGGGGTCAGCCTTCTGCTAATAAAAGCTACTGGCTGATCCTGACCTTCATCATTCAATTGTGACAGTACAGCCCCTACCCCCAATTCAGATGCATCTGTTTGGACAATGAACTTCTTGGAGTAATCAGGACTCTGTAGAATGGGAGCAGTGCACATGGCCTGCTTCAGGTCATCAAATGCCTTTTGACAGTTAGCTGTCCACTGAACCTTTTTGGGCATTTTCTTGGAAGTTAAGTCATTCAGGGGTGTCACTATTGATCCATACCCCTTGACAAATCTCCTATAGTACCCAGTCAGGCCTAAGAAGGCTCTCACCTGAGTCTGGGTAGTTGGAGCAACCCAGTCCATTATGGTCTGGCTTTTGCTCTGCAGTGGTTGAACCTGGCCTCCACCTACAAGGTGGCCCAGGTACACAACCTAACTCTACCCTATCTGGCACTTGGTGGCCTTGATAGTGAGGCCTGCCTTTTGCAGGGCCTCCAAAACATTTCTGAGGTGGACCAGGTGTTCCTCCCAGGTGGAGCTAAAGACAGCAATATCATCTAGATAGGCTGCACTATAGGCTTCCAGACCTGTAAGAACTGTATTCACCAACCTCTGAAAAGTGGCAGGTTCATTCTTCAAACCAAAGGGCATTACCACAAATTGTTAATGCCCACTAGGGGTTGAGAATGCTGTTTTTGGCTTTGCATCATCAGCTAGTCTGATCTGCCAGTAGCCAGCTGTCAGGTCAAATGTGCTTAGATACTTGGCTGAGGCCAAATTGTCTATTAGCTCATCTGCCCTAGGTATTGGATGGGCATCAGTCCTAGTGACTGCATTGAGACCCCTGTAGTCCACACAAAACCTCATCTCTCTTTTCCCACCACTGGTGTGAGGTTTTGGCACAAGGACCACTGGACTAGCCCAAGGGCTATCTGAGGGTTCAATAACTCCCAAATCCAACATTTTCTGGACTTCTGTCCTGATACAGTCCCTGACATGGTCAGGTTGCCTATAAATCTTATTTTTAATAGGCAGACTGTCCCCAGTGTCCACTTCATGAGTGCACCAGGTGGTCTGACTTGGAGTCAGAGAGAACATATGTCTGTACTGATTGAGCACTTGTCTGCAATCAGTTTGCTGCGGAGCAGTGAGGCTGCCTGCCAAGGCTACACCATCCACTGACCCATCATCAGGGTTCTGTGAGAGCAGGTCAGGGAGTGGGTCACTCTCTTCCTCCTGTCCCTCATCAGTAGCCATGAGCAAGCCCATGTCTGCCCTGTCCACATATGGTTTCAATCTGTTGACATGGAGAACCCTGTGGGGACTCCTGGGTGTTCCTAGGTCTACTAAATAGGTAACCTCACCCTTCTGTTCAACAATGGTATGGGGTCCACTCCATTTGTCTTGGAGAGCTGCTGGGGCCACTGGCTCCAACACCCATACCTTCTGTCCTGGCTGGTAAACAGTCAGTACAGCCTTTTGGTCATGCCAGGCTTTTGGAGTTCCTGGCTAGCCTCAAGGTTTTTAGTTGCCTTTTTCATGTACTCAGCCATCCTGGAGCGGAGACCAAGTACATAGTCCACTATGTCCTGCTTTGGGGGCTTGAGAGGTAACTCCCATCCTTCCTTCACCAGGCACAATGGACCCCTGACAGGGTGACCAAACAAAAGTTCAAAAGGGCTGTAGCCAACCCCCTTCTGAGGCACCTCCCTGTATGCAAATAAAAGGCAGGGCAAGAGTATGTCCCATCTTCGCCTAAGCTTCTCTGGTAGCCCTTTAATCATGCCCTTCAAGGTTTTGTTGAATCTCTCAACTAAACCATTGCATTGTGGGTGATAGGGTGTGGTGAACTTGTAAGTCACTCCACACTCCTTCCACATTGCCTTCAAGTATCCAGACATAAAGTTTGCATCCCTGTCTGATACAGCCTCCTTAGGGAAGCCCACTCTTGAGAAAATTCCCAGGAGGGCTCTTGCCACCACAGGTGCTGTAGTGGTCCTAAGGGGTATAGCCTCTGGGTACCTGGTGGCATGGTCCACCACCACCAGGATAAACCTGTGCCCAGATGCTGTTTGGTGATCCATGGGACCAACAATGTCAATCCCCACCCTTTCAAAGGGAACCCCCACCACAGGTAGTGGTATCAGGGGGGCCTTTGTAGTGCCAACTGCCTTGTCACTGGCCTGGCAGGTTACACAGGAGCGACAAAACTCCTTGGTGTCTTCAGACATGTGGGGCCAGTGAAAGTGAGGGACAATTCTGTCCCAAGTCTTGTTCTGGCCCAGGTGACCTGCTAAAGGAATGTCATGGGCTAGGGTCAATAGGAAGCCCCTGAACTTCAGAGGTATAACCAACCTCCTGGTGGCACCAGGCTTGGGGTCTCTACACTCTGAGTACAAGAGTCCATCATCCCAATACACTTTATGGGGACCACTAGCATTCCCAGCAGCCTCAGCAGCAGCTTGCTGTCTGAGGGGTTCAAGAGAGGGGCAGCTCTGCTGCTCCTGGCTCAGATCTGCCCTGGAAGGGCCCCCTGTCCCTAAGAACTCAACCTGATCAGGCTCAAGCTCCTCTGGGACAGTTCCTTCCTCAGGACTGAGATTATCTCCCTGAAGAGACTGATCTTCCTTCTGAGCCAAGGGGAAGGCACTGCCTTTACCCTACTACTCCTCCTCTTGGATGGCACTTGGTCCATTGTTCCAGAATCCAAGGCCTGTTCAGTGTTAGGCATTTTGCTCTGTGACCTGGTCACAGCAAACACATCTGCAGGGGTGCCCAGCATTTCTGCATGGGTCCTGAGCTCCACTTCTGCCCAAGCTGAAGTTTCTAGATCATTGCCAAGCAAGCATTCAACTGGTAGGTCTGCACTTACCACAACCTTCTTAAGGCCAGTTACCCCTCCCCAGGAGAAGTTAACAACTGCCAGAGTATGGTCTGTTCTGACATTGCTAGCATTGGTCACTTGGTACATTTCACCAAGTATAATCTGCCCAGAATCCACAAGATCTTGTGTCACCATGGTGACACTTGCTCCTGTGTCCCTGAATGCCAAAGCCTCTTTTCCTTTTATTAATGGCTGTTGCCTGTACTTGCCCAGATTACTGGGACTCATAGAGGAGGTCACATCCATGCCTCCATCACAGACTAGGACAGCCTAAGTGAGTTCTCTGACTAGGCCAGAGCTCATCTCATTACCCAGGGTCAACCCTACTAAACCCTTGGCCTGTGTACTCCCACCACCAATTCTAACTGCACTAGGGGGAACAGGTGCCTTAGGGGCATTGGTGGGGGCTGGAATAGAGTCTTTGGACTTGGTGCAATCTCTGGTCCAGGGTGTCTTTTGCTTACAGACTTTGCACCATGGTTTCTTTTGGCCTTTTCCCTTGTTAGACTGTGAATCCCCACCTGAAGAAGATTTGTGGGGGCCTTGTGAAGACTTCTGGTCTTTACCCTTCTCCCCACCCTTATCAGAGTTTTTAGAATCTTGCTTCTTAGGGTCACCACCTTGGTTCTGTACCTTCTGCCTCACCCTGGTTCTGACCCATTTGTATGCCTTCTTTCCCAATTCTTGGGGAGAGGTCAGATCAGAGTCCACCAGGTACTGATGCAACAGCTGATTTTGACAGTTATTAAGAATCTGCTCCCTCATGATAAGATTGTACAATCCTGTGAAGTCACATACCTTACTGCCCATCAACCAATCCTCCAGAGCCTTAGCAGAACAATCAACAAAGTCCACCCAGTCTTGAGTCTGTGCTTTTGGGTATCTCTGAACTTTAACCTGTATTGTTCAGTTGTTAGGCCAAACCCATCAATCAGAGCACTCTTCAAGACTTTGTAATTGCCAGCATCCTCTTCTCTAACAGAGAGGAGCTTATCTCTACCTTTGTCTGCAAAGGAGAGCCACAAGATTGCTGCCCACTGCTCCTGAGGGACCCTCTGTACTTTACAGGCCCTCTCCAGTGCAGAAATCCATTTGTGGATGTCATCCCCACTCTGGTAGGGAGGGACAATCTTGCTCAGGTTTCTATGGTCATAAGACCTTTCCCTACCACTAGGGAAGTTGCTGCTACGATGGGACTCTAGTCCCATCGTTTTTCTTTGCCTTTCAAGCTCTAGGGACTCCCTGTCTATAGCCAACTGCTCTCTTCTGAGTCTCAACTGAGCTTCTCCATACTTGAGCAGTCTCTCTTTCCTTTCATGAGAGGATTCCCTCCTATGAGAGGAAACAGAGGTCCCTATTGAGGTGTCAGAATGGTCAGACTCCTGAGACGGAGATCTGGGCCTTCTTAGGCACACTCTCAACTCTTCCTGGTGGGACAAAGGGGAGGCCATCCTGATCCTCCTCTTCCTCCACAGGAATAGCTGGGTTTTCCAGGTCAAGGTCATTGTCACCTTCCTGGCCAGTTTCAGAGGGGGGGTCCTGGGTGATTTCACCCCTGGCCCCTTCCTCATCTTCTGCCCCACCCTCTCTGCCTACCCTTGCAGACCCTATAGGTCTTCTGAGATCATCTAGCAGGAGCATCTCCATGAGACATTGGGTGTTGGCACTTTTGCCTGTCTTCAACTTCCTAATCTTGCACAACTCTCTCAATTCCAAGAATGGGAGGTTGTTATATTTGGATGGCAGGAGCCCACTGGTTCCTGGTAGTGAAGACATTACTAGTGAGGTGTGGTGTATGCACTACCTACTCTAGTGTGGCCTACTAAACTCTCTTGAGTTGTAGAAAGGGTGTGCTAGCCCTTAACACACAACTCTAAGTTCAGTAGAACTTACTGTATACTAAGCTTGTTTTTATATGTACCTAAGGTACCCTTAGTGGTTTTCGGTTGATCAATTCAATTGAGATTATCTGGTAAAACAATAGCAAGCAGGAATCCCACACGCTGCACACCAATGTGAGAAGTTGGCCTGGTATATGCTGTCCACTAATTATAGTGGGCACCTTGCACCAGTCCAAACAACCCCTTATTGGAGATAGGTTAAAGACAACCTTTATTGAAAGCTATCCTAGTGGTAGCTATGGAGAGCAGCCTTCAGGCTAAGTCTTGAAGGAATGTAAAGCAGCTTGTTTTACCAGTCTATAATCTCTTGAGTGACCAAATGAAAGAGGACCACACCAGGTATATATTTAAAATATATGTATTTAGTCTTAAACACACCCCTCTAGTCTCTTTATGAGGCTAGAGTTCGAAGTACATAAGTTACAAGTCGAATATCAACAGTAATAGCACAAATACACGTTTGAGCCCTAGGGGCGTACCAAACCATATACCAATAAAGTGGTATCAGAACCATGACTGAGCTAGACACAAGGCCTAGAGCCTGTAGAAGTGCTTGGCCCTCAAGGAACCACCCAAGGTAGTGACACAGGGGACCCACGGGGGACGCGTGCAGTGTGAGAACACAGCCGTGAGCCGCCGTTGACTTCTATGGGGAATGTCGCGGTTGGAGTTTTAAAGAAAAAGGACACTTAGAGGAGGACTTGGAGCAAACCCCTTTAGAACTAGGTTGTTCTAGAGTCAATACCCACGGGAGCACCGGAGTACTCGAGTTACCTCACCCAGGGAAGCCGGGTGCATAGGTGTCTTTCGGGGTTGGGTTTCGACGTCGTTTTCAATGGCGATCTGCTGCAAAGTGCTGCTGGTGACCAAGTCGAAAGTGTTCGGGTGGATCCAAGGGTGGATCGAAGATCTGAAGAACCTGAAAGCAGAGGGGACAGAGTCTGGGTCACTAGCCAGTGACCAGGAAGGCGATGAGCAGATGCCCACCGATGTCGAGTGCTTCAGGTAGGTTGATGGTCATCTTGACTCTTCAGCCATGAAGTCCAGGAGGTGTCGACGATGACCAGGAGCTGGATTCGAGCTGTCCCATGACGTGTGTCTATTACAGGGGTGTCGGAGACCGGATTGGATTCAACAAGCCTTGGCAACGGGAAGTCTTGTGGAAATGGAAGAAGGACGATATTGCAGACCAGCAAGGTCTGGGGGACTCACCCAGCGAGGATATGTCAGGACATGCCTGGAGCAACCAGAGAACCCAAGCAGAAAAAGATTGGCCTTTGGGAGGGCCTACTAGCCAACGGACTAATGACCGCGAGGGAGCCTCAAGTCGACGCACGTGGAGCTGGCTCACAGGACACTCGTGGAGTGGAGGCCAGTGATCTTCAGTGCAGTTGGTGCTGGAGGCTGGGGCTACTCGAAGCCCAAAGCACGACTTCGTGGAAGACCCAGAAGAGGATGCACTTGCAAATGCGTTTGGTGTCCAGGGGTCATAGTTCCACGTTACCCACGACAGCTACGGACCTCAGCTTTGCTGGGGACTCAGGGCAGTCTCGGGGAAGTCTGGAAATCCACCTCTGGTGATGCAAAGACTTCGGCGTCCGACGGGAGCTTCAGCGATGCAGACCAGACAATTGCTTCTTTGGTGCCTGCCAAGCAGGGGAGTCACTCCTTGACCCCAAGGGAGATTCTTCAGTCCTCTAATCTTAAAGTAGAGCGTCGAAGGTCCAGGATTCTGTGTCAGAGTTTCATCCAGGTTAATCTAAAGTCCTAAGGACTGGGGTCCCATACTTATACTAAGGTAGGGGGTTGGACATACTCTGTGGCCCCACCTATGGGAGGGTCAGGGCAGAGGGGTGGTTACACCCCTTTCCCTTTGTCCAGTTTCGCGCCAGAGCAGGGGCTGGAATCCCCTGAGCCGGTTTGAACTGGGGTATGCACAGGGACACCAAATGTGCCCCCAGTGCAGGACTTCAAAGCACCAGAGAGTGCTCCCGCCCAGCCCCAATACACACTATCCTGTCTGGGGAGGTGGTTACACCTCCCTGGGACAGGAAACCTATTGTCCAGGCCTCCCCTGCCGGAGTTTCGGTCAGCAGCAGGAGGCCAGACTCGTGTCTGTGGCAGCGGCATCCATTTTGTGATGCCAGGGCTCTGGAAAGTCAGTACCGGGTAAACCGGTGTGTACATGTCTCTCCCTCTAGAAGGGTGGAATGCTACCCCCGCCGCCAGAACTTGGGGGGGGGTAGTATTCCAAGATGTTTGACACCAAACACGACATGTTTCCGTCCAGCCATCCCAAAGTTAGCATTTAACGCGAGGTTATAATGCGCTTAAGAGTATATGGTCGGGCTGCACTACAAACAGCATCAGAGAAGGGTCTCCGAATGCTGCAGAGGGGCCCAGCTCATGCAGGGGCACCCTCTCACATAGGAACCACGCACTCTGCCTTCAGGATTGATGAGGCCTGCCATAGGAGTGACTTATAGGTTTATATGTGTGTATGTATGTAGTGATATAGGTAGCCTATATCACAGTAAGGAGTGCATGCACCACCTTACCCAGGCTGCAGTAGCAGACCTGTGGTGTCAGTTTGGATGGCCTTCCAGGGGTGGCACAATACATGCTGCAGCCCCTGGTAGGCCTCTGAGGTACCTATGCCCTGGGTACATAGTATACCATATACTAGGGACTTATAAGGGCACTCCAGATTCCAATCAGAGATGTGCCTAAGGCACATGGAAACCATTTTAAAGAGGAAGCAGCTAGGCTGGGGTTCTGATTAGCAGGGCCCCAGCCAGACTAAGGTCGAAAAACAGTGAAGCATCAGCAAAAAGTGGGGGTACCCATGTGAAGCAGATCCTACTCTCCTACAATCGTGAGTCCCCAGCAAAGCTGAGGCCAGTGGACCCCAAGAGTGATGAGGAACCGCGACCCCTGGGTACCGTGCACTATTGTCGAGTGCAACCCCTTCACAACATTTTACGAACTTGTGCTTTGGACCACGTATGGTCCTAGCCTCCAGCAGGAATCCCTCTGAAGATCAGAGGCCTACCATGTCCAGAGTGACCGTGGGCCCCTGTTGAGCAAATCCTCCCGAGGCATCTTTGCGATCCCTTGCCAGCCGGCTTGTGGGTCCCCTGAAGGCTTTCCTACAGAACCAAAGGGCTCCCCTGGTTGCGCCAGGTCTGCCCTGACTTACCCTCGCTGGGTGAGTCCCTCAGACCTTGCTGGTCTGCGCCATTGACTTTTTACATTTTCCCTGAGACTTGCTGTTACCAAGGCTTGTTGGCTCCAATTGAGTCGCCGACACCGCAGTAAGCTGCAGACATAGTGGGACACGCCGAATCCAGCTCCTGGTCGTCATCGATGCCTCCTGGACCTCGTGGCTGAAGAGTCAAGGCACCCGTGAACGACCTGAATCTTGCGACGACGGTGGGCATCCATCTTCCTTGGCCCGAGTCACTGCCAAGTGACTTTGAACACTGTCCCCTCTGCTTTCAGGTCTTCCATCTTCTGAATCCAGGCTTGGATTCCTCCGGACACTTCTCCTCTCGCCGCAAGCAGCAAGTCTTCACTGGCTCCCATTGAAAACGACGCCGCGACCCGACACCAAAGAACACCTATGCACCCGGCTCCCCTGGGTGAGGTAACTTCAGCACTACGGTGCTCCTGTGGGTGTGGGCCCTAGAACTACTTACCATGTAAGTGACTTGCTTGTAGCTACCCTAGAAGTGCCCTAAAACTCTTACTTTCCAAGTGCGACTATCGCGCTGACTCGTACATGGTTCGCGTCTGTGTTAGACACACCGCGTCCAACTCCCTTGCAATTCTATCTGTAACCGCGTCCTTCGACTCGTACAAGGACCGATCGGTGTGTTCGCCTCGAACACGCAAGGGACCTTTAACATTGAAATCTCAATCGCGTCTGTTCGCATAGACTCGTACAGGACTCGCACCGGTGCCAGGACACCGCGTCCGTCCCCTGTGGGTCTCCTACAACTACCTGGGGTGGTTCTTGGGGGTCCCTCGATTCTAGATGCCCTAGACCTAGGTCTAGCCAAACTAAGATTGTGATATTCGATTGTGCTAAACTTATTTTGATAACATTTGACTTGTACATATGTTCCTGACTTCTAATCTCATAAAGAGATTAGTAGAGAGTTGTTTATTAATAAATACATATATATTTGATATATATACCTGTGTGGTGTCTTTTCATTTGGTGATTCAAGAGATTGTGTGGTAAAACAAGCTGCTTTACATTCCTTCAAGACTTAGCCTGAAGGCTGCTCTCCACAGCTACCACTAGGATAGCTTTCTATAAAGGTTGTCTTAAACCTATCTACCATAAGAGTTGAATTGTTCTGGTGCAAGGTGTCCACTTTAATTAGTGAACAGCATATACCAGGCCAACTTCTCACATTGGTGGGCAGCGTGTGGGATTCCAGCTTGCTATTGTTTTACCAGAAAATCTCTATTTGAATTACTAACTGAAAACCACTATAGGTACTTAAGGTACATATAAAGTCAAGCTTAGTATCAATAAGTTCTACTCAACTTAGAGCTGTGTGCCAAGGGATAGCACACCCTTTCTACAGCTCAAGCTAGTATCAGTAGGCCACAAACTAGTGTAGGTAGTACAACACTGCAAAACACTAGAATGTCCTTAAAGGGTGGAACCAGTGGATCCACTCAGCCTCAGTATAAGGACATGGCTTTCTCTGACTTGAGAGCCATGTGTGTTGAAAGACACCTGAAGCTAGGACAGAGTCCCTCCACACTACACCTGATAGATCTGCTGACAGCAGATGATCTTAGATTAGCTCTAGGAGCTAATGGGTCTGAATCAGGGGGTGGGTCAATTACAGTGTCTGGGTCAGATGATGAAAATCAGAATGACCAAGACTCTGTGATTGAAGGGCCAGGCTCCAAGGGGCCTGAAAAGGACAGAGGAATTCTCCCTAAGGGAACTGACAGAGTGGATGAGAGGCATAGGCCCCCTTCCAGGGAATCTGACCACTCTTATAACTCTGGTAGAGAATTTGTCCAGCAGAGGAACTCATACTTTCCCATAAGAGAGAGCTCCTCTGACAGAATGTGCAAACTGCTGCAGTATGAGGAAGCAAGAGTTGCCCTCAGAACCAAGCAGTTGGCACTAGATAGAGAAGCCCTGGAGATCCAGAAAGCTTCTAGAAGAGAGGGGTTAGAACCCCTTGGTGGCAGCAACAGTGTCCCTAGAGGCAGAGAATATATTCCAGACCATAGGAACCTGAGCAAGGCTGTTCCTCCCTACCAGAGTGGGGATGATATCCACAAGTGGATAACTGCTATGGAGAGGGCCTGTAGAGTACAGCAGGTCCCCCAAAAGCAGTGGGCAGCAATCTTGGTGCTCTCCTTTTCAGACAAAGGTAGAGACAAGCTCCTCACTGTTAGAGAAGAGGATGCTGATGATTATGAAGTCCTGAAGAGTGCACTGATAGATGGGTTTGGCTTAACCACTGAGCAGTACAGGTTGAAGTTCAGAGACACCCAGAAGGCACAGACTCAGGACTGGACTGACTTGGTAGATTGTGCAACCAAGGCTCTGGAGGGTTGGCTGGTTGGCAGTAGGGTTACTGATTTCAAGGGATTGTATAATCTGATGATGAGAGAACAGATCCTTAATAATTGCCAGAACCAGTTGTTGCATCAATACCTGGTGGACTCAGATCTGACCTCTCCCCAAGAATTGGGAAAGAAGGCAGACAAATGGGTCAGAACCAGGGTAAGGCAGAAACCCCAGAACCAAGGGGGTGACACCAAGAAGCAAGATCCTAAGGGCTCTGAGAAAGGTGGGGATAAGTCAAAAGACCAGAAGTCTTCACAAGGGCCCCAAAAATCTGCATCTGGTGGGGAGTCACAATCCAACAAGGGAAAAGGCCAAAAGAAGCCCTGGTGCAAATTCTGTAAACAGAAAGGGCACTGGACTTCTGATTGTAACAAGTCCAAAGACCAAACCACCACCACTCCTGCCCCTAAGGCAACTGTTCCCCCTAGCTCAGCTACTGGTGGAGGTGGTACTCAGAATAAGGGTGTAGTAGGGTTGACCCTGGGTTCTGAAATGGTCTCTGACCTAGTCAGAGTACCCACTCAGGCGATGCTGATTTGTGATGGAGACCTTGATATGTCCTTCCTAGTAAGCCCCAGTAATCTGGGCAAATACAAACAGCAGCCTGTAATAAATGGCAAACAGGCTTTGGCATTTAGGGACACAGGTGCTAGTGTCACCATGGTGGCAGAGGATCTTGTGGACCCTGGACAGATCATCCTGGGCGAAATGTACCAGGTGACCAATGCAAGCAATGTCAGGACCAACCATAGTCTGGTAGTTGTGAATTTCTCCTGGGGAGGGGTAACTGGCCTCAAGAAGGTTGTAGTCAGTGCAGACCTCCCTGTCGAATGTCTATTGGGCAATGATCTAGAGACTTCAGCCTGGTCTGAAGTAGAGTTATGGACTCATGCTGAGATGTTGGGCATCCCTGCAGAGGTATTTGCTGTGACCAGGTCACAAGCAAGAATGCATAACACTGAACCAGCTCTGGATCCTGGAACAATGGACCAGATGCTTCCCAAGAGGAGGAGCAGTAGGGTAAAGGCAGTGCCTTCCCCTCTGTCTCAGATCACAGATTCACCCACAGGAGGGAGGTGAAGCAGATCCTGAAGAAGGAACTGCCCCAGAGGGACTTGAGCCTGATCAGGTTGAGTTCTTGGGGGCAGGGGGCCCTTCTAGGGAAGATCTGAGTAAGGAGCAACAGTGCTGCCCCTCTCTTGAACCCCTCAGACAGCAGGCTGCTGCTGAGGCTGCTGAGAGTGCTAGTGGGTCCCATAAAGTTTATTGGGATGAGGGACTCCTATATTCTGAGGGTAGAGATCCAGCCCCTGGAGCCACCAGGAGGATGGTAATACCTCAGAAGTTTAGGGGGTTCCTCTTGACCCTAGCACATGATATCCCTTCGGCAGGTCACTTGGGCCAAAACAAGACCTGGGACAGGCTTGTTCCACATTTTCATTGGCCACATATGTCAGAGGACACAAAGGAGTTTTGTCGCTCCTGTGTCACATGCCAAGCCAGTGGTAAGGCAGGTGGCACAACAAAGGCCCCCTGATACCACTACCTGTGGTGGGGGTACCCTTTGAAAGGGTAGGGATTGACATTGTTGGTCCCCTTGACCCTCAAACTGCATCTGGGCACAGGTTTATCCTGGTGGTAGTGGATCATGCCACCAGGTACCCAGAAGCAATTCCCCTGAGGACCACCACAGCCCCTGTGGTGGCAAGAGCCCTCATTGGAGTTTTCTCCAGAGTGGGTTTCCCAAAGGAGGTCATTTCTGACAGAGGTACCAACTTCATGTCAGGATATTTGAAGGCAATGTGGAAGGAGTGTGGTGTAACTTATAAGTTCATCACCCCTATCACCCACAATGCAATGGGTTAGTTGAACGCTTCAACAAAACCCTGAAGGGAATGATTAAAGGACTCCCAGCGAAGCTTAGGCGGAAATGGGACCTTCTTCTTCCCTGCCTGTTGTTTGCATACAGAGAGGTTCCACAGAAGGGGTTGGTTACAGCCCATTTGAGCTTCTGTTTGGGCATCCTGTGAGAGGTCCATTGTGTTTGGTAAAAGAGGGCTGGGAGTTACCTCTCAAGCCCCCAAACAAGATGTGATGGACTATGTACTTGGTCTCCGCTCCAGGATGGCTGAGTACATGAAAAAGGCAACCAAAAACCTGGAGGCCAGCCAAGAATTACAAAAAGCTTGGCATGACCAAAAGGCTGTACTGACTGTATACCAGCCAGGACAGAAAGTGTGGGTGTTGGAGCCTGTGGCCCCAGCAGCCCTCCAGGACAAGTGGAGTGGCCCCCATACAATAGTTGAACCGAAGGGAGAAGTCACCTACATGGTGAATCTTGGAACTCCCAGGAGCCCCCTGAGGGTGCTCCATGTCAACAGATTAAAGCCATATGTTGACAGGGCTGACATGGGCTTGCTCATGGCAACTGATGAGGACCAGGAGGAGGAGAGTGACCCTCTCCCTGACCTGCTCTCTCAGAACCCTGATGATGGGTCAGTAGATGGTGTTGCTTTGGCAAGCAGCCTCACTGACCATCAGCAAACTGAGTGCAGACAAGTTCTGCAACAGTATAGACATATGTTTAGCCTGACCCCTAGTCAGACTACCTGGTGCACCCATGAGGTGGACACTGGAGACAGTCTGCCTGTCAAGAGTAAAATCTACAGGCAACCTGACCATGTCAGGGACTGTATCAGGACTGAAGTTCAGAAAATGTTGGAGCTAGGTGTAATTGAGCCTTCAGATAGCCCTTGGGCTAGCCCAGTAGTCCTGGTACCCAAGCCTCATACCCAGGGTGGTAAGAAAGAAATGAGGTTTTGTGTAGACTACAGAGGCCTCAATGCAGTCACTAGGACTGATGCCTATCCCATACCAAGGGCAGATGAGCTGATTGATACTTTGGCCTCAGCCAAGTATCTAAGTACATTTGACCTAACAGCTGGCTACTGGCAGATCAGATTAGCTGATGATGCAAAAGCCAAAACAGCATTTTCGACCCCTAGTGGGCACTACCACTTTGTGGTGATGCCCTTTGGATTGAAAAATGCACCTGCCACTTTTCAGAGGTTGGTGAATAAAGTTCTGGCAGGGATGGAAACTTATTGCTCAGCTTATCTAGATGATATTGCTGTCTTTAGTTCCTCCTGGCAGGATCACCTGGTCCACCTCAGAAATGTTTTGGAGACTCTGCAGAAAGCAGGCCTCACTATCAAGGCCACTAAGTGCCAGATAGGACAGAGTCAGGTTGTGTACCTGGGCCACCTTGTAGGTGAAGGCCAGGTTCAGCCTTTACAGAGCAAAATCCAAACCATAATGGAATGGGTTGCTCCAACCACCCAGACACAGGTGAGAGCCTTCTTAGGCCTGACTGGGTACTATAGGAGGTTTGTCAAGGGATATGGATCTATAGTGACCCCCTTGAATGATCTGACCTCAAAGAAAATGCCAAAAATGGTTCAGTGGACAGCTAGCTGTCAGAAGGCATTTGAAGACCTAAAGCAGGCCATGTGCACTGCCCCCATCTTACAGAGTCCAGACTACACCAAAACGTTCATTGTCCAAACAGATGCTTCTGAGCTGGGTGTGGGAGCTGTACTGTCTCAACTGAATGATGAAGGTCAAGACCAGCCAGTAGCTTTTATTAGCAGAAGGCTGACCCCTAGAGAGAAACGTTGGTCAGCTATAGAGAGGGAAGCCTTTGCTGTGGTGTGGGCACTGAAGAAGCTGAGGCCATACTTGTTTGGCACTCACTTCATAGTTCAGACTGACCACAAGCCCCTCCTATGGCTTAAACAAATGAAAGGAGAAAACCCAAAACTTTTGAGGTGGTCCATTTCCCTACAGGGGATGGACTATACAGTGGAACATAGACCTGGGACCCAACATGCCAATGCAGATGGACTCTCAAGGTATTTCCACTTAGAACACGAAGACTCAACTGGTCAAGGTTAGTTTAGTGTCCCTGCGTTTGGGGGGTTGTGTAGGAGAGTAGGATCTGCCTCTTATGTTGCCCCCACTTTTTTCCTGATGTTTACACTGGTTTCTGGCTATAGTCTGGCTGGGTCCCTGCCAATCAGGGCCCCAGCCTCTCTGTTCTCTCTAAACGACTTGGAGTGCACTCTAGGTGCACTAGTGATTGGATACTGTGGTGCCTTATGAGTCCCTAGTATATGGTACCTTAGGTGCCAAGGGCCTAGGTACTTCACAGGCCTACCAGGGGCTGCAGCATGTATTATGCCACCCCTGGGAAGCAGACTAAATCTGACACCACAGGCCTGCTACTGCAGCCTGGGTGAGGTGGTGCTAGCACTCCTCACTGAGATATAGGTTCCCTATATCTCTCCTACACACACATATAAACCTATCAGTCACCCCTAAGGCCGGCCCTATCAATCCTGAGGGCCGGGTGCTTGGCTTCTATGTGAGGGGGTGCCTCTGCCTGAGCAGGGCCCCTCTGCAGCTCTCAGAGTCCATTCTCTGGGGCTGTTTGTGGATGCGGTTAAACCATATACTCTTAAGTGCATTATATCCTCGCAGTAAAATGCTAACTTTGGAATGGCTGCATCAAAACATGTCGTGTTTGGTCTCAAACATCTTGGAATACTACCCCCCGCCAGTCCTGGCGGCGGGGGTAGCATTCCACCCTTCTAGAGGGATAGACATGTACCTACTGTGGAAACGCGGTAGAATCCTGCAGAGCCCTGGCATCACAAAATGGATGCCACCAGTCACAGACACTGGGCTGCCCTCCTGCTGATGACCAACACTCGCAGTGGAGGAAGCCCAACAATAGATATCCTGTCCCAAGGGGGTGTGACCACCTTCCAGACAGGGTTTAGTGTATTGGGGCTGGGTGGGTGCACTCTTAGAGTGCTTTGAAGTCCTGCACTGGGGGAGCAGAAGGCTCCTCTGTGCATACCCCAGTTCAAACCGGCTCAGGGGCTACCTGCCCCTGCTCTGGCGTGAAACTGGACAAAGGGAAGTAGGTGTAACCACCCACTCCCCTGACCCTCCCATAGGTGGGGTCATAGAGCTAGTCCCTCCCTTTCTTTTAGTATAAGAGGGGGAACCTGTGCATTGCATACTAGATACCCCTGGACGACGCTCTAAAGAAGAATCCTGGACCTTCGACGTTCCACTACCTTTGGAAGACTGAAGAATCTCCCTTGGAGTCAAGGAGTGACTCCCCTGCTTGACAGGCACCAAAAACTACAAACGTTGGTCGCAAACTATGCCGCTCCCGCCAGAGTCCGAAGTCCCTGCAGCCCAAGAAATAGATTTCCTGACTTCTCAAAGGCCATCGTGAGTCCCCAGCGAATCTGAGGCCAGTGGACCCCAAGAGTGATGAGGAACTGCGACCCCTGGGTACCGTGCACTATTCTCGAGTGCAACCCCTTCACAACATTTTACGAACTTGTGCTTTGGACCATGTATGGTCCTAGTCTCCAGCAGGAACTCCTCCGAAGATCAGAGGCCTACCACGTCCCGAGTGACCGTGGGCCCCTGTTGAGCAAATCCTCCCGAGGCATCTTTGCGATCCCTTGCCAGCCGGCTTGTGGGTCCCCTGAAGGCTTTCCTACAGAACCAAAGGGCTACCCTAGTTGTTCTAGGCCTGACCTGACTTATCCTCGCTGGGTGAGTCCCTCAGACCTTGCTGGTCTGTGCCATTAACTTTTTACATTTTCCCCGAGACTTGCTGTTACCAAGGCTTGTTGGCTCTAATTGAGTCGCTGAAACTGCAGTAAGCTGCAAACATCGTGGATCACGTCGAATCCAGCTCCTGCTTGTCATCGACGCCTCCTGGACCTCGTGGCTGAAGAGTCAAGGCACCCATGAACAACCTGAATCTTGCAACGACGTTGGGCATCCATCTTCCTTGCCCCGAGTCACTGCCAAGTGACTTTGAACACTGTCCCCTCTGCTTTCAGGTCTTCCATCTTCTGAATCCAGGCTTGGATTCTTCCGGACACTTCTCCTGTCGCCGCAAGCAGCAAGTCTTCACTGGCTCCCATTGAAAACGACGCCACGACACGACACCAAAGAACACCTATGCACCCGGCTCCCCTGGGTGAGGTAACTTCAGCACTACAGTGCTCCTGTGGGTGTGGGCCCTAGAACTACTTACCCTGTAAGTGACTTGCTTGTAGCCACCCTAGAAGTGCCCTAAAACTTTTACTTTCCAAGTGCGACTATCGCGCTGACTCGTACATGGTTCGCATCTGTGTTAGACACACCGTGTCCAACTCCCTTGCAATTCTATCTGTAACGGCGTCCTTCGACTCGTACAAGGACCGATCGGTGTGTTCGCCTCGAACACGCAAGGGACCTTTAACATTGAAATCTCAATCGCGTCTGTTCGCATAGACTCGTACAGGACTCGCACCGGTGCCAGGACACCGCGTCCGTCCCCTGTGGGTCTCCTACAACTACCTGGGGTGGTTCTTGGGGGTCCCTCGATTCTAGATGCCCTAGACCTAGGTCTCGCCAAACTAAGATTGTGATATTCGATTGTGCTAAACTTATTTTGATAACATTTGACTTGTACATATGTTTCTGACTTGTAATCTCATAAAGAAATTAGTAGAGAGTTGTTTATTAATAAATACATATATATTTGATATATATACCTGTGTGGTGTCTTTTCATTTGGTGATTCAAGAGATTGTGTGGTAAAACAAGCTGCTTTACATTCCTTCAAGACTTAGCCTGAAGGCTGCTCTCCACAGCTACCACTAGGATAGCTTTCTATAAAGGTTGTCTTAAACCTATCTACCATAAGAGTCGAATTGTTCTGGTGCAAGGTGTCCACTTTAATTAGTGAACAGCATATACCAGGCCAACTTCTCACACCATATCACTGTCAACTGCAGAAAGAGGCAAGAGAGTTGCAGAAACAAGCAAGAGAGGTGAAGAAAGAGGCAAGAGATGTGCATAAACAGATAAGAGAGGTGTAGAAAGAGGTAAGACAAGTGCAGAACGAAGCAAGAGAAGTGTTGAAAAAAGCAACAGATGTGCAGAAAGAACAAGAGAAGTGATGAAAGAGACAAGAGAGTTGCTGAAAGAAACAAGAGAGGTGCAGAAAAAAGCAAGAGACGAGCAGATAGAGGCAAGTGAGGTGCAAATAGAGGCAAGAGAGGTACAGAAAGAGGCAAGTGAGGTGCAGAAACAGGCAAGAGGGGTGCAGAAAGAGCCAAGTGAGGTGCAGAAACAGGCAGGAGAACTGCAGAAAGAGGCAAGAGAGTTGCAGAAACAGGGAAGAGAGGTGAAGAAAGAGGGAACAGGGGTGCAAAAAGAGGCAAGAGAGGTGTGAAAGAGGCAAGAGAAGTGCATAAACAGGCAAGAGAGGTATAGAAAGAGGCAAGACTAGGTCAGAACGAAGCAAGAGAAGTACTGAAAGAAGCAACAGAGGTGCAGAAAGAAGCAAGAGAAGTGATGAAAGAGACAAGAGATTTGCTGAAAGAAACAAGAGAGGTGCAGAAAAAAGCAAGAGAAGAGCAGAAAGAAGCAACAGAATTGCAGAAATAGGCAAGATAAGTGTAGAGAGAGGCAACAGAAATGTAGAAAGAGGAAAGAGAAGTGCAGAAAATAGCAACAGAAATGCACATCTCTTGTTTCCTTCGGCAGCTCTCTTGTCTCTTTCATCACTTCTCTTGCTTCTTTCTGTACCTCTGTTGCTTCTTTCAGCACTTCTCTTGCTTCTTTCTGAACTTGTCTTACTTCTTTCTAGACCTCCCTTGCCTGTTTATGCACTTCTCTTGCCCATTTCTGTACCTCTATGCCTCTTTCTGTACCCCTGTTCCCTCTTTCTACACCTCTCTTGCCTGTTTTTGCAATCTCTTGCCTCTTTCTGCAGTTCTCTTGCCTGTTTCTGCACCTCACTCCCCTCTTTCTGCACCTCTCTCGCCTCTTTCTGCACCTCTCTCGCCTCTTTCTGCACCTCTCTTACCTCTTTCTGCACCTCACTTGTTTCTTTCAGCACTTCTCTTGCCTCTTTCTACACCCCTCCTGCCTGTTTATGCACTTCTCTTACCTGTTTCCGCACCTCTCTTGCCTCTTTCTGCACCCCTGTTCCCTCTTTCTGCACCTCTCTTGCCTCTTTCTGCACCTCACTTGCCTCTTTCTGTATTTCTCTTGCCTGTTTTTGCACCTCTCTTGCCTCTTTCTATACCTCTGTTCCTTCATTCTGCACTTCTCTTGCTTCTTTCTACACCTTTCTTGCTTCTTTCTGCATCCCTCTTGCCTCTTTCTGCATCTCTCTTGCCTCTTTCTGCACCTCTCTTGCTTCTTTCTGCACCCCTCTTTCCTCTTTCTGCGGCTCTCTTTCTTCTTTCTGCAGTTCTCTTGCCTCTTTCTGCACATCTGTTGCTTCTTTCTGCACTTCTCTTGCTTCTTTCTGTACTTCTCCTGCTTATTTCTGCTCCTCTCTTGCCTCTTTCTGCACTTCTCTTGCTTCTTTCTGCACTACTCTTGCTTCTTTCTGCACTACTCTTGCTTCTTTCTGCACTTTTCCTGCTTCTTTCTGCTCCTCTCTTTCCTCTTTCTGCACCTCTCTTTCCTCATTCTGCAGTTTTCTTGCCTTTTTCTGCACATCTGTTGCTTCTTTCTGCTCCTCTCTTGCCTCTTTCTGCACTTCTCCTGCTTTGTTCTGCACATCTCTTGCCTCTTTCTGCTCTTCTCTCGCCTCTTTCTGCACTTCTCTTGCCTCGTTCTGCACATTTGTTACTCTTTCAGTACTTTTCTTGTTTTTTCTGCACTTCTCTTGCTTCTTTCTGCATTTCTGTTGTGATTTTCTGCACTTCTCTTGCCTCTTTCTACATTTCTATTGCCTCTCTCTACACTTATCTTGCCTATTTCTGCAATTCTGTTGCTTCTTTCTGCACTTCTCTTGCTTTTTTCTGCACCTCTCTTGTTTCTTTCAGCAACTCTCTTGTCTCTTTCATCACTTCTCTTGCTTCTTTCTGCACCTCTGTTTGTTCTTTCAGTACTTCTTTGCTTCGTTCTGCACTAGTCTTGCCTCTTTCTATACCCCTCTTGCATGTTTATGCACTTCTCTTGCCTCTTTCACACCTCTCTTGCCTCTTTCTGCACCCCTGTTCCCTCTTTCTTCACCTCCCTTGCCTCTTTCTGCAACTCTCTTGCCTCTTTCTGCAGTTCTCCTGCCTATTTCTGCACCTCACTTGGCTCTTTCTGCACCCCTCTTGCCTGTTTCTGCACATCACTTCCCTCTTTCTGTACCTCTCTTGCCTCTATTTGCACCTCACTTGCCTCTATCTGCTCTTCTCTTGCTTTTTCTGCACCTCTCTTGTTTCTTTCAGCAACTCTTTTGTCTCTTTCATCACTTCTCTTGCTTCTTTCTGCACGTCTGTTGCTTCTTTCAACACTTCTCTTGCTTCGTTCTGCACTTGTCTTGCCTCTTTCTACACCTCTCTTATCTGTTTATGCACATCTCTTGCCTCTTTCGAACCTCTCTTGCCTCTTTCTGCACCCCTGTTCCCTCTTTCTTCATCTCTCTTGCCTGTTTCTGCAACTCTCTTGCCTCTTTCTGCAGTTCTCCTGCCTGTTTCTGCCCCTCACTTGGCTCTTTCTGTACCCCTCTTGCCCTTTTCTACGCCTCTCTTGCCTGTTTCTGCATGTCTCTTGCCTCTTTCTGCGCCTCTCTTGCCTCTATCTGCACCTCACTTGCCTCTATCTGCACTTCTCTTGCTTTTTTCTGCACATCTCTTGTTTCCTTCGGCAGCACTCTTGCTTCTTTCTGAACTTGTCTTACCTATTTCTACACCTCTATTGCCTGTTTATGCACTTCTCTTGCCCATTTCTGTACCTCTATGCCTCTTTCTGTTCCCCTGTTCCATCTTTCTATACCTCTCTTGCCTGTTTTTGCAATCTCTTGCCTCTTTCTGCAGTTCTCTTGCCTGTTTCTGCACCTCACTTCTCTGTTTCTGTACCTCTCTCGCCTCTATCTGCACCTCTCTTGCCTCTTTCTGCACCTCACTTGCTTCTTTCAGCACTTCTCTTGCCTCTTTCTATACCCCTCCTGCCTGTTTATGCACTTCTCTTACATGGTTCTGCACCTCTCTTGCCTCTTTCTGCACCCCTGTTTCCTCTTTCTGTACCTCTCTTGCCTGTTTCTACAACTTTCTTGCCTCTTTTTGCAGTCCCTTTGCCTGTTTCTGCACCTCACTTGCCTTTTATTGCACCTCTCTTGCCTCTTTCTGTACCTCTCTTGCCTTTTTCTGCATCTCACTTGCCTCTTTCTAAACTTCTCTTGTTTTTTTCTACACCTTTCTTGTTTCTTTCTTGGCTGTTTCTGCACCTCTCTTGCCTCTTTCTGCACCTCTCTTACCTCTTTATGCACCTCATTTGCTTCTTTCTGCACTCCTCTTGCCTCTTTCTGCAACCCTGTTCCCTCTTTCTGCACCTCTCCTGCCTGTTTTTGCACTTCTCTTGCCTCTTTCTGTACCTCTGTTGCTTCTTTATGAACTTCTTTTGCTTCTTTCTGCACCTCTCTTGCCTCTGTCTGCACCCGTGTTCCCTCTTTCGGCACCTCTTTTGCCTGTTTTTGCAACTCTCTTCCCTCTTTCTGCAGTTTTCTTGTCTCCTTCACATCTGTTGCTTCTTTCTGCACTTTTCTTACCTCTTTCTGCACCCCTCTTGCCTCTTTCTAAACCCCTTTTTCCTCATTCTGCACCTCTCTTGCCTCTTTCTGCAGTTCTCTTGCCTCCTTCCGCACCTCTGTTGCTTCTTTCTGCACTTCTCTTGCCTCTTTCTGCATCCCTCTTGTGAGAAGTTGGCCTGGTATATGCTGTCCACTAATTATAGTGGGCACCTTGCACCAGTCCAAACAACCCCTTATTGGAGATAGGTTAAAGACAACCTTTATTGAAAGCTATCCTAGTGGTAGCTATGGAGAGCAGCCTTCAGGCTAAGTCTTGAAGGAATGTAAAGCAGCTTGTTTTACCAGTCTATAATCTCTTGAGTGACCAAATGAAAGAGGACCACACCAGGTATATATTTAAAATATATGTATTTAGTCTTAAACACACCCCTCTAGTCTCTTTATGAGGCTAGAGTTCAAAGTACATAAGTTACAAGTCGAATATCAACAGTAACAGCACAAATACACGTTTGAGCCCTAGGGGCGTACCAAACCATATACCAATAAAGTGGTATCAGAACCACGACTGAGCTACACACAAGGCCTAGAGCCTGTAGAAGTGCTTGGCCCTCAAGGAACCACCCAAGGTAGTGACACAGGGGACCCACGGGGGACGCATGCAGTGTGAGAACACAGCCGTGAGCCGCCGTTGACTTCTATGGGGAATGTCGCGGTTGGAGTTTTAAAGAAAAAGGACACTTAGAGGAGGACTTGGAGCAAACCCCTTTAGAACTAGGTTGTTCTAGAGTCAATACCCACGGGAGCACTGGAGTACTCGAGTTACCTCACCCAGGGAAGCCGGGTGCATAGGTGTCTTTCGGGGTCGGGTTTCGTCGTCGTTTTCAATGGCGATCTGCTGCACAGTGCTGCTGGCGACCAAGTCGAAAGTGTTCGGGTGGATCCAAGGATGGATCGAAGATCTGAAGAACCTGAAAGCAGAGGGGACAGAGTCTGGGTCACTAGCCAGTGACCAGGAAGGCAATGAGCAGATGCCCACTGATGTCGGGTGCTTCAGGTAGGTTGACAGTCGTCTTGACTCTTCAGCCACGAGGTCCAGGAGGCGTCGACGATGACCAGGAGCTGGATTCGAGCTGTCCCATAACGTTTTTCGATTGCTGGTGTGTCGGCGACCGGATTGGACCCAACAAGCCTTGGCAACGGCAAGTCACATGGAAACAAAGAAAGGACGTTGATGCAGACCAGCAACGTCTGGGGGACTCACCCAGCGAAGGTAAGTCAGGGCACATCTGGAGCAACTAGGAAAGCCCAAGCAGAAGAAGAGTTGCCTTCGGGAGGGCCCACTAGCCAACGGACTAGCAACCACAAAGGAGCCTTGAGTGGACGCACTTAGAGCTGGCTCACGGGACACTCGTGGAGTGGAGGCCAGTGATCTTCGGTGCAGTCGGTGCTGGAGGCGGGGGCTACTCAGAGCCCAAAGCACAACTTCGTGGAAGACTAGGAAGAGGAAGCACTTGCAAAAGTTCTTGGTGTCCAGGGGTCACGGTTCCACATTACCCACGACAGCTACAGGCCTCAGCTTTGCTGGGGACTCAGGGCAGCCTCAGCAAAGTCTGGAAATTTACCTCTGGTGTTGCAAAGACTTCGGCATCCGGCAGGAGCTTCAGCGATGCAGACCGGACAATTGCTTCTTAGGTGCCTGCCAAGCAGGGGAGTCTCTCCTTGACCCCAAGGGAGATTCTTCAGTCCTCTAATCTTCAAGTAGAGCGTCGAAGGTCCAGGATTCAGTGTCAGAGTTTCGTCCAGGGTAATCTAAAGTCCTAAGGACTGGGGTCCCATACTTATACTAAGTTAGGGGGTTGGACATACTCTGGGGACCCACCTATGGGAGGGTCAGGGAAGAGGGGTGGTTACACCCATTCCCTTTGTCCAGTTTCGTGCCAGAGCAGGGGCAGGTAGCCCCTGAACCGGTTTGAACTGGCATATGCACAGGGACACCAAATGTGCCCCCAGTGCAGGACTTCAAAGCACCAGAGGGTGCTCCCGCCGAGCCCCAATACACACTATCCTGTCTGGGGAGGTGGTTACCCCTCCCTTCGACAGGAAACCTATTGTCCAGGCCTCCCCTGCCGGAGTTTCAGTCAGCAGCAGGAGGCCAGACCCGTGTCTGTGGCAGCGGCATCCATTTTGTGATGCCAGGGCTCCGGAAAGAAGTTACCGGGTAGCCCGATGTGTACATGTCTCTCCCTCTAGAAGGGTGGAATGCTACCCACACCGCCAGGACTGGCGGGGGGGGTAGTATTCCAAGATGTTTGGCACCAAACATGACATGTTTTGGTGCAGCCATTCCAAAGTTAGCATTGTACCGCGAGGATAAAATGCACTTAAGAGTATATGGTCAGGCTGTACCACAACCAGCATCAGAGGAGGGACTCCGAACGCTGCAGAGGGTCTCTGCTCATGCAGGGGCACCCTCTCACATAAAAACCAAGCACTCTGCCTTCAGGATTGTTAAGGCCTGCCATAGGAGTTTACTTATAGTTTTATATGTGTTTGCAATTGTAGTGATATAGGTAGCCTATATCACAGTAAGGGGTGCATGCACCACCTTACCCAGGCTGCAGTAGCAGACCTGTGGTGTCATTTTGGCTGGCCTTCCAGGGGTGGCATAATACATGCTTCAGCCCCTGGCAGGCCTCTGGGGTACCTAGGCCCTGGGTACATAGTATACCATATACTAGGGACTTATAAGGGCACTCCAGATTCCAATCAAAGAGGTACCTAAGGTACATGGAAACCATTTTAGAGAGGAAGCAGCTAGGCTGGGGTTCTGATTAGCAGGGCCCCAGCCAGACTAAAGTCGAAAAACAGTGAAGCATCAGCAAAAAGTGGGGGTACCCATGTGAAGCAGATCCTACTCTCCTACACAACCCCCCCCCCCCAAATGTAGGGACATTAAACTAACCTTGAACAGTTGAGTCTTCATGTTCTAAGTGGAAGTACCTAGAGAGTCCATCTGCATTGGCATGATTACTCCCAGGTCTATGTTCCACTGTAAAGTACATCCCCTGTAGGGAAATGGACCACCTAAGCAGTTTGGGGTTTTCACCCTTCATTTGTTTTAGCCATAAGAGGGGCTTATGGTCTGTTTGAACAAGGAAGTGAGTACCAAACAAGTATGGCCTCAACTTCTTCAGAGCCCAGACCACAGCAAAGGCCTCCCTCTCAATGGCTGACCAACGTTTCTCTCTAGGGGTCAGCCTTCTGCTAATAAAAGCTACTGGCTGATCCTGACCTTCATCATTCAATTGTGACAGTACAGCCCCTACCCCCAATTCAGATGCATCTGTTTGGACAATGAACTTCTTGGAGTAATCAGGACTCTGTAGAATGGGAGCAGTGCACATGGCCTGCTTCAGGTCATCAAATGCCTTTTGACAGTTAGCTGTCCACTGAACCTTTTTGGGCATTTTATTGGAAGTTAAGTCATTCAGGGGTGTCACTATTGATCCATACCCCTTGACAAATCTCCTGTAGTACCCAGTCAGGCCTAAGAAGGCTGTCACCTGAGTCTGGGTAGTTTGAGCAACCCAGTCCATTATGGTCTGGCTTTTGCTCTGCAGTGGTTGAACCTTGTCTCCACCTACAAGGTGGCCCAGGTACACAACCTAACTCTACCCTATCTGGCACTTGGTGGCCTTGATAGTGAGGCCTGCCTTTTGCAGGGCCTCCAAAACATTTCTGAGGTGGACCAGGTGATCCTCCCAGGTGGAGCTAAAGACAGCAATATCATCTAGATAGGCTGCACTATAGGCTTCCAGACCTGTAAGAACTGTATTCACCAACCTCTGAAAAGTGGCAGGTTCATTCTTCAAACCAAAGGGCATTACCACAAATTGATAATGCCCACTAGGGGTTGAGAATGCTGTTTTTGGCTTTGCATCATCAGCTAGTCTGATCTGCCAGTAGCCAGCTGTCAGGTCAAATGTGCTTAGATACTTGGCTGAGGCCAAAGTGTCTATTAGCTCATCTGCCCTAGGTATTGGATGGGCATCAGTCCTAGTGACTGCATTGAGACCCCTGTAGTCCACACAAAACCTCATCTCTCTTTTCCCACCACTGGTGTGAGGTTTTGGCACAAGGACCACTGGACTAGCCCAAGGGCTATCTGAGGGTTCAATAACTCCCAAATCCAACATTTTCTGGACTTCTGTCCTGATACAGTCCCTGACATGGTCAGGTTGCCTATAAATCTTATTTTTAATAGGCAGACTGTCCCCAGTGTCCACTTCATGAGTGCACCAGGTGGTCTGACTTGGAGTCAGAGAGAACATATGTCTGTACTGATTGAGCACTTGTCTGCAATCAGTTTGCTGCGGAGCAGTGAGGCTGCCTGCCAAGGCTACACCATCCACTGACCCATCATCAGGGTTCTGTGAGAGCAGGTCAGGGAGTGGGTCACTCTCTTCCTCCTGTCCCTCATCAGTAGCCATGAGCAAGCCCATGTCTGCCCTGTCCACATATGGTTTCAATCTGTTGACATGGAGAACCCTGTGGGGACTCCTGGGTGTTCCTAGGTCTACTAAATAGGTAACCTCACCCTTCTGTTCAACAATGGTATGGGGTCCACTCCATTTGTCTTGGAGAGCTGCTGGGGCCACTGGCTCCAACACCCATACCTTCTGTCCTGGCTGGTAAACAGTCAGTACAGCCTTTGGTCATGCCAGGCTTTTTGGAGTTCCTGGCTAGCCTCAAGGTTTTTAGTTGCCTTTTTCATGTACTCAGCCATCCTGGAGCGGAGACCAAGTACATAGTCCACTATGTCCTGCTTTGGGGGCTTGAGAGGTAACTCCCATCCTTCCTTCACCAGGCACAATGGACCCCTGACAGGGTGACCAAACAAAAGTTCAAAAGGGCTGTAGCCAACCCCTTCTGAGGCACCTCCCTGTATGCAAATAAAAGGCAGGGCAAGAGTATGTCCCATCTTCGCCTAAGCTTCTCTGGGAGCCCTTTAATCATGCCCTTCAAGGTTTTGTTGAATCTCTCAACTAAACCATTGCATTGTGGGTGATAGGGTGTGGTGAACTTGTAAGTCACTCCACACTCCTTCCACATTGCCTTCAAGTATCCAGACATAAAGTTTGCATCCCTGTCTGATACAACATCCTTAGGGAAGCCCACTCTTGAGAAAATTCCCAGGAGGGCTCTTGCCACCACAGGTGCTGTAGTGGTCCTAAGGGGTATAGCCTCTGGGTACCTGGTGGCATGGTCCACCACCACCAGGATAAACCTGTGCCCAGATGCTGTTTGGTGATCCATGGGACCAACAATGTCAATCCCCACCCTTTCAAAGGGAACCCCCACCACAGTTAGTGGTATCAGGGGGGCCTTTGTAGTGCCACCTGCCTTGCCACTGGCCTGGCAGGTTACACAGGAGCGACAAAACTCCTTGGTGTCTTCAGACATGTGGGGGCAGTGAAAGTGAGGGACAATTCTGTCCCAAGTCTTGTTCTGGCCCAGGTGACCTGCTAAAGGAATGTCATGGGCTAGGGTCAATAGGAAGCCCCTGAACTTCAGAGGTATAACCAACCTCCTGGTGGCACCAGGCTTGGGGTCTCTACACTCTGAGTACAAGAGTCCATCATCCCAATACACTTTATGGGGACCACTAGCATTCCCAGCAGCCTCAGCATCAGCTTGCTGTCTGAGGGGTTCAAGAGAGGGGCAGCTCTGCTGCTCCTGGCTCAGATCTGCCCTGGAAGGGCCCCCTGTCCCTAAGAACTCAACCTGATCAGGCTCAAGCTCCTCTGGGACAGTTCCTTCCTCAGGACTGAGATCATCTCCCTGAAGAGACTGATCTTCCTTCTGAGCCAAGGGGAAGGCACTGCCTTTACCCTACTACTCCTCCTCTTGGATGGCACTTGGTCCATTGTTCCAGAATCCAAGGCCTGTTCAGTGTTAGGCATTTTGCTCTGTGACCTGGTCACAGCAAACACATCTGCAGGGGTGCCCAGCATTTCTGCATGGGTCCTGAGCTCCACTTCTGCCCAAGCTGAAGTTTCTAGATCATTGCCAAGCAAGCATTCAACTGGTAGGTCTGCACTTACCACAACCTTCTTAAGGCCAGTTACCCCTCCCCAGGAGAAGTTAACAACTGCCAGAGTATGGTCTGTTCTGACATTGCTAGCATTGGTCACTTGGTACATTTCACCAAGTATAATCTGCCCAGAATCCACAAGATCTTGTGTCACCATGGTGACACTTGCTCCTATGTCCCTGAATGCCAAAGCCTCTTTTCCATTTATTAATGGCTGTTGCCTGTACTTGCCCAGATTACTGGGACTCATAGAGGAGGTCACATCCATGCCTCCATCACAGACTAGGACAGCCTAAGTGAGTTCTCTGACTAGGCCAGAGCTCATCTCATTACCCAGGGTCAACCCTACTAAACCCTTGGCCTGTGTACTCCCACCACCAATTCTAACTGCACTAGGGGGAACAGGTGCCTTAGGGGCATTGGTGGGGGCTGGAATAGAGTCTTTGGACTTGGTGCAATCACTGGTCCAGTGTGTCTTTTTCTTACAGACTTTGCACCATGGTTTCTTTTGGCCTTTTCCCTTGTTAGAATGTGAATCCCCACCTGAAGAAGATTTTTGGGGGCCTTGTGAAGACTTCTGGTCTTTACCCTTCTCCCCACCCTTATCAGAGTTTTTAGAATCTTGCTTCTTAGGGTCACCACCTTGGTTCTGTACCTTCTGCCTCACCCTGGTTCTGACCCATTTGTCTGCCTTCTTTCCCAATTCTTGGGGAGAGGTCAGATCAGAGTCCACCAGGTACTGATGCAACAGCTGATTTTGACAGTTATTAAGAATCTGCTCCCTCATGATAAGATTGTACAATCCTGTGAAGTCACATACCTTACTGCCCATCAACCAATCCTCCAGAGCCTTAGCAGAACAATCAACAAAGTCCACCCAGTCTTGAGTCTGTGCTTTTGGGTATCTCTGAACTTTAACCTGTATTGTTCAGTTGTTAGGCCAAACCCATCAATCAGAGCACTCTTCAAGACTTTGTAATTGCCAGCATCCTCTTCTCTAACAGAGAGGAGCTTATCTCTACCTTTGTCTGCAAAGGAGAGCCACAAGATTGCTGCCCACTGCTCCTGAGGGACCCTCTGTACTTTACAGGCCCTCTCCAGTGCAGAAATCCATTTGTGGATGTCATCCCCACTCTGGTAGGGAGGGACAATCTTGCTCAGGTTTCTATGGTCATAAGACCTTTTCCTACCACTAGGGAAGTTGCTGCTACGATGGGACTCTAGTCCCATCTTTTTTCTTTGCCTTTCAAGCGCTAGGGACTCCCTGTCTATAGCCAACTGCTCTCTTCTGAGTCTCAACTGAGCTTCTCCATACTTGAGCAGTCTCTCTTTCCTTTCATGAGAGGATTCCCTCCTATGAGAGGAAACAGAGGTCCCTATTGAGGTGTCAGAATGGTCAGACTCCTGAGACGGAGATCTGGGCCTTCTAGGCACACTCTCAACTCTTCCTGGTGGGACAAAGGGGAGGTCATCCTGATCCTCCTCTTCCTCCACAGGAATAGCTGGGTTTTCCAGGTCAAGGTCATTGTCACCTTCCTGGCCAGTTTCAGAGGGGGAGTCCTGGGTGATTTCACCCCTGGCCCCTTCCTCATCTTCTGCCCCACCCTCTCTGCCTACCCTTGCAGACCCTGTAGGTCTTCTGAGATCATCTAGCAGGAGCATCTCCATGAGACGTTGGGTGTTGGCACTTTTGCCTGTCTTCAACTTCCTAATCTTGCACAACTCTCTCAATTCCAAGAATGGGAGGTTGTCATATTTGGATGGCAGGAGCCCACTGGTTCCTGGTAGTGAAGACATTACTAGTGAGGTGTGGTGTATGCACTACCTACTCTAGTGTGGCCTACTAAACTCTCTTGAGTTGTAGAAAGGGTGTGCTAGCCCTTAACACACAACTCTAAGTTCAGTAGAACTTACTGTATACTAAGCTTGTTTTTATATGTACCTAAGGTACCCTTAGTGGTTTTCGGTTGATCAATTCAATTGAGATTATCTGGTAAAACAATAGCAAGGAGGAATCCCACACGCTGCACACCAATGTGAGAAGTTGGCCTGGTATATGCTGTCCACTAATTATAGTGGGCACCTTGCACCAGTCCAAACAACCCCTTATTGGAGATAGGTTAAAGACAACCTTTATTGAAAGCTATCCTAGTGGTAGCTATGGAGAGCAGCCTTCAGGCTAAGTCTTGAAGGAATGTAAAGCAGCTTGTTTTACCAGTCTATAATCTCTTGAGTGACCAAATGAAAGAGGACCACACCAGGTATATATTTAAAATATATGTATTTAGTCTTAAACACACCCCTCTAGTCTCTTTATGAGGCTAGAGTTCGAAGTACATAAGTTACAAGTCGAATATCAACAGTAATAGCACAAATACACGTTTGAGCCCTAGGGGCGTACCAAACCATATACCAATAAAGTGGTATCAGAACCACGACTGAGCTAGACACAAGGCCTAGAGCCTGTAGAAGTGCTTGGCCCTCAAGGAACCACCCAAGGTAGTGACACAGGGGACCCATGGGGGACGCGTGCAGTGTGAGAACACAGCTGTGAGCCGCCGTTGACTTCTATGGGGAATGTCGCGGTTGGAGTTTTAAAGAAAAAGGACACTTAGAGGAGGACTTGGAGCAAACCCCTTTAGAACTAGGTTGTTCTAGAGTCAATACCCACGGGAGCACCGGAGTACTCGAGTTACCTCACCCAGGGAAGCCGGGTGCATAGGTGTCTTTCGGGGTTGGGTTTCGTCGTCGTTTTCAATGGCGATCTGCTGCAAAGTGCTGCTGGCGACCAAGTCGAAAGTGTTCGGGTGGATCCAAGGGTGGATAAAAGATCTGAAGAACCTGAAAGCAGAGGGGACAGAGTCTGGGTCACTATCCAGTGACCAGGAAGGCGATGAGCAGATGCCCACCGATGTCGGGAGCTTCAGGTAGGTTGACGGTCATCTTGACTCTTCAACCACAAGGTCCAGGAGGCATCAACGATGACCAGGAGCTGGATTCCAGCTGTCCCACAACGTCTGTCGATTGCTGGGGTGTCAGCAACCGGATTGGACCCAACCAGCCTTGGCAAAGGCAAGTCACGTGGAAACAAAGAAAGGACGTTGATGCAGACCAACAAGGTCTGGGGGACACACCCAGCGAGGGTAAGTCAGGGCACGTCTGGAGCAACCAGGAAAGCCCAAGCAGAAGAAGATTTGCCTTCGGGAGGGCCCACTATCCAATGGACTAGCGACCGCAAAGTAGCCTCAAGTGGACACACTTAGAGCTGGCTCACAGGACACTCGTGGAGTGGAGGCCAGTGATCTTTGGTGCAGTTGATGCTGGAGGTGGGGGCTACTCGGAGCCCAAAGCACAACTTCGTGGAGAAACAGTAAGAGGATGCACTTGCAAAAGTTCTCGGTGCCCAGGGGTCATGGTTCCACATTACCCACGACAGCTATGGGCCTCAGCTTCACTAGGGACTCAGGGCAGCCTCGGCGAAGTCTGGAAATCTACTTCTAGTGTTGCAAAGACTTCGGCGTCCGGCGGGAGCTTCATCGATGCAGACTGGACAATTGCTTCTTAGGTGCCTGCCAAGCAGGGGAGTCACTCCTTGACCCCAAGGGAGATTCTTCAGTCCTCTAATCTTCAAGTAGAGCGTCGAAGGTCCAGGATTCAGTGTCAGAGTTTCGTCCAGGGTAATCTAAAGTCCTAAGGACTGGGGTCCCATACTTATACTAAGGTAGGGGGTTGGACATACTCTGTGGCCCACCTATGGGAGGGTCAGGGCAGAGGGGTGGTTACACCCCTTTCCCTTCGTCCAGTTTCGCACCAGAGCAGGGGCAGGTAGCCCCTGCAACCGGTTTGAACTGGCATATGCACAGGGACACCAAATGTGCCCCCAGTGCAGGACTTCAAAGCACCAGAGGGTGCTCCCGCCCAGCCCCAATACACACCATCCTGTCTGGGGAGGTGGTTACACCTCCCTTTGACAGGAAACCTATTGTCCAGGCCTCCCCTGCCGGAGTTTCAGTCAGCAGCAGGAGGCCAGACCTGTGTCTGTGGCAGCGGCATCCATTTTGTGATGCCAGGGCTCTGGAAAGAAGTTACCGGGTAGCCCGGTGTGTACATGTCTCTCCCTCTAGAAGGGTGGAATGCTACCCCCGCCGCCAGGACTGGTGGGCGGGTAGTATTCCAAGATGTTTGACACCAAAGATGACATGTTTTGGTGCAGGCAGTTTAAGTTTAAGTTTAAGCATTTATAGAGCGCATGGTTACACCACCGGTGTGTCCCCGCGCTAAGACGCTCAATAGGAGAGAGAGGGCGTGTGAGACAAGCGGACTACAGAGGTAGAGGTACTAGGACCCCTAAAACCCATCGGACTTCACATATAGCCATGTTTTCAGTTGCCTACGAAATCTCTTTTCGCATGGCTCTACTCGAAGTTCAATAGGCAACCTGTTCCACATTTTTGCTGCCTTATATCTAAAAGAGCGTTCGCCCATTCTCGCTCTAAATATTCTAGGCACCGTAACCAATGCCAACTCTGAAGATCTTAGACTGCGGCCAGGGATGTACTTGGTTATTAATGAATGGAGATACTTCGGGCCTTTGTTTAGTAAGATACAGTGGCAGTAGCACATTGCCTTGAAGGACAAAGTTAGCATTGTACCGCGAGGATATAATGCACTTAAGAGTATATGGTCAGGCTGTACCACAACCAGCATCAGAGGAGGGACTCCGAACGCTGCAGAGGGGCTCTGCTCATGCAGGGGCACCCTCTCACATAAAAACTAAGCCCTCTGCCTTCAGGATTGTTAAGGCCTGCCATAGGAGTGACTTATAGGTTTATATGTGTGTGCAATTGTAGTGATATAGGTAGCCTATATCACAGTAAGGGGTGCATGCACCACCTTACCCAGGCTGCAGTACCTAAGGTACATGGAAACCATTTTAGAGAGGAAGCAGCTAGGCTGGGGTTCTGATTAGCAGGGCCCCAGCCAGACTAAAGTCGAAAAACAGTGAAGCATCAGCAAAAAGTGGGGGTACCCATGTGAAGCAGATCATACTCTCCTACACCTCTTGCCAGTTTATGCACCTCACTTGCCTCTTTCTGCACCTCTCTTGCCTCTTTCTAGACTTCTCTTGCCTCTTTCTGTACCTCTCTTGCCTCTTTCTGCACCTCACTTGCCTCTTTCTGCACTTCTCCTGCTTCTTTCTACTCCTCTGTTGCTTCTTTCAGCAATTCTCTCCTCTTTCTGCAATCCTCTTCCCTTTTTCTGAACCTCTCTTGCCTCTTTCTGCACCTCTCTTACCTCTTTCTGTACCTTACTTGCTTCTTTATTCACCCCTCCTGCCTCTTTCTGCACCCCTGTTGCACCTCTCCTGCCTGTTTCTGCACCTCTGTTGCCTCTTTCTGCATTTCTCTTGCCTCTTTCTGCACCTCTGTTGCTTCTTTCTGCACTTCCCTTGCCTATTTCTGCACCCCTCCTGCTACTTTCTGCACATCTGTTGCTTCTTTCTTCACTTCACTTGCTTCTGTCGCCACCTCTCTTGCTTCTTTCTGCACACCTGTTCCCTCTTTCTGCACCTCTTTTGCCTGTTTCTGCAACTCTCTTGCCTCTTTCTGCAGGTCTCTTGCCTCTTTCTGCACCTCTCTTGCCTCTTTCTGCAACTCTCTTGCCTGTTTATGCACTTCTCTTGCCTCTTTCTTTCGGAACCCCTGTTACCTCTTTCTGCCACTTTCTTGCCTCTTTTTGCACCCCTGTTCCCTCTTTTTGCACCTCTCCTGCCTGTTTCTGCACCTCTGTTGCTTCTTTCCGCACTTCTCTTGCCTCTTTCTGCACCCCTCTTGCTACTTTCTGCACCTCTGTTGATTCTTTCTTCAGTTCTCTTGCTTCTGCCTGCACCTCTCTTGCATCTTTCTGCACCCCTCCTGCCTCTTTCTGCACCCCTCTTGCCTCTTTCTGCACCTCTGTTGGTTCTTTCTGCACTGCTCTTGCTTCTTTCTGCACCTCTGTTGCAAATTTCTGCACCCCTCTTGCCTCTTTCTGCAACCCTCTTCCCTCTTTCCGCAACTCTCTTGCCTCTATCTGTATCCCTGTTCCCTCTTTCTGCACCTCTTTTGCCAGTTTCTGCAACACTCTTGCCTCTTAATGCGGTTCTCTTGCCTCTTTCTGCACCTCTGTTGCTTCTTTCTTGCCTCTTTCTGCACCCCTCTTGCCTCTTTCTGCACCTCCGTTGGTTCTTTCTGCACTTCTCTTGCTTTTTTCTGCACCACTCTTGCTTTTTTCTGTACCACTCTTGCCTCTTTCTGCACCCCTCTTTCCTCTGTCTGCACCTCTCTTGCCTTTTTCTGCAGTTCTCCTGCCTCCTCTGCACCTCTGTTGCTTCTTACAGCAATTCTCTCCTCTTTCTGCACTTTTCTTGGCTGTTTCTGCACCTCTCTTGCCTGTTTCAGCACCTCTCTTACCTCTTTCAGCACCTCACTTACTTCTTTCTGCACCCCTCTTGCCTCTTTCTGCACCCCTGTTCCCTCTTTCTGCACCTCTCCTGCCTGTTTTTGCACCCCTATTCCCTCTTTCTGTACCTCTCTTGCCTCTTTCTGTATCCCTGTTCCCTTTTTCTGCACCTCTCCTGCCTGCTTCTGTACATCTCTTGCCTCTTTCTGCAGTTCTCTTGCCTATTTCTGCACCTCTGTTGCTTCTTTCTGTACTTCTTTTGCTTCTTTCTGCACCTCTCTTGCCTCTGTCTGCACCTGTGTTCCCTCTTTCGGCACCTCTTTTGCCTGTTTCTGCAACTCTCTTACCTCTTTCTGCAGTCATCTCTTCTCCTTCACATCTGTTGCTTCTTTCTGCACTTCTCTTACCTCTTTCTGCACCTCTGTTGCTTCTTTCTGCACTTCTCTTGCCTCTTTCTGCATCCCTCTTGCCAGTTTCTGCACCTCACTTGCCTCTTTCTGCACCTCTCTTGCCTCTTTCTGCACCTCACTTGCCTCTTTCTGCACTTCTCCTGCTTCTTTCTACTCCTCTGTTGCTTCTTTCAGCAATTCTCTCCTCTTTCTGCAATTCTCTTCCCTTTTTCTGCACCTCTCTTGCCTCTTTCTGCATCTCTCTGACCTCTTTCTGTACCTCCCTTGCTTCTTTATTCACCCCTCTTGCCTCTTTCTGCACCCCTGTTCCCTCTTTCTGCACCTCTCCTGCCTGTTTCTGCACCTCTGTTGCCTCTTTCTGCATTTATCTTGCCTCTTTCTGTACCTCTGTTGCTTCTTTATGCACTTCTCTTGCCTCTTTCTGCACCCCTCTTGGTGTTTTCTGCACCTCTGTTGCTTCTTTCTTCACTTCTCTTGCTTCTGTCTGCACCTCTCTTGCTTCTTTCTGCACCCCTGTTCCCTCTTTCTGTACCTCTTTTGCCTGTTTCTGCAACTCTCTTGCATGTTTATGTACTTCTCTTGCCTCTTTATGAACCCACAAGTGCAGAAAGAGGCAAGAGATGTGCAGAAAGAGACAAGAGAACTGCAGAAAGAGGAAAGAGAGGTGCAGAAAGAGGCAAGGGAGGTACAGAAAGAGGCAAGAGGGCTGCATAAAGAGGCAAGAGGGATGTAGAAAGAAGCAAGAAAGGTGCAAAAAGAAGCAAGAGAAGTGCAGAATGAAGGAACAGAGGTATAGAAAGAGGCAAGAGAGGTGCAAAAACAGGAAAGAGAAATTCAGAAAGAGGCAAGTGAGGTGCTGAAACAGGCAAGAGAACTGCAGAGTTGCAAAAACAGGCAGAAAGAAGCAGGAGTAGTGCAGAAAGAAGCAAGAGAAGTGTAGAAAGAAGCAAGAGAAGTGCAGAAAGAGGCAAGAGAGGGGCAGAAATAAGCAGGAGAAGTGCAGAAAGAAGCAAGAGAAGTGCAGAAAGAAGCAACAGATGTGCAGAAAGAGGCAAGAGAACTGCAGAAAGAGGAAAGCGAGGTGAGGAAAGAGGGAGCAGAAAGAGGCAAGAGAGGTGCAGAAAGAGGCAAGAGAGGTGTAGAAAGAGGCAAGAGGGCTGCATAAAGAGGCAAGAAGTATGTAGAAAGAAGCAAGAAAGGTGCAGAAAGAAGCAAGAGAAGTGCAGAATGAAGGAACAGAGGTGTAGAAAGAGGCAAGAGAGGTGCAGAAACAGGCACAAAAAGTGCAGAAAGAGGCAAGAGAAGTGCTGAAAGAAGCAATAGAGGTGCAGAAAAAAGCAAGTGAAGTGATGAAAGAGACAAGAGAGTTGCAGAAAGAAACAATAAAGGTGCAGAAAAAAGCAAGAGAAGTACAGAAAGAGGCAAGTGAGGTGCAGAAAGAGGCAGGAGAGGTGCAGAAAGAGGCAAGTGAGGTGCAGAAATAGGCAAGTGAGATGCAGAAATGGGCAAGAGGGGTGCAGAAAGAAGCAGAAGAATTGTAGAAAGAAGCAAGAAAGGTGCAGAAAGAAGCAGGAGAATTGTAGAAAGAAGCAAGAGAAGTGCAGAAAGAAGCAAGAGAAGTGCAGAAAGAGGCAAGACAGGAGCAGAAAGAAGCAGGAGAAGTGCAGAAAGAAGCAACAGATGTGCAGAAAGAGGCAAGAGAACTGCAGAAAGAGGAAAGATAGGTGCAGAAAGAAGCAAGAGAAGTGCAGTATGAAGGAACAGAGGTGTAGAAAGAGACAAGAGAGGTGCAGAAACAGGCAAGAGAAGTGCAGAAAGAGGCAAGAGAAGTGCTGAAAGAAGCATCAGAGGTGCAGAAAGAAGCAAGTGAAGTGATGAAAGAGACCAGAGAGTTGCAGAAAGAAAGAGCAAAGTTGCAGAAAAAAGCAAGAGAAATACAGAAAGAGGCAAGTGAGGTGCAGAAAGAGGCAAGAGAGATGCAGAAAAAGGCAAGAGAGGTGCAGAAAGAGGCAAGTGAGGTGCAGAAATAGGCAAGTGAGATGCAGAAGCGGGCAAGAAGGGTGCAGAAAGAGGCAAAAGAGGTACAGAAAGAAGCAAGAGAAGTGCAGTATGAAGGAACAGAGGTGTAGAAAGAGACAAGAGAGGTGCAGAAAAGGGCAAGAGAAGTGCAGAAAAAGGCAAGAGAAGTGCAGAAAGAGGGAAGAGAAGTGCATAAACAAGCAACAGAGGTACAGAAAGAGGCAAGAGAAATGCAGAAAGAGGCAACAGAGGTGCAGAAACAGGCAGGAGAGGTGCAGAAAGAGGGAACAGGGGTGCAGAAAGAGGCAAGAGGGGTGAATAAAGAAGCAAGGGAGGTACAGAAAGAGGTAAGAGAGATGCAGAAAGAGGCAAGAGAGGTGCAGAAAAAGGGAAGAGAATTGCAGAAAGAGGAGAGAATTGCTGAAAGAAGCGACAGAGGAGTAGAAAGAAGCAGGAGAAGTGCAGAAAGAGGCCTCTTTCTGCACCCCTGTTCCCTCTTTCTGCACCTCTCCTGCCTGTTTTTGCACCCCTATTCCCTCTTTCTGTACCTCTCTTGCCTCTTTCTGTATCCCTGTTCCCTTTTTCTGCACCTCTCCTGCCTGCTTCTGTACATCTCTTGCCTCTTTCTGCAGTTCTCTTGCCTATTTCTGCACCTCTGTTGCTTCTTTCTGTACTTCTTTTGCTTCTTTGTGCACCTCTCTTGCCTCTGTCTGCACCCGTGTTCCCTCTTTCGGCACCTCTTTTGCCTGTTTCTTCAACTCTCTTACCTCTTTCTGCAGTCATCTCTTCTCCTTCACATCTGTTGCTTCTTTCTGCACTTCTCTTACCTCTTTCTGCACCCCTCTTGCCTCTTTCTAAACCCGTCTTTCCTCATTCTGCACCTCTCTTGCCTCTTTCTGCAGTTCTCTTGCCTCCTTCCGCACCTCTGTTGCTTCTTTCTGCACTTCTCTTGCCTCTTTCTGCATCCCTCTTGCCAGTTTCTGCACCTCACTTGCCTCTTTCTGCACCTCTCTTGCCTCTTTCTGGAGTTCTCTTGCCTCTTTCTGAACCTCTCTTGCCTCTTTCTGCACCTCACTTGCCTCTTTCTGCACTTCTCCTGCTTCTTTCTACTCCTCTGTTGCTTCTTTCAGCAATTCTCTCCTCTTTCTGCAATTCTCTTCCCTTTTTCTGCACCTCTCTTGCCTCTTTCTGCATCTCTCTTACCTCTTTCTGTACCTCCCTTGCTTCTTTATTCACCCCTCTTGCCTCTTTCTGCACCCCTGTTCCCTCTTTCTGCACCTCTCCTGCCTGTTTCTGCACCTCTGTTGCCTCTTTCTGCATTTCTCTTGCCTCTTTCTGTACCTCTGTTGCTTCTTTATGCACTTCTCTTGCCTCTTTCTGCACCCCTCTTGGTGTTTTCTGCACCCCTGTTCCCTCTTTCTGCACCTCTTTTGCCTGTTTCTGCAACTCTCTTGCATGTTTATGTACTTCTCTTGCCTCTTTATGAACCCACAAGTGCAGAAAGAGGCAAGAGATGTGCAGAAAGAGACAAGAGAACTGCAGAAAGAGGAAAGAGAGGTGCAGAAAGAGGAAAGAGAGGTATAGAAAGAGGCAAGAGGGCTGCATAAAGAGGCAAGAGGGATGTAGAAAGAAGCAAGAAAGGTGCAAAAAGAAGCAAGAGAAGTGCAGAATGAAGGAACAGAGGTATAGAAAGAGGCAAGAGAGGTGCAAAAACAGGCAAGAGAAATTCAGAAAGAGGCAAGTGAGGTGCTGAAACAGGCAAGAGAACTGCAGAGTTGCAAAAACAGGCAGAAAGAAGCAGGAGTAGTGCAGAAAGAAGCAAGAGAAGTGTAGAAAGAAGCAAGAGAAGTGCAGAAAGAGGCAAGAGAGGGGCAGAAATAAGCAGGAGAAGTGCAGAAAGAAGCAAGAGAAGTGCAGAAAGAAGCAAGAGAACTGCAGAAAGAGGAAATAGAGGTGAGGAAAGAGGGAGCAGAAAGAGGCAAGAGAGGTGCAGAAAGAGGCAAGAGAGGTGTAGAAAGAGGCAAGAGGGCTGCATAAAGAGGCAAGAAGTATGTAGAAAGAAGCAAGAAAGGTGCAGAAAGAAGCAAGAGAAGTGCAGAATGAAGGAACAGAGGTGTAGAAAGAGGCAAGAGAGGTGCAGAAACAGGCACAAAAAGTGCAGACAGAGGCAAGAGAAGTGCTGAAAGAAGCAATAGAGGTGCATAAAAAAGCAAGTGAAGTGATGAAAGAGACAAGAGAGTTGCAGAAAGAAACAATAAAGGTGCAGAAAAAAGCAAGAGAAGTACAGAAAGAGGCAAGTGAGGTGCAGAAAGAGGCAGGAGAGGTGCAGAAAGAGGCAAGTGAGGTGCAGAAATAGGCAAGTGAGATGCAGAAACAGGCAAGAGGGGTGCAGAAAGAAGCAGGAGAATTGTAGAAAGAAGCAAGAAAGGTGCAGAAAGAAGCAGGAGAATTGTAGAAAGAAGCAAGAGAAGTGCAGAAAGAAGCAAGAGAAGTGCAGAAAGAGGCAAGACAGGAGCAGAAATAAGCAGGAGAAGTGCAGAAAGAAGCAACAGATGTGCAGAAAGAGGCAAGAGAACTGCAGAAAGAGGAAAGAGAGGTGCAGAAAGAGGAAAGAGGGGTGCAGAAAGAAGCAAGAGAGGTGCAGAAAGAGGCAAGAGGGCTGCATAAAGAGGCAAGAGGGATGTACAAAGAAGCAAGAAAGGTGCAGAAAGAAGCAAGAGAAGTGCAGTATGAAGGAACAGAGGTGTAGAAAGAGACAAGAGAGGTGCAGAAAAAGGCAAGAGAAGTGCAGAAAAAGGCAAGAGAAGTGCAGAAAGAGGCAAGAGAAGTGCTGAAAGAAGCATCACAGGTGCAGAAAGAAGCAAGTGAAGTGATGAAAGAGACCAGAGAGTTGCAGAAAGAAACAGCAAAGTTGCAGAAAAAAGCAAGAGATATACAGAAAGAGGCAAGTGAGGTGCAGAAAGAGGCAAGAGAGATGCAGAAAAAGGCAAGAGTGGTGCAGAAAGAGGCAAGTGAGGTGCAGAAATAGGCAAGTGAGATGCAGAAGCGGGTAAGAGGGGTGCAGAAAGAGGCAAGAGAGGTACAGAAAGAAGCAAGAGAAGTGCAGTATGAAGGAACAGAGGTGTAGAAAGAGATAAGAGAGGTGCAGAAAAAGGCAAGAGAAGTGCTGAAAGAAGCATCAGAGGTGCAGAAAGAAGCAAGTGAAGTGATGAAAGAGGCCAGAGAGTTGCAGAAAGAAACAGCAAAGTTGCAGAAAAAAGCAAGAGAAATACAGAAAGAGGCAAGTGAGGTGCAGAAAGAGGCAAGAGAGATGCAGAAAAAGGCAAGAGAGGTGCAGAAAGAGGCAAGTGAGGTGCAGAAATAGGCAAGTGAGATGCAGAAGCGGGCAAGAGGGGTGCAAAAAGAGGCAAGAGAGGTACAGAAAGAAGCAAGAGAGGTGCAGAAAGAAGCAAGAGAATTGCAGAAAGAAGCAAGAGAGTTGCAGATAGAGGCAAGTGAGGTTTTGAAACAGGCAAGAGAACTGCAGAAAGAGGCAATAGAGTCGCAAAAACAGGCAAGAGAGGTGCAGAAAGAGGGACTAGGGGTACAGAACAAGGCAAAAGAGGTATAGAAATGGGCAAGAGAAGTGCATAAACAGGCAAGCGAGTTGTAGAAAGAGGTAAGACAACTGCAGAACGAAGCAAGAGAAGTGCTGAAAGAAGTAAGAGAGGTGCAGAAAGAAGCAAGAGAAGTGATGAAAGAGACAAGAGAGTTGCTGAAAGAAACAAGAGAGGTGAAGAAAAAAGTAAGAGAAGTGATGAAAGAGGCAAGAGAGTTGCAGAAACAGGCAAGATAGGTGAAGAAAAAGGGAACAGGGGTGCAGAAAGAGGCAAGAGAGGTGCGAAAGAGGCAAGAGAAGTGCATAAACAGGCAAGAGAGGTATAGAAAGAGGTAAGACAAGTACAGAATGAAGCAAGAGAAGTACTGAAAGAAGCAACAGAGGTGCAGAAAGAAGCAAGAGAAGTGATGAAAGAGACAAGAGAGTTGCTGAAAGAAACAAGAGAGGTGTAGAAAAAAGCAAGAGAGGTGCAGAAAGAAGAAACAGAAATGCAGGAAGAGGCAAGAGAAATGTAGAGAGAAGCAACAGAAATGTAGAAAGAGGCAAGAGAAGTGCAGAAAATAGCAACAGAAGTGCAGAAAAAAAAGAGAAGTACTGAAAGAGTAACAAATGTGCAGAAAGAGGCAAGAGTAGTGCAGAAAGAGGCAAGAGAAGAGCAGAAAGAGGCAAGAGAGGTGCAGAACGAAGCAGTAGAAGTGCAGAAAGAGGCAAGAGAGGAGCAGAAAAAAGCAACAGATGTGCAGAAAAAGGCAAGAGAACTGCAGAATGAGGAAAGAGAGGAGCAGAAAGAAGCAGGAGAAATGCAGAAAGAAGCAAGAGAAGTGCAGAATGAAGGAACAGAGGTGCAGAAAGAGCCAAGAAAGGTGCAGAAACAGGCAAGAGAAGTGCAGAAAGAGGCAAGAGAAGTGCTGAAAGAAGCAACAGAAGTGCAGAAAGAAGCAAGAGAAGTGATGAAAGAGACAAGAGTGAAGCAAAAAGAAACAATAAAGGTGCAGAAAAAAGCAAGTGAGGTGCAGAAAGAGGCAAGAGAGGTGCAGAAAGAGGTAAGTGAGGTCAGAAAGAGGCAAGAGAGGTGCAGAAAGAGGTAAGTGAGGTGCAGAAACAGGCAAGAGAACTGCAGAAAGAGGCAAGAGAGTTGCAAAAACAGGCAAGAGGGGTACAGAAAGAAGCAAGAGAGGTGCAGAAAGAAGCAAGAGAGTGGCAGAAAGAAGCAACAGAGTTGCAGAAAGAAGCAAGAGAGGTGCTGAAGATGCAACAGAGGTGCAGAAAGAAGCAAGAAAAGTGATGAAAAAGACAAGAGTGTTGCAGAAAGAAACAAGAAAGGTGCAGACAAAAAACAAGAGATGTGCAGGAAGAGGCAAGTGAGATGCAGAAAGAGGCAAGAGAGGTACAGAAAAAGGCAAGAGAGGTACAGAAAAAGGCAAGTGAGGTGCAGAAACAGGCAAAGGAACTGTAAAAAGAGGCAAGACAGTCACAGAAACAGGCAAGAGAGGTACAGAAAGAGTGAACAGTGGTGCAGAAAGAGGTAAGAGAGGTGCGGAAACAGGTAAGAGAAGTGCATAAACAGGCAAGAGGGGTGTAGAAAGAGGCAAGAGAAGAGCTGAAAGAAGCAAGTGAGGTGCAGAAAGAGGCAAGAGAGGTGCTGAAATAGGCACGAGATGTGCAGAAAGAGGCAAGTGAGGTGCAGAAACAGGCAAGAGAACTGCAGAAAGAGGCAAGAGAGTTGCAAAAACAGGCAAGAGAGGTGCAGAAAGAAGGAACAGGGGTACAGAAAGAGGCAAAAGAGGTACAGAAATGGCCAAGAGAAGTGCATATATACAGGCAAGAGAGGTTCAGAAAAAGGTAAGACAAGTTCAGAAAGAAGCAAGAGAAGTGCTGAAAGAAGCAACAGAGGTGCAGAAAGAAGCAAGAGAAGTGATGAAAGAGACAAGAGAGTTGCCAAAAGAAACAAGAGAGGTGCAGAAAAAAGCAAGAGAAGAGTGAAAAGAAGCAACAGAAATGCAGAATGAGGCAAGAGAAGTCCTGAAAGAAGCAACAGAAATGTAGAAAGAGGCAAGAGAGGAGCAGAAAGAAGCAACAGATATGCAGAAAAAGGCAAGAGAACTGCAGAATGAGGACAGAGAGGTGCAGAAAGAGAAAATAGAGGAGCAGAAAGAACAGGAGAAGTTCAGAAAGAAGCAAGAGAAGTGCTGAAAGAAGCAAGAGAAGTGCAGAAAGAGGCAAGAAAGGTGCAGAAAAAGGCAAGAGAGGTGCAGAAGGAGGCCAAGAAAGGTGCAGAAATAGGCAAGTGAGATGCAGAAACGGGCAAGAGGGGTGCAGAAAGAGGAACGAGAGGTGCAGAAAGAGGAAAGAGGGGTGCAGAAAGAGGCAAGAGAGGTGCAGAAAGAGGCAAGAGGGCTGCATAAAGAGGCAAGAGGGGTGTAGAAAGAAGCAAGAAAGGTGCAGAAAGAAGCAAGAGAAGTGGAGAATGAAGGAACAGAGGTGTAGAAAGAGGCAAGAGAGGTGCAGAAACAGGCAAGAGAAGTGCAGAAAGAGGCAAGAGAAGTGCTGAAAGAAGCAACAGAGGTGCAGAAAGAAGCAAGTGAAGTGATTAAAGAGACAAGAGAGTTGCAGAAAGAAACAATAAAGGGAAGGTCTGAAAGAAGCAACAGAGGTGCAGAAAGAAGCAAGAGAAGTGATGAAAGAGACAAGAGAGTTGCAGAAAGAAACAAGAAAGGTGCAGAAAAAAGCAAGAGAAGTGCAGAAAGAGGCAAGTGAGATGCAGAAAGAGGCAAGAAAGGTGCAGAAAGAGGCAGGAGGGGTGCAGAAAGAGGCAAGTGAGGTGCAGAAACAGGCAAAGGAACTGCAGAAAGAGGCAAGAGAAGTGCAGAAAAAGGCAAGAGAGAAGCAGAAAGAGGCAAGAGAGGTACAGAAAGAGGGCTGCATAAAGAGGTAAGAGGGATATAGAAAGAAGCAAGAAAGGTGCAGAAAGAAGCACGAGAAGTGCAGAATTAAGGAACAGAGGTGCAGAAAGAGGCAAGGGAGGTGCAGAAATAGGCAAGAGAAGTGCAGAAAGAGGCGAGACAAGTGCTGAAAGAAGCAACAGAGGTGCAGAAAGAAGCAAGAGAAGTGATGAAAGAGACAAGAGAGTTGCAAAAAGAAACTATAAAGGTGCAGAAAAAAGCAAGAGAAGTGCAGAAGGAGGCAAGTGAAGTGCAGAAAGAGGCAAGAGAGGTGCAGAAAGAGGCAAGTGAGGTGCAGAAACAGGCAAGAGAACTGCAGAAAGAGGCAAGAGAGTTGCAAAAACAGGCAAGAGCGGTGCAGAAAGAGGGAGCAGGGGTACAGAAAGAGGCAAAAGACGTATAGAAATGGGCAAGAGAAGTGCATAAGCAGGCAAGAGAGGTATAGAAAGAAGTAAGACAAGTTCAGAAAGAAGCAAGGGAAGTGCTGAAAGAAGCAACAGAGGTGCAGAAAGAAGCAAGAGAAGTGACGAAAGAGACAAGAGAGTTGCCGAAAGAAACAATAGAGGTGCAGAAAAAAGCAAGAGTAGCGCAGATAGAGGCATGTGAGGTGCAGAAAGTGGCAAGAGAGGTGCATAAAGAGGCAAGAGGGGTGCAGAAAGAGGCAAGAGAGATGCAGAAATAGGCAAGTGAGATGCAGAAACGGGCAAGAGGGGTGCAGAAAGAGGCAAGAGAGGTACAGAAAGAAGCAAGAGAGGTGCATAAAGAAAGAAGAGAATTGCAGAAAAAAGCAAGAGAGTTGCAGAAAGAATCAAGGGAAGTACTGAAAGAAGCAACAGAGGTGCAGAAAGAAGCAAGAGAAGTGATGAAAGAGACAAGAGAGTTGCAGAAAGAAACAAGAAAGGTGCAGAAAAAAGCAAGAGAAGTGCAGAAAGAGGCAAATGAGATGCAGAAAGAGGCAAGAGAAGTGCAGAAAAAGGCAAGAGAGAAGCAGAAAGAGACAAGAGAGGTACAGAAAGAGGAAAGAGGGCTGCATAAAGAGGTAAGAGGGATGTAGAAAGAAGCAAGAAAGGTGCAGAATGAAGCAAGAGAAGTGCAGAATGAAGGAACAGAGGTGCAGAAAGAGGCAAGGGAGATACAGAAACAGGCAAGAGAAGTGCAGAAAGAGGCGAGAGAGGTGCAGAAATAGGCAAGTGAGATGCAGAAACGGGCAGGAGATGTGCAGAAAGAGGCAAGAGAGGTACAGAAAGAAGCAAGAGAGGTGTAGAAAGAAGCAAGAGCTATTCAGGGAAAGGAAGATGGCGGATTGATGCCACTGCTGAGAGCTGCGCCCAGAGGGTACGCCGCTCCACCACCCGCGATACCGCCGAATACCGCTGCATACATCCATATGGGTCCGCTTACCTGCGGGAGGACTGCCGCGTGAGACTTGCATATGTCTCAAAGCCTGCTGGGCGGGTGCATTCCCGGTCCCCACTTCGAGAGGAAAGTCAAACGCGGCGAGCTGGGAGCTTTGCTGCCGGCATGAACACAGCGGGTCTTTGCTACTGAAGCGTGACAGCTGAATGCGGTCAGGGGTAAGCCGAGAGTTACGCTGCTGCCGCTGCCTCTGTTATTACCTGCTTAAAGAGAAACTGCAACTGCAAAGAGAAGCTGCTCATTGAAAAGGGTGAGGAAACGCGGCAGGTTGAGAGTCCTGTCACCGCCATGCCTCAAGCCTGATATGCCTTGTCCCCCTGGAAGTGGGAAGTATTGTTTCTAAAAAGTAACTAAATTGAGTAATCTTGCTTCTTCTTGAGTGACTTAAAATAAACTAGACGCCTCATTTGCTGCTGCTGACTGTTGGGAAAACGCTGCCCTCCTCTCCTGCAATACTACTATGAATGACAAGCTATTGAGTTTGCTAATGTGGATAAATTGATTAAGCGCAGCTACCCTCAGCTGCTGTATAAGGTCAAGTTCTGCTCTCCCAACCTGTAACTCCCTGATGCTGCTACGGATCGCTGGGAAACTACCGCAACTTTGGAGCTTTGCTTGGCGTCCTCCCCTCGTTTGGTTCCCCTCTCTGCCTTTCTCGCTCATCTTCTGTACTTTATCGTCCAAAATGGCACTGCTGAAACCAACAGGCCAGAAAGGGGCCAGAGCTGCCACGCGTGCCCTCACAGCCGCCTCTGAACATACTGCATTGAGCAGGGAAGAACCACAGCTCCAACCCTCAAAAGGTACTGTGAATCGCTCCTCCTCCAAGGTAGGACACTCTATTATTAAAATCCTGCATTCAGATAACGTGAACAAGCTTATCTATCCTGGGGGAGTTACAAATCCACCTCCAGAGGGGGAAATGGTGGAGGCACTATTAGAGGCAGTCCTAAACGGGTCAAAGGAGCCTATTGCTGCGCCTTCTGTCCTTCCTTCTCCACTGTGCAGAGAATATTCCTTGGCACAGGGCTCAGTACAAGCTCACTCTCTATTTCCTGATGGTGAATCTCTGCGCTTTGGCTCGCACGGGGACGAGCTGACTGAAGATGTCCTTGTCTGTTCACCTTTGGAAGCTGCAGAAAAACAAGTTACAACAGGGGATGCGCAAATAGGAGACCTGCTACCAGTACCTGCTCAACAAGAAAGCTCAGGACACTACCCTAATGCAGACCGTGCAGATCATGATATTCTACCTGCTGAACAAGGTACCATCAAAACCCGGCAGTTAGGTAAAGATTCTTTAGGAATGGTTGCTGGCGTATAGACCGATGACTCTCAGGGCACTTCACCGGTTAGACACAAGCAAGGCACTCCATCTTCTATCTCTTCTAACATCACCATTGTTCAGATATTCCGCAAAGAAGGAAAGCTTCATCATCACAAAATAGCGGCAAACACCTCCAGCGATGTGACCTCCGGAGACACACAGACAACAGACCAATCGCTCTATTTGTCTAGTGGGAAGAAGGGGAAGAAAAGATGCAATTTTAGCATCAAATACGCAAGAAACTTTAAAAAAGGAAGCGATAAAGAAAGTGATGTGCCCATTCTCAATCCTGCATCCACCAAACTGGCCACTACTAGCAGCCCCCTTTGCAAGTGGGTTACTGCCAAAGGGGAAGTGAAAACCCTGATTTCAAGACTCTCTGGTTCCGGCTTTGTCTCTGACCCTGGTTCTGCCACTGGCCGTACCTCGCTGCATCAAGATTCGAGCGTGCCACAAGTATCGACCTCAGCAGTAGGCAGCAACCTCAGATACTTACCTAGCTCTTCTTCTTCTCTTCCGACTCACCCAGCTCCTCCCTGGGCTGAGGACCAACCTAATCTCCCACCTGCTGGCTCATTAGATTCTTCTGCTGTTGCCATCTTACAAGCACTACAGGTTCATAGAGAGGAGGCTCAGGCATACTATTCACAGGCTAAAGCAGACCGCACAGCGATAAAGCGGGCCCTTGCTGAGGTAAACAACAAAGTCGCTGCATTAACAACCGATATAACGGAGCTGCAACAACGCGTATCAGATACCGAGGATCACATGGCAAAGGTTGCTAAGACTTCTGATGCACACGAGATTCATCTTTCAGCTCTGCAAAATAAAGTTGAGGACTTCGAGAATCGGCAACGACGTAACAACATCCGTCTGTTTGGCGTGCCCGAAAACAAAGAAGGCTCGGATCCCAGAGTATTCATTGTACAGCTACTCAAGAGGGCATTTCCTGATCTGGATGACTGGGACTGGGACAGTCAAGTACAACGAGCGCATAGATTACCATCTGCTGTCAACAATTCTTCTGGCCGCTTCCCTCGGCCTTTTCTTATCTTTATTTAAAATTATCTCCTACGACAAGCGGTTTCCATCAAAGCCCGTCCTACTGCCCCTATCAGAGTGGGCCCGTATTCTATTTGTTGTAGATCTGACTTATGCAAGAACACGATGGATAGGTGATGGAAACTGCGCCAGTTTATAGATCCTTTAAAATCTGCAGGAGCACAGGCCTTTCTACAAGAACCAGCACGCTTAAAAATTATCAAAAATGGCCAAGCTCAACTGGTATATACGGAGCATGCAGCTTAACAGGCTTTGGCAAAGTTACAACTAGAAACTAAATGATATTGTCCTTCTGGTTTCCCTTTCTATATTTTAGTGATACTACCCTCTATACTTTTCTCTATTCTCTCTTTTTGTGCTAAAGACCCTCTTAATAATGAGTTTCACGGTGCACTGGAGGGGGGGGGGGTTCTCAGGGTGCTGGTGCTCTCAAATGCTGTCTTGCCAGCGACAGCAGGGAGGGGGTGATTCTTTTCTTAGTATACAGGGTGGGATTTGGGTGGGTTAGTTTTGGGATGGTAGGAGAGTTTAGCTTTAAGGGATTGGTTAAAAGCAAAGGGGGTATGCGAACATAATGGCAGCGAGTAGTTATTAAGCTGCATTTATACCAGGGTGGTACCATGAATAAAGTTTGTATGTGCATGTATCACACTAAAAAAAGTACTTTCTCACAAGGAAAACCTTTATATGGTGATCAATCTTTGATTTTTCATGGCGTTACTTAAATGCTTATGTTGGAATGTCTCTGGTCTGAATGCTGCTTGCAAACGTTGGCTTGTTCAGGAAGAGCTAAGTGCGTATAAACCACACCTGGTATTCTTATCAGAAACTCATCTAGCCCATAAAGATAGTAGACTTTTTAATGAACTGCAATATCATACTATTGTCTGTACCTCACAAAGTCTTTCAATTAGAGGAACTGCAATCCTTGCTATCAAAACACTTACGTACACAATCCTCAGAGTTTTAGCAGACCCAAGAGGGAGGTGGGTAATCGCTCAGGTGGCTATCTCTGATGTGAAATATGTTTTGGTTAATTTGTATGGCCCCAACGTCGACGACCCAGAGATTTTTAAAGAGTTAATGCTAACTCTATTGGAACTACAGGGGGTGTTGATAATTATGGGGGACTTTAATTGCGTGATGAACTATGCCGTAGATTCCACCAGCCCTCACACTACTGTTAGAATGCCTAAAGTTAGGGCAGCGATTTTAGAATTAGCACGTCTGTATAACCTTAGTGACATATGGAGAACGTTATATCCAGATCTTCCAGGCTTTACTTATTATTCATGCCCACACAGACAGTACTCCAGGATAGATATGGTGTGGGCCCAGGACCAGATTCTCCAGTCTGCGGCGATCGAGCTGTGCCCTAAAATCACTTCGAACCATAACCCGTTAAATCTCACTTTCCAAACCCTTCCGACAAATAAATCTAGACGTTCTTTTTCTTTTCCCCGATAATAATTGACGGATAATCGGTATATCCCACATATGGAAGGACTTTTGCTAGAATTACTTCATAACAATATTAATTCTACTAACTTTCGAACTCTTTGGGACTCAATGAAGGCTTACATTGGAGGCATCACTCAGCAGTTTATTTGGCGGGAGAATAAAGTCAAAGAGGGTGCAATTAAAGCTGCTCGCACGGTATTGGTTAGTCTGGAAAGATCTCATGCCACTGCTGTTAAAAACTAATGAACCGAGACAAACTCAGATCTACTCTGATTTGATCTTTGCTCGGGCTTTAGCCGGTCGATTTCTAAAGGAGAAGGCTGCTGCAAATTATAATAAATTCCGGTCATCGCAGTACGAATATTGTGAACAGGTGGGGAAGATACTGGCATATCAGTTGGCAGACAAAAAAGCCAAAAACTCAATAAAGGCAATCAAGGGTATGGATAATACGCTCCATACAGAGACTAGTATGACTCTTAAACAGTTCATTACATACTACGAAACCTTATACGCTGAATCCGATCCGATAATTCCTGAGGAACTTTCTAAGTACTTAGGAAGAGCAGCTCTTCCCTCTCTGCAGGAGGAGGCTGCTATGCAGCTGACTTCTGAAGTCTCTCAGGAGGTACTACTTATTGCTCTGTCGGCACTACCATCAGGTAAGGCTGCTGGAGATGACTCGATCCCCGTGGAATTTTATAAACGGTTTAAGAATATTCTGATACCTGTATTTGCCAAGGTTATACAAGAGATTGGCACTTCCGGGATAACGCCTTCAACCTGGGACATCTCTAATATCGTCTTTTTCTTAAAAAAGGGTAAGCCTCCCGATGAATGCGGCTCGTATCGGCCTATTTCTCTCATTAATGCGGATGCCAAGCTCTACGCCAAGGTGCTTGATTCCGGACCTCGTTTCTGGATAGCAACATGATTTCATAGTGGGTCGAGGCACCACAGTACATACCAACACTGCGATTATGGCCTTTGATTATGCTAACCATACTGGGAGCAATTTAGGCATGATACTTTTAGATGCAGGAAAGGCCTTTGACCGCGTTGCTTGGGGCTGTCTATGGCCGACTCTCACGGCTTTCGGAATTACTGGCCAATTTCTTACGTGGATCCGAGCTTTATACTGTACACCGCAGGCTAAATTGAGTTATCTTGGCATTCAATCCATGTCTTTTCGTATACATAGAGGGACACGGCAGGGATGCCCCCTGTCCCCACTCCTATTCGTGCTTTACATTGAGCCCTTAATACGGATACTGATGATTAATGATAGAATTTCATCTTTATGTTCTGGAACATGTGCGCTTAAAATTACAGCTTACGCAGATGACATCGCGATTTTCACAGCTGATCCCGCTGCTTCTTTAGAAATAATTAAAAAAGAGGTACAAACTTTCGGGTCACTTTCTGGTTACAAACTAAACACTAGTAAGACACAAGTGATTATTAACTTTAAGCCTGCTAGCCCTATAGCAGGGGTTTGCCATGTGGCAACTTATCTTGGCGTACGAATCACTTCGGAATTACGAAACATACTTAATCTGAACTATGAATCTCTCTTACATGAAGTCACTAAAAAGTTGAAAAAATGGCATAATCTCCCCATCAGTATTATCGGCAGATGTAACATAATAAAGATGTCGATATTACCTAAATTCTTATATCTATTCTGTGCTATTCCTCTTAGAGTTCCTAACTCTTTCTTTAAAAAACTTGACAGGATTATAAGCAGCTTCATTTGGGGCTATAGGCGAGCACGTTGAGCAATTAAATTTATAAAATATCCTTATGTACAAGGCGGTCTTCAACTGCCTGATTTTAAGCTCTACTTCTGGGCCTCCTTCTTGGGCCGTCTCCACAGCCTCCTCTCAAATAAAGACCAAGATTTTTACCATCAGCTTTTATTGGGCCAAGACAGTAGTAGGTTTTTATATCATACTCTAGATCCGAATTATTACAAGCGAGTCCACTTCAAGACCATTAGAGACACTGTTACTGTTTGGCGGGATATTCTCTCTGGCTATGCGCTTCCAATTTTTCACGATAGGTTCCCTCTTTGGGATAACCCACTCTTGCCTGAGATCTTCAAGAATAGGGTGGCAAAAAGTTGGGCTACGCACGAGGTGGAGAGACTTGGTCACTTGTGTAGGAGAGTAGGATCTGCTTCACATGGGTACCCCCACTTTTTGCTGATGCTTCACTGTTTTTCGACCTTAGTCTGGCTGGGGCCCTGCTAATCAGAACCCCAGCCTAGCTGCTTCCTCTCTAAAATGGTTTCCATGTGCCTTAGGCACATCTCTGATTGGAATCTGGAGTGCCCTTATAAGTCCCTAGTATATGGTATACTATGTACCCAGGGCATAGGTACCTCAGAGGCCTACCAGGGGCTGCAGCATGTATTGTGCCACCCCTGGAAGGCCATCCAAACTGACACCACAGGTCTGCTACTGCAGCCTGGGTAAGGTGGTGCAGGCACCCCTTACTGTGATATAGGCTACCTATATCACTATATACATACACACATATAAACCTATAAGTCACTCCTATGGCAGGCCTTATCAATCCTGAAGGCAGAGTGCGTGGTTCCTATGTGAGAGGGTGCCCCTGCATGAGCAGGGCCCCTCTGCAGCATTCGGAGACCCTTCTCTGATGCTGTTTGTAGTGCAGCCTGACCATATACTCTTAAGCGCATTATAACCTCGCGTTAAATGCTAACTTTGGGATGGCTGCACGGAAACATGTCGTGTTTGGTGTCAAACATCTTGGAATACTACCCCCGCCAGTTCTGGAGGCGGGGGTAGCATTCCACCCTTCTAGAGGGAAAGACATGTACACACCGGTATGCCCGGTACTGACTTTCCAAGCCTGGCATCACAAAATGGATGCCGCTGCCACAGACACGAGTCTGGCCTCCTGCTGCTGACCGAAACTCCGGCAGGGGAGGCCTGGACAATAGGTTTCCTGTCCCAGGGAGGTGTGACCACCTCCCCAGACAGGATAGTGTGTATTGGGGCTGGGCGGGAGCACTCTCTGGTGCTTTGAAGTCCTGCACTGGGGGCACACTTGGTGTCCCTGTGCATACCCCAGTTCAAAACGGCTTAGGGGCTTCCAGCCCCTGCTCTGGCACGAAACTGGACAAAGGGAAAGGGGTGTAACCACCCCTCTGCCCTGACTCTCCCATAGGTGGGGTCACAGAGTATGTCCAACCCCCTACCTTAGTATAAGTAGGGGAACCCAGTCCTTAGGACTTTAGATTTACCTGGATGAAACTCTGATACAGAATCCTGGACCTTCGACGCTCTACTTTAAGATTAGAGGACTGAAGAATCTCCCTTGGGGTCAAGGAGTGACTCCCCTGCTTGGCAGGCACCAAAGAAGCAATTGTCCGGTCTGCATTGCCGAAGCTCCCGTCGGACGCCGAAGTCTTTGCATCACCAGAGGTGGATTTCCAGACTTCCCCGAGGCTGCCCTGAGTCCCCAGCAAAGCTGAGGCCCGTAGATGTCGTGGGTAACGTGGAACCGTGAACCCTGGACACCGAACGCATTTGCAAGTGCATCCTCTTCTGGGTCTCCCACGAAGTCGTGCTTTGGGCTCCGAGTATCTCCAGCCTCCAGCACCAACTGCACTGAAGATCACTGGCCTCCACTCCACGAGTGTCCTGTGAGCCAGCTCCACGTGCACCATCTCGAGGCTCCTTCGCGGTCGCTAGTCCATTGGCTAGTAGGCCCTCCCGAAGGCCAATCTTTTTCTGCTTGGGCTCCCTGGTTGCTCCAGGTGTGCCCTGACTTATCCTCGCTGGGTGAGTCCCCCAGACCTTGCTGGTCTGCAACATCGTCCTTCTTTGCTTTCTATGAGACTTGCCATTGCCAAGGCTTGTTGGGTTGAATCCGGTCGCCGACACCCCTGCAATCGACAGACGTTGTGGGGGCAGCTCGAATCCAGCTCCTGGTTGTCGTTGACGCCTCCTGAACCTCGTGGCTGAAGAGTCAAGATGACTATCAACCTACCTGAAGCACTCGACATCGGTGGGCATCTGCTCATCGCCTTCCTGGTCACTGGCTAGTGACCCAGACTCTGTCCCCTCTGCTTTCAGGTTCTTCAGATCTTCGATCCACCTTTGGATCTACCCGAACACTTTCGACTTGGTCGCCAGCAGCACTTTGCAGCAGATCGCCATTGAAAACGACGACGAAACCCAACCCCGAAAGACACCTATGCACCCGGCACGCCTCTGCACGTCTTATCCTCGACATCCCCCGACGCAGCCACATCACACCCCACCTGAGAGACCTGCACTGGCTCCCTGTCAACAAGAGGATAACCTTCAAGCTCCTCACCCACGCACACAAAGCACTCCACAACTCCGGACCAGCCTACCTCAACAGACGACTCAGCTTCTACACCCCCACCCGCCAGCTCCGCTCGACCAGCCTTGCCCTCGCCACAGTCCCCCGCATCCGGAAAACGACCGCCGGCGGCAGATCCTTCTCCCACCTCGCCGCCAAGACCTGGAACACCCTCCCCACCAACCTCCGACAGACCCAAGACCTACTGGCCTTCAGAAGACTCCTCAAGACCTGGCTCTTCGATCAGTAGCAGCACCACCCCCTCTTCCCCCAGCGCCTTGAGACCCTCGCGGGTATGTAGTGCGCTTTATAAGTGACATGATTGATTGATTGATTGACTGGCTAGTGACCCAGACTCTGTCCCCTCTGCTTTCAGGCTCTTCAGATCTTCGATCCACCTTTGGATCCACCCGAACACTTTCGACTTGGTCGCCAGCAGCACTTGGCAGCAGATCGCCATAGAAAGCGACGACGAAACCCGACCCCGAAAGACACCTATGCACCCGGCTTCCCTGGGTGAGGTAACTCGAGTACTCCGGTGCTCAAGTGGGTATAGACACTAGAACAGCCTAGTTCTCAAAGGGTTTGCTCCAAGTCCTCCTCTAAGTGTCCCTTTTCTTTTAAATTCTAATTTCGACTTTCCCCATACAAGTTAACGGTGGTTCGCGGTTGTGTTCATACACTGCACGCGTCCCCCGTGGGTCCCCTGTGTCACTGCCTTGGGTGGTTCCTTGTGGTCCAAGCACTTCTACAGGCTCTAGGCCTAGTCGTGGTTCTTATACCACTTTATTGGTATATGGTTTGGTACGCCCCTGGGGCTCAAACGTGTATTTGTGCTATTACTGTAGATAACTAACTCGTAACGTATGTACTTCGAACTCTAGCCTCATAAAGAGACTAGAGGGGTGTGTTTAGTAATAAATACATATATTTTGAATATATACCTGGTGTGGTCCTCTTTCATTTGGTCACTCAAGAGATTATAGACTGGTAAAACAAGCTGCTTTACATTCCTTCAAGACTTAGCCTGAAGGCTGCTCTCCATAGCTACCACTAGGATAGCTTTCAATAAAGGTTGTCTTTAACCTATCTCCAATAAGGGGTTGTTTGGACTGGTGCAAGGTGCCCACTATAATTAGTGGACAGCATATGCCAGGCCAACTTCTCACATTGGTGTGCAGCGTGTGGGATTCCAGCTTGCTATTGTTTTACCAGATAATCTCAATTGAATTGATCAACTGAAAACCACTAAGGGTACCTAAGGTACATATAAATCAAGCTTAGTAATACAGTAAGTTCTACTGAACTTAGAGTTGTGTGTTAAGGGACAGCACACCCTTTCTACAACTCAAGAGAGTTTAGTAGGCCACACTAGAGTAGGTAGTGCATACACCACACCTCACTAGTGATGTCTTCAAAGCCAGGACCCAGTGAGTCCTTGCCAGAAGCCAGTGGGCTTCTTCCTCAAAGTATGATAAACTCCCATTCTTGGAATTGAGAGCCTTATGCACTACTAGGAAGTTGAAGACAGGCAAAAGTGCCAGCACCCAACACCTCAGGGAGGTGTTACTAGCTGATGATCTCAGCAGGCCCCTAGGGTCTGAAGGGGTAGGCAAGGAGGGTGGGGCAGAAGATGAGGAAGGGGCCAGGGGTGAAGAAACCCAGGCCCCCCCCCCCTCTGAAACTCGCCAGGAAGGTGAAAATGACCTTGTCCTGGATAATCCAATTCCTCCTGTGGAGGAGGAGGAGGGAGAGGATCAGACTGACCTCCCCTTTGTCCCCCAGGAAGAGTTCTGAGTGTGCCCAGAAGGTCTAGGTCTCCTTCTCAGGAGTCTAACCACTCTGACACCTCAATAGGGACCTCTGTCTCCTCTCATAGGAGGGAATCCTCTCATGAGAGGAGAAAGAGACTGATTCAATATGAGCAAGCTCAACTTGAACTCAGGAAACAGCAATTGGCTATAGACAGGGAGTCCCTAGATCTCTATAGAGAGAGACAAAAGTTGGGACTAGAGTCCCATGGTGGCAGCAGTTTCCCCAAAGATAGGGAAAGGTCTTATGACCATAGAAACCTGAGCAAGATTGTCCCTCCCTACCAGAGTGGGGATGATATCCACAAATGGATAACTGCTCTAGAGAGGGCCTGTAAAGTACAGAGGGTCCCTCAGGAGCAGTGGGCAGCAATCTTGTGGCTCTCCTTTGCAGACAAAGGTAGAGACAAGCTCCTCTCTGTTAGAGAGGAGGATGCTGATAATTTCAAAGTCTTGAAGAGTGCTCTAATTGATGGGTTTGGCCTAACCACTGAACAATACAGGTTAAAGTTCAGGGATACCCAAAAAGCACAGACTCAAGACTGGGTGGACTTTGTTGATTGTTTTGCCAAGGCTCTGGAAGGTTGGTTATTGGGCAGTAAGGTATGTGACTTCACAGGATTGTACAATCTGATAATGAGGGAGCAGATTCTTAATAACTGTCAAAATCAGCTGTTGCATCAGCACCTGGTAGACTCTGATCTGACCTCTTCCCAAGAATTGGGAAAGAAGGCAGACAAATGGGTCAGAACCAGGGTGAAGCAGAAGGTACAGAACCAAGGTGGTGACCCTAAGAAGCAAGATTCGAAAACCTCTGATAAGGGTGGGGAGAAGGGTAAAGATCAAAAGTCTTCACAAGGCCCCCCAAAATCTTCTTCAGGTGGGGATTCACAGTCTACCAAAGGGAAAGGCCAAAGAAAACCATGGTGCAAGGTCTGTAAGCAAAAGACCCACTGGACCAGTGATTGCACCAAGTCCAAAGACTCGACTCCAGCCCCCACCAATGCCCCTAAGGCACCTGCTCCCCCTAGTGCAGCTACAGTTGGTGGTGGGACTACACAAGCCAAGGGTTTAGTAGGGTTGACCCTGGGTAAAGAGATGAGCTCTGACCTAGTCAGAGAACTCACTCAGGCTGTCTTAGTCTGTGATGGAGGCATGGATATGACCTCCTCTGTGAGTCCCAGTAATCTGGGCAAGTACAGACAACAGCCTTTAATCAATGGAAGAGAGGCTTTGGCATTTAGAGACACAGGGGCAAGTGTCACCATGGTGACACAAGACCTTGTGAATCCTGGGCAGATAATACTTGGTGAAATGTACCAAGTGACCAATGCTAGCAACGTCAGAACAGACCATACTCTGGCAGTTGTTAACTTCTCCTGGGGAGGGGTAACTGGCCTTAAGAAGGTTGTGGTAAGTGCAGACCTACCCGTTGAATGCTTGCTTGGCAATGACTTAGAAACTTCAGCTTGGGCAGAAGTGGAGCTCAGGACCCATGCAGAAATGCTGGGGATCCCTGCAGATGTGTTTGCTGTGACCAGGTCACAAGCCAAAATGTCTAGCACTGAACAGGCCTTGGATTCTGGAATAATGGACCAAGTGCCTTCCAAGAAGAGGAGTAGTAGGGTAAAGGCAGTGCCTTCCCCTTGGCTCAGAAGGAAGATCAGTCCCTTGAGGGGGATGATCTCAGTCCTGAGGAAGGAACTGTCCCAGAGGAGCTTGAACCTGAACAGGTTGAGTTCTTGGGGACAGGGGGACCTTCCAGGGCAGATCTGAGCCAGGAGCAGCAGAGCTGCCCCTCTCTTGAACCCCTCAGACAGCAAGCTGCTGCTGAGGCTGCTGGGAAAGCTAGTGGTCCCCATACTGTGTATTGGGATGATGGACTCTTGTACTCAGAGTGTAGAGACCCCAAGCCTGGTGCTACCAGGAGGTTGGTTATACCTCTGAAGTTCAGGGGCTTCCTATTGACCCTAGCCCATGATATTCCCTTAGCAGGTCACCTGGGCCAGAACAAGACTTGGGACAGAATTGTCCCTCACTTTCACTGGCCCCACATGTCTGAAGACACCAAGGAGTTTTGTCGCTCCTGTGTAACCTGCCAGGCCAGTGGCAAGGCAGGTGGCACTACAAAGGCCCCCCTGATACCACTACCTGTGCTGGGGGTTCCCTTTGAAAGGGTGGGGATTGACATTGTTGGTCCCATGGATCCCCAAACAGCATCTGGGCACAGGTTTTTCCTGGTGGTAGTGGATCATGCCACCAGGTACCCAGAGGCTATTCCCCTTAGGACCACTACAGCACCTGTGGTGGCAAGGGCCCTCCGGGAATTTTCTCACGAGTGGGCTTCACTAAGGAGGTTGTATCAGACAGGGGTGCAAACTTTATGTCTGGATACTTAAAGGCAATGTGGAAGGAGTGTGGAGTGACTTACAAGTTCACCACACCCTATCACCCACAATGCAATGGTTTAGTTGAGAGATTCAACAAAACCTTGAATGGCATGATTAAAGGGCTCCCAGAAAAGCTTAGGCGAAGATGGGACATACTCTTGCCCTGCCTTTTATTTGCGTACAGGGAGGTGCCTCAAAAGGGGGTTGGCTACAGCCCCTTTGAACTTTTGTTTGGTCACCCTGGCAGGGGTCCACTGTGCTTGGTGAAGGAAGGATGGGAGTTACCTCTCAAGCCCCCAAAGCAAGACATAGTGGACTACGTACTTGGTCTCCGCTCCCGGATGGCTGAGTATATGAAAAAGGCAACTAAAAACCTTGAGGCTAGCCAGGAACTTCAAAAGGCCTGGCATGACCAAAAGGCTGTACTGACTGTTTATCAGCCAGGACAGAAGGTGTGGGTGCTGGAGCCAGTGGCCCCAGCAGCTCTCCAAGACAAATGGAGTGGACCCCACACCATTGTTGAGCAGAAGGGTGAGGTTACCTACTTAGTAGACCTAGGAACACCCAGGAGTCCCCACAGGGTTCTCCATGTCAACAGGTTAAAACCATATGTGGACAGGGCAGACATGGGCTTGCTAATGGCTACTGATGAGGGACAGGAGGAAGAGAGTGACCCACTCCCTGACCTGCTCTCACAGAACCCTGGTGATGGGTCAGTGGATGGTGTAGCCTTGGCAGGCAGCCTCACTACCCAGCAGCAGACTGATTGCAGACAGGTGCTCAATCAGTTCAGACACATATTCTCACTGACACCCAGTCAGACTACCTGGTGCACTCATGAAGTGGACACTGGGGACAGTCTGCCTATTAAAAATAAGATTTATAGGCAACCTGACCATGTCAGGGACTGTATCAGGACAGAAGTCCAGAAGATGTTGGATTTGGGAGTTATTGAACCCTCAGATAGCCCTTGGGCTAGTCCAGTGGTCCTTGTGCCAAAACCTCACACCAGTGGTGGGAAAAGAGAGATGAGGTTTTGTGTGGACTACAGGGGTCTCAATGCAGTCACTAGGACTGATGCCCATCCAATACCAAGGGCAGATGAGCTAATAGACACTTTGGCCTCAGCCAAGTATCTAAGCACATTTGACCTGACAGCTGGCTACTGGCAGATCAGACTAGCTGATGATGCAAAGCCAAAGACAGCGTTCTCAACCCCTAGTGGGCATTATCAATTTGTGGTGATGCCCTTTGGTCTGAAGAATGCACCTGCCACTTTTCAGAGGCTGGTGAATACAGTCCTTACAGGTCTGGAAGCCTATAGTGCAGCATATCTAGATGATATTGCTGTCTTTAGCTCCACCTGGGAGGATCACCTGGTCCACCTCAGAAATGTTTTACAGGCCCTGCAGAAAGCAGGCCTGACTATCAAGGCCACCAAGTGCCAGATAGGGCAGAGTCAGGTTGTGTACCTGGGCCACCTTGTGGGTGGAGGCCAGGTTCAACCACTGCAGAGCAAGATCCAGACCATCATGGACTGGACTGCTCCAACTACCCAGACTCAGGTGAGAGCCTTCTTAGGCCTGACTGGGTACTATAGGAGATTTGTCAAGGGGTATGGATCAATAGTGACACCCCTGAATGACTTAACTTCCAAGAAAATGCCCAAAAGGTTCAGTGGACAGTTAGCTGTCAAAAGGCATTTGATGACCTGAAGCAGGCCATGTGCACTGCTCCCATTCTACAGAGTCCTGATTACTCCAAGAAGTTCATTGTTCAAACTGATGCATCTGAATTGGGGGTAGGGGCTGTACTGTCACAATTGAATGATGAAGGTCAGGATCAGCCAGTAGCTTTCATTAACAGAAGGCTGACCCCTAGAGAGAAACGTTGGTCAGCCATTGAGAGGGAGGCCTTTGCTGTGGTCTGGGCTCTGAAGAAGTTGAAGCCATACTTGTTTGGTACTCACTTCCTTGTTCAAACAGACCATAAGCCCCTCTTATGGCTAAAACAAATGAAGGGTGAAAACCCCAAACTGCTTAGGTGGTCCATTTCCCTACAGGGGATGGACTTCACAGTGGAACATAGACCTGGGAGTAACCATGCCAATGCAGATGGACTCTCTAGGTACTTCCACTTAGAACATGAAGACTTAACTGGGCAAGGTTAGTTTAATGTCCCTACGTTTGGGGGGTTGTGTAGGAGAGTAGGATCTGCTTCACATGTGTACCCCCACTTTTGCTGATGCTTCACTGTTTTTCGACCTTAGTCTGGCTGGGGCCCTGCTAATCAGAACCCCAGCCTAGCTGCTTCCTCTCTAAAATGGTTTCCATGTGCCTTAGGCACATCTCTGATTGGAATCTGGAGTGCCCTTATAAGTCCCTAGTATATGGTTTACTGTGTACCCAGGGCATAGGTACCTCAGAGGCCTACCAGGGGCTGCAGCATGTATTGTGCCACCCCTGGAAGGCCATCCAAACTGACACCACAGGTCTGCTACTGCAGCCTGGGTAAGGTGGTGCAGGCACCCCTTACTGTGATATAGGCTACCTATATCACTATATACATACACACATATAAACCTATAAGTCACTCCTATGGCAGGCCTTATCAATCCTGAAGGCAGAGTGCGTGGTTCCTATGTGAGAGGGTGCCCCTGCATGAGCAGGGCCCCTCTGCAGCGTTCGGAGACCCTTCTCTGATGCTGTTTGTAGTGCAGCCTGACCATATACTCTTAAGCGCATTATAACCTCGCTTTAAATGCTAACTTTGGGATGGCTGCACGGAAACATGTCGTGTTTGGTGTCAAACATCTTGGAATACTACCCCCCGCCAGTTCTGGCGGCGGGGTAGCATTCCACCCTTCTAGAGGGAAAGACATGTACACACCGGTATGCCCGGTACTGACTTTCCAAGCCCTGGCATCACAAAATGGATGCCGCTGCCACAGACACGAGTCTGGCCTCCTGCTGCTGACCGAAACTCCGGCAGGGGAGGCCTGGACAATAGGTTTCCTGTCCCAGGGAGGTGTGACCACCTCCCCAGACAGGATAGTGTGTATTGGGGCTGGGCGGGAGCACTCTCTGGTGCTTTGAAGTCCTGCACTGGGGGCACACTTGGTGTCCCTGTGCATACCCCAGTTCAAACCGGCTCAGGGGCTTCCAGCCCCTGCTCTGGCGCGAAACTGGACAAAGGGAAAGGGGTGTAACCACCCCTCTGCCCTGACCCTCCCATAGGTGGGGTCACAGAGTATGTCCAACCCCTACCTTAGTATGAGTAGGGGAACCCAGTCCTTAGGACTTTAGATTTACCTGGACGAAACTCTGATACAGAATCCTGGACCTTCGACGCTCTACTTTAAGATTAGAGGACTGAAGAATCTCCCTTGGGGTCAAGGAGTGACTCCCCTGCTTGCAGGCACCAAAGAAGCAATTGTCCTGTCTGCATCGCCGAAGCTCCCGTCGGACACCGAAGTCTTTGCATCACCAGAGGTGGATTTCCAGACTTCCCCGAGGCTTCCCTGAGTCCCCAGCAAAGCTGAGGCCCGTAGCTGTCGTGGGTAACGTGGAACCGTGACCCCTGGACACCGAATGCATTTGCAAGTGCATCCTCTTCTGGGTCTCCCACGAAGTCGTGCTTTGGGCTCCGACTAGCTCCAGCCTCCAGCACCAACTGCACCGAAGATCACTGGCCTCCACTCCACGAGTGTCCTGTGAGCCAGCTCCACGTGCACCGTCTCGAGGCTCCTTCGCGGTCGCTAGTCCGTTGGCTAGCAGGCCCTTCCGAATGCCAATCTTTTTCTGCTTGGGCTCCCTGGTTGCTCCAGGTGTGCCCTGACTTATCCTCGCTGGGTGAGTCCCCCAGATCTTGCTGGTCTGCAACATCGTCCTTCTTCGCTTTCCATGAGACTTGCCGTTGCCAAGGCTTGTTGGGTTCAATCCGGTCGCCGACACCCCTGCAATCGACAGACGTTGTGAGACAGCTCGAATCCAGCTCCTGGTTGTCATCGACGCCTCCTGGACCTCGTGGCTGAAGAGTCAAGACAACCGTCAACCTACCTGAAGCACTCGACATCGGTGGGCATCTGCTCATCGCCTTCCTGGTCACTGACCTTGACTGGTAGGTCGCTCCCCCACCACACAGCTCCGTCTGTGTGCCCTGCTGCTGCCCCTGATTGTGCTTGTTTTTCCTTTCTGTGCCCCCTTGCTGCCCCTGATTGTGCTAGTTTTTTCCTTTCTGTGCCCCCTTGCTGCCCCTGATTGTGCTCGTTTTTCCTTTCTGTGCCCCCCTTGCTGCCCCCTTGCTGCCCCTGATTGTGCTCGTTTTTTCCTTTCTGTGCCCCCTTGCTGCCCCTGATTGTGCTCGTTTTTCCTTTCTGTGCCCCCTTGCTGCCCCTGATTGTGCTCGTTTTTTCCTTTCTGTGCCCCCCTTGCTGCCCCTGATTGTGCTCGTTTTTCCTTTCTGTGCCCCCTTGCTGCCCCTCATTGTGCTAGTTTTTTCCTTTCTGTGCCCCCTTGCTGCCCCTGATTGTGCTCGTTTTTTTCCTTTCTGTGCCCCCTTGCTGCACCTGATTGTGCTCGTTTTTTCCTTTCTGTGCCCCCCTTGCTGCCCCTGATTGTGCTCGTTTTTCCTTTCTGTGCCCCCTTGCTGCCCCTGATTGTGCTCGTTTTTTCCTTTCTGTGCCCCCTTGCTGCCCCTGATTGTGCTCGTTTTTCCTTTCTGTGCCCCCTTGCTGCCCCTCATTGTGCTAGTTTTTTCCTTTCTGTGCCCCCTTGCTGCCCCTCATTGTGCTAGTTTTTTCCTTTCTGTGCCCCCTTGCTGCCCCTGATTGTGCTCGTTTTTTTCCTTTCTGTGCCCCCTTGATGCCCTGATTGTGCTCGTTTTCCCTTCTGTGCCTGTTTCCCGCCGCTGCGCCCTGCGGCCCCGCCCCTCACTGCCCATTCGCTGCCCCATTCCCTGCTCCTCCCTCCCACCTCCCCATTTATGGCGGCCGCTGCGTGGTGAAGAGAGCGACCCCTGACCTTGACTGGTAGGTCGCTCCCCACCACACAGCTCCGTCTGTGTGCCCTGCTGCTGCCCCTGATTGTGCTCGTTTTTCCTTTCTGTGCCCCCTTGCTGCCCCTGATTGTGCTCGTTTTTTCCTTTCTGTGCCCCCCTTGCTGCCCCTGATTGTGCTCGTTTTTTCCTTTCTGTGCCCCCTTGCTGCCCTTGATTGTGCTCGTTTTTCCTTTCTGTGCCCCCTTGCTGCCCCTCATTGTGCTAGTTTTTTCCTTTCAGTGCCCCCTTGCTGCCCCTGATTGTGCTCGTTTTTTTCCTTTCTGTGCCCCCTTGCTGCCCCTGATTGTGCTTGTTTTTCCTTTCTGTGCCCCCTTGCTGCCCCTGATTGTGCTCGTTTTTCCTTTCTGTGCCCCCTTGCTGCCCCTGATTGTGCTAGTTTTTTCCTTTCTGTGCCCCCTTGCTGCCCCTGATTGTGCTAGTTTTTTCCTTTCTGTGCCCCCTTGCTGCCCCTGATTGTGCTCGTTTTTTTTTTTCCTTTCTGTGCCCCCTTGATGCCCTGATTGTGCTCGTTTTCCCTTCTGTGCCTGTTTCCCGCCGCTGCGCCCCTGCGTCCCCGCCCCCTCACTGCCCATTCGCTGCCCCATTCCCTGCTCCTCCCTCTCACCTCCCCATTTATGGCGGCCGCTGTGCGGCCGCGCAGCGGACATGCGCAGCAGGCGCGCCGTTGGCGCGCCGAAGGCGCGCCTAAGGCAAGCCCGTCTGCGCCCGTCCGCGCCGTGACCGCGCCCAGCGCCAGACCCCCTGGTCCGGGCATCCCCCGCGCCCGCCACATCAACAGACGCTGATACGACGCCAGCACCCTCCACGCACTCAACCCCGGAAAAGATCACGCCTGCTACCAGGCCACCCCGAAGCGCACCCAAGGGCCCTTCACCTGCCGGAACTGCAGCTTCGCCAGCACCCGCCCCGCCAAACCACCCCCAGGAAAGAACCCAACTACCTCAGATGCATCCTCCTCAACACCCGCTCCGCCCGCAAACACGCCATCGAACTCTGGGACCTTCTCGACTCAACCTCCCCAGACGTCGCATTCCTGACGGAGACCTGGCTGAATCCCGCTTCAGCCCCCGACATCGCCATTGCCATCCCGGACGGATACAAGATCACCCGCAGGGACCGCACCAACGGAGTCGGAGGAGGCATCGCCATCGTCCACAGGAACACCCTCAGAGTCTCAACCAACACCGACGACACCCTCAGCACCGCCGAACACATGCACTTCCAGATCCACACCGATCCCAACACCACCCTCAGAGGAACCCTCATCTACAGACCCCCGGACCCCGACCACAGTTCAGCGATTCCATCGCTGACTTCGTCAGCACACACGCCATCGCCTCCACGGACTACATCCTCCTCGGGGACCTGAACTTCCACCTCGAGAACAACAAGGACACCAACTCCACCACCCTGATCGACAACCTCGCCACCCTCGGACTCAGACAGCTCGTGACTACACCCACCCACGCCGCCGGCCACACGCTCGACTCCATCTTTTCCGCAAGCCCACACGTCTCCTTCAACCACACCTCCGAACCCCACTGGACTGACCACCACTGCATCCACTTCACCTACAGGAAGCCCACCACGCACCACCGCACCGAACAAATGCCTCGCCGCTGCTGGAGCAGAGTCACGGAAGACCAGCTAACCACAACCTTCGCCCTGAGCCCACCCGCCGAACCCTCCGACTCCGACACCGCCGCCCGCAACCTCAGACAGTGGATCGACGACTGCGCCAACACCCTCGCCCCGCTCAAGAATCCGCCCAACAGCCACACCAGCAAGAAAGCCACCTGGTTCACCGAAGACCTCCAGGCCTCCAAACGAACATGCCGAAAACTGGAGAAGATCTGGCTCCACGAACGGACAGCGGACAGCTACGCCGCCCACAAGAGCGCCACCCGCAGTCACCATCACCTCATCAGATCCGCCAAAAGGGCCTCACTCAAAGACCGCCTAGACAACAACGCACACATCAGCAAAGAGCTCTTCAACATCGTGAAGGAACTCTCCAACCCCAGCTCCAACACCAACGACATCCAGCCGTCGCGAGACCTGTGCGACTCACTGGCCACCTTCTTCCACCGCAAAATCGCTGACATCCACGACAGCTTCAACACCACGACCGCCCCGGCAACCACCGAGACCACTGCCCCCACAACCACCAACCGCCTGCTCTCCTGGACCAACATCAACGACGAGGACACCAGCGAGATCATGAACACCATCCACTCCGGTTCACCGCTAGACCCGTGCCCTCACCACATCTTCAACAAAGCCAGTACAGCCATTGCGCCCCATCTCCGGAAAATAATCAACATCTCCTTCGAGACAGCAACCTTCCCGGAAAGCTGGAAGCACGCCGAGATCACCGCCTTACTCAAGAAACCCAAGGCAGACCCCAAGGACCTCAAGAACTTCCGACCCATCTCTCTGCTCCCGTTCCCCGCGAAGGTCACCGAGAAAATCGTCAACAAACAACTGACCTGCTACCTCGAGGAGAACAACATCCTGGACCCTTCCCAGTCTGGCTTCCGCAGCAACCACAGCACCGAAACCACCCTCATCGCCGCCACCGATGACATCAGGACCCTGCTAGACAACGGAGAAACAGCAGCCCTCATCCTCCTGGACCTATCAGCCGCCTTCGACACGGTCTGCCACCACACACTACGAACACGCCTTCACGACGCCGGGATCCAAGAGAAGGCCCTGGACTGGACCACATCCTTCCTTTCCGGCAGAACACAAAGCGTCCGCCTTGCCCCCTTCCGATCCAAGGCCACCAAGATCATCTGCGGCGTACCCCAAGGCTCCTCCCTCAGCCCAACGCTGTTCAACATCTACATGGCACCCCTCGCCCACGTCGCCCGACAGCACAACCTCAACATCATCTCCTACGCCGACGACACCCAGCTGATCCTCTCCCTCACCAAAGACCCTCACACCGCCAAAGCCCACCTCCACAAAGGAATGAAGGCCGTCGCCGAATGGATGAGGCCCAGCCGCCTGAAGCTGAACTCGGACAAGACGGAGGTCCTCATCCTTGGTTCCAACCCTTCAGCCTGGGACGACTCCTGGTGGCCAACATCACTGGGAACAGCCCCGCCACCCACCGACCACGTACGCAACCTAGGGGTCATCCTCGACCCCACCCTCTCCATGACTAAGCAGGTCAACGCCGTTTCCTCATCCTGCTTCAACATCCTCCGAATGCTCCGCAGGATCTTCAAGTGGATCCCCACCGAAACAAGAAAAACAGTCACCCAGGCCCTCGTCACCAGCAGGCTGGACTACGGAAACGCCCTCTACGCAGGAACGACGGCTAAGCTCCTGAGACGGCTGCAACGCATCCAGAACGCCTCTGCACGTCTTATCCTCGACATCCCCCGACGCAGCCACATCACACCCCACCTGAGAGACCTGCACTGGCTCCCTGTCAACAAGAGGATAACCTTCAAGCTCCTCACCCACGCACACAAAGCACTCCACAACTCCGGACCAGCCTACCTCAACAGACGACTCAGCTTCTACACCCCCACCCGCCAGCTCCGCTCGACCAGCCTTGCCCTCGCCACAGTCCCCCGCATCCGGAAAACGACCGCCGGCGGCAGATCCTTCTCCCACCTCGCCGCCAAGACCTGGAACACCCTCCCCACCAACCTCCGACAGACCCAAGACCTACTGGCCTTCAGAAGACTCCTCAAGACCTGGCTCTTCGATCAGTAGCAGCACCACCCCCCTCTTCCCCCAGCGCCTTGAGACCCTCGCGGGTATGTAGTGCGCTTTATAAGTGACATGATTGATTGATTGATTGACTGGCTAGTGACCCAGACTCTGTCCCCTCTGCTTTCAGGCTCTTCAGATCTTCGATCCACCTTTGGATCCACCCGAACACTTTCGACTTGGTCGCCAGCAGCACTTGGCAGCAGATCGCCATAGAAAGCGACGACGAAACCCGACCCCGAAAGACACCTATGCACCCGGCTTCCCTGGGTGAGGTAACTCGAGTACTCCGGTGCTCCCGTGGGTATAGACACTAGAACAGCCTAGTTCTCAAAGGGTTTGCTCCAAGTCCTCCTCTAAGTGTCCCTTTTCTTTTAAATTCTAATCGCGACTTTCCCCATAGAAGTTAACAGTGGTTTGCGGTTGTGTTCATACACTGCACGCATCCCCCGTGGGTCCCCTGTGTCACTGCCTTGGGTGGTTCCTTGTGGTCCAAGCACTTCTACAGGCTCTAGGCCTTGTGTCTAGCTCAGTCGTGGTTCTTATACCACTTTATTGGTATATGGTTTGGTACGCCCCTGGGGCTCAAACGTGTATTTGTGCTATTACTGTAGATAACTAACTCGTAACGTATGTACTTCGAACTCTAGCCTCATAAAGAGACTAGAGGGGTGTGTTTAGTAATAAATACATATATTTTGAATATATACCTGGTGTGGTCCTCTTTCATTTGGTCACTCAAGAGATTATAGACTGGTAAAACAAGCTGCTTTACATTCCTTCAAGACTTAGCCTGAAGGCTGCTCTCCATAGCTACCACTAGGATAGCTTTCAATAAAGGTTGTCTTTAACCTATCTCCAATAAGGGGTTGTTTGGACTGGTGCAAGGTACCCACTATAATTAGTGGACAGCATATGCCAGGCCAACTTCTCACAACTTGTACGATATTAATGGTTTCAAGACCTTTCAAAGTCTCCAGAATACATATTCTCTTCCTCAACAATTTTGTTACAAGTATTTGCAGATTAGAGACTTCTTCTTGAGATCACAAAGGCTCATATCCATATCTGCATATGAGATACTGACATCTATTCATGAAACACCCCGTAAACACTCAATAGGGATTGCTTACCAATATCTATCACACCCTTGTCTCCAGATCGCGCTGAAGTGGAGCCGCACCTTGGGGACAGATATTCCTGCTGTACTAATTAACAACGCATTCAGGACACTAAAAGAAGCTGTAGTCTCAGTTAATTTAAAGCTCCAACATTTTAGGACACTGTGTATGCTATATTACACCCCTAAGAGGATTGCAAGCTGGCGGGAAAAAAGAGGCGATCAGGCCCCCGATGATAAAACAAAATTCCCCAAGTGTGGAGCCATTGCGGTCGACATAGTGCACATGTTTGCTACATGTCCACCGATCTGGCTTTTTGAGAGGACGTTAGCCACGCTTGTAGAGACAGATTGGGTCTAGAACTAAGATTTACCATACAGGAGATAATGATGGGTTTTAGGGCTGATCCTAGCCCGGCACGTCGTGCACTTTTTGCCATCTTATTGGTTACTGCAAGGCTCACCATCGCCAGGGCTTGGATCTCCCCTAAAACTAGAAGCTCAGTGGACTGGTGGACTTTGGTGGTCGAGATCTGTGAAAGGGAAAAAGCTGTGGCAAAAACCAGTGGTATACGTGCTATGCAGAAATTTCAAACTGTTTGGCATAAGGTACTTAAGGATTGATAATTTAAATATGATTTCCCTGCTGTTTATGTTCTCAATTAACCAATCTTGTTTTATGGAAATTATGTGATTTGGCGCTACCCCGGTTTTTCCTTCTTTTTGCTTTTATTGTATATTTGTATATACTGTGATGATCTCCCTTTGCAAAAAAAAGAAATTAAAAATAAATAAATAAAGAAGCAAGAGAAGTGCTGAAAGAAGCATCAGAGGTGCAGAAAGAAGCAAGAGAAGTGATGAAAGAGACAAGAGAGTTGCAGAAAGAAACAAGAAAGGTGCAGAAAAAAGCAAGAGAAGTGCAGAAAGAGGCAAGTGAGATGCAGAAAGAGGCAAAAGAGGTGTAGAAATAGGCAAAGGAACTGCAGAAAGAGGCAAGAGAATTGCAGAAACAGGCAAGAGAGGTGAAGAAAGAGGCAAGAGAGGTGCGGAAAGAGGTAAGAGAAGTGAATAAACAGGCAAGAGAGGTGTAGAAAGAGGCAAGAGAACTGCTGAAAGAAGCAACAGAGGTGCAGAAAGAAGTAAGATAAGTGATGAAAGAGACAAGAGAGCTGCCGAAGGAAACAAGAGAGGTGCAGAAAAAAGCAAGAGAAGTGCAGATAGAGGCAAGTGAGGTGCAGATAGAGGCAAGAGAGGCACAGAAAGAGGCAAGAGACGTGCAGAAAGAGGCAAGTGAGGTGCAGAAATGGGCAAAAGGGGTACAGAAAGAGCCAAGTGAGGTGCAGAAACAGGCAGGAGAACTGCAGAAAGAGGAAAGAGATTTGCAGAAACAGGCAAGAGAGGTGAAGAAAGAAGGAACAGGGGTGCAGAAAGAGGCAAGAGAGGTGCGAAAGAGGCAAGAGAAGTGCATAAGCAGATAAGAGAGGCATAGAAAGAGGCAAGACAAGTGCAGAATGAAGCAAGAGAAGTGCTGAAAGAAGCAACAGAGGTGCAGAAAGAAGCAAGAGAAGTGATGAAAGAGACAAGAGAGTTGCTGAAAGAAACAGAGAGGTGCAGTAAAAAGCAAGAGAAGTGAAGATAGAGGCAAGTGAGGTGCAGATAGAGGCAAGAGAGGTACATAAACAGGCAAGAGAGGTGCAGAAACATCCTTGGGGTAAGGTACAGAAAGAGGAAACAGAGGTGCAGAAAGACGCAAGAGAGGTGCAGAAACAGGCAAGAGAAGTGCAGAAAGAGGCAAGAGAAGTGCTGAAAGAGCAACAGATGTGCAGAAGGAGGCAAGAGAACTGCAAAAGGAGGGAAGAGGGGTATAGAAAGAGGCAAGAGGGGTGCAGAAAGAGGCTACAGAAGTGCAGAAAGAAGCAAGAGAAATGTAGATAGAGGCAAGAGAAGTGCAGAAAGTAGCAACAGAAATGCAGAAAGAGGCAAGAGAGGTGTAGAAACAGGCAAGAGAGGTGCAAACAGAGAGAACAGGGGTGCAGAAAAAGGCAAGAGAGGTAGAGAAAGAGGGAAGAGGGGTGCAGAAAGAGGCAAGAGAAGTGCAGAAAGAAGCAAGAGAAATGTAGTTAGAGGCTGTAGGAGAGTAGGATCTGCTTCACATGGGTACCCCCACTTTTTGCTGATGCTTCACTGTTTTTCGACCTTAGTCTGGCTGGGGCCCTGCTAATCAGAACCCCAGCCTAGCTGCTTCCTCTTTAAAATGGTTTCCATGTGCCTTAGGCACATCTCTGATTGGAATCTGGAGTGCCCTTATAAGTCCCTAGTATATGGTATACTATGTACCCAGGGCATAGGTACCTCAGAGGCCTACCAGGGGCTGCAGCATGTATTGTGCCACCCCTGGAAGGCCATCCAAACTGACACCACAGGTCTGCTACTGCAGCCTGGGTAAGGTGGTGCATGCACCCCTTACTGTGATATAGGCTACCTATATCACTACATACATACACACATATAAACCTATAAGTCACTCCTATGGCAGGCCTTATCAATCCTGAAGGCAGAGTGCGTGGTTCCTATGTGAGAGGGGGCCCCTGCATGAGCTGGGCCCCTCTGCAGCATACGGAGACCCTTCTCTGATGCTGTTTGTAGTGCAGCCCGACCATATACTCTTAAGCGCATTATAACCTCGCGTTAAATGCTAACTTTGGGATGGCTGCAAGGAAACATGTCGTGTTTGGTGTCAAACATCTTGGAATACTACCCCCCCCCCGCCAGTTCTGGCGGCGGGGGTATCATTCCACCCTTCTAGAGGGAGAGACATGTACACACCGGTATACCCGGTACTGACTTTCCAGAGCCCTGGCATCACAAAATGGATGCCGCTGCCACAGACACGAGTCTGGCCTCCTGCTGCTGACCGAAACTCCGGCAGGGGAGGCCTGGACAATAGGTTTCCTGTCCCAGGGAGGTGTAACCACCTCCCCAGACAGGATAGTGTGTATTGGGGCTGGGCGGGAGCACTCTCTGGTGCTTTGAAGTCCTGCACTGGGGGCACATTTGGTGTCCCTGTGCATACCCCAGTTCAAACCGGCTCAGGGGCTTCCAGCCCCTGCTCTGGCACGAAACTGGACAAATGGAAAGGGGTGTAACCACCCCTCTGCCCTGACCCTCCCATAGGTGGGGCCACAGAGTATGTCCAACCCCCTACCTTAGTATAAGTATGGGACTCCAGTCCTTAGGACTTTAGATTAACCTGGACGAAACTCTGACACAGAATCCTGAACCTTCGACGCTCTACTTTAAGATTAGAGGACTGAAGAAACTCCCTTGGGGTCAAGGAGTGACTCCCCTGCTTGGCAGGCACCAAAGAAGCAATTGTCCGGTCTGCATCGCTGAAGCTCCCGTCGGACGCCGAAGTCTTTGCATCACCAGAGGTAGATTTCCAGACTTCCCCGAGGCTGTCCTGAGTCCCCAGCAAAGCTGAGGCCCGTATCTGTCGTAGGTAATGTGGAACTGTGACCCCTGGACACCGATCGCATTTGCGAGTGCATCCTTTTCTGGGTCTCCCACGAAGTCGTGCTTTAGGCTTCCAGTAGCCCCAGCCTCCAGCACCAACTGCACCGAAGATCACTGGCCTCCACTCAACGAGTGTCCTGTGAGCCAGCTCCACGTGCATTGACTAGAGGCTCCTTTGCGGTCACTAGTCCGTTGGCTAGTAGGACCTCCCGAAGGCCAATATTTTTCTGCTTGGGCTCCCTGGTTGCGCCAGGCGTGCCCTGACTTACCCTTGCTGGGTGAGTCTCCCAGACCTTGCTGGTCTGCAACATCGTCCTTCTTCCATTTCCACAAGACTTGCCGTTGCCAAGGCTTGTTGGGTCCAATCCGGTCGGCAATACCCCTGCAATCGACAAACATTGTGGCACAGCTGGAATCCAGCTCCTGGTCATCGTCGACACCTCCTGGACCTCGTGACTGAAGAGTCAAGACGACCGTCAACCTACCTGAAGCACTCGACATCGGTGGGCATCTGCTCATCGCCTTCCTGGTCACTGGCTAGTGACCCAGACTCTGTCCCCTCTGCTTTCAGGTTCTTCAGATCTTCGATCCACCTTTGGATCCACCCGAACACTTTCGACTTGGCCGCCAGCAGCACTTTGCAGCAGATCGCCATTGAAAGCGACGACGAAACCCGACCCCGAAAGACACCTATGCACCCGGCTCCCCTGGGTGAGGTAACTCGAGTACTCCAGTGCTCCCGTGGGTATTGACACTAGAACAGCCTAGTTCTCAAAGGGTTTGCTCCAAGTCCTCCTCTAAGTGTCCCTTTTCTTTTAAATTCTAATTGCGACTTTCCCCATAGAAGTTAACGGCGGTTCGTGGCTGTGTTCATCAGGGGTGGGCGGAATTTGCGTAGTCGCGTTACGCAAATCCTCGCGAAATTGCTAACAAATTCCGCGAGCTCGCGGAACTTCCGCGAAATCGCGGAATTGCTTGTGCCGTCCGTTCGCGATGTGTTTTTGCGTGCTCGCGGGGAAATATATCGCTAACTTGCCTATGCGGTCGCTAATGGGCGCGGCCATCTTGTTTTCACTTGTCCCGCCCGCTCGCGATGGTATTTCCTGTTCCGGGTCGCGTATTGCATGCTCCCGCCCGTTCGCGATAAGGGTTTCCTGTTCGGGAACGCGTATTATGTGTTTGCGATGCTTTTTGCGTGCTCGGGGGGAAATATCGCGCGAACTTGCCCATGCGGTCGCAATGGGCGCGGCCATCTTGTTTTTCACTCTATTTCTATGGTTCTGGGCCTGCTTTTCAATCCTCCCTCTATCTTTTCAATCCTTTGTTTCTGTAAACTTATTTTGGGTCTTTTTTGTTTATTATCTATCTCTCTATTTTCCTGATTCTATATTTTGAGTTTTTCTCTACTTTTTGTGTGTTTTTAACTACTTTTTCACACTTTTTCTATTACCTGCTTTTTCATTTCTTTTACTTACTTTATTTAATTCCTACCTTTTCTTTTCCACCCCCGCCTACCCAGAACCATGGCAAAGGGACACAGGGCTCGAAGTCGGAGCCAGAGCCGCGACCGCCTTCCTTGCGGAAGACGGCGCCAAAGAGGGGTGCAGGCACGGGCCTTATTTAATGAGGCGGAGGTGGCCGCACTGGTTTTTTTCGTTCAGCGCCACCTCCCCTTAACCCTGGCAGCAGGCGGCAGGCCTGGGTCCGGGTACGGGCTCCGGGAGCGTCGTCAGCGGTGGGGCAAGGTGCGTCGGGCAGTGTTTCGCTGCTCTGGTGTCCGGCGCACCCAGAATCAGTTGACGCACCGGTGGTCCGATATTCTGGACCGGGAGCAGGACCTGCTGGACCTGCTAGGAGTGGAGGTCCCGGGGCTTGGTGAGTAGCTATTTAATATTACTACTTTGTGTTCTTCTGCTCTGTGTTATATATTGCGAATATTTTTTTTCTCCGACCAGCAAGAATGCTGCTGCTTACATTGCAGGTAAATGACGTTTAAAAATCGGTGATTGTTATGACACAGGCGCTCGACGCTACTAATCTTACTTGTTTGCAACTTTGCGCTCGCTTGGCCTGATGATTATGTAAGAGTTTACTTTAGAGAACTTAAGTGATGTAATGCTAGAGAGAGTAGTCCTTCCTTTGTCCTCGTGCCACTAAGAAGGGATAGTGGTGGATTGATAGGTTTAGTTACTTATTAGTTGGTAATTTCTAAGTTGTGTGCGTGACGCATCCTCTGTCACGTCACGGGCTGCTGAGTGATGCTTACCCCAGTCCTTAGCAGAACCTTTTGTAGTTTGTTTACTGAGTGTTAATAGGCTTATATCATCACTAGCAGAACATTAGCAGCAACCAGCCAACAATTTGGTGTATGCAAAAATGTATGCATGTGTCCTCCATCTATGCATTTTTGAGGACTAAAATAAATGGAAATGCAGACTTACTGAACAATTGGCCCGTCTGGATTGGAATTGGTGGGCTAGGTCAGGTGGTAGTTAGGCTTGCTAGACGGTCCGTGAATCTCACAATACTACCAGTCGATCAGATAGGTCAATTTTATTGCAATTTTTGTAACCAAAAATGTTTTTGGTGCCTATTTTCAAATTTTTTATTTATTTCACACCAAACTTTAATTTTTGTCTCTTTCTTTATGGAATCTTACATGATCAGCAGCACCCAGGGACAAGAAGACGGGGTCGCAGGCGGTGGGCCCACAAGATCTGGACGATGCCTCCCAGGGACAGGACCGCTCCTCTATCGAGGGCTCTGCTGCTGGCCCCAGTAAGTCCACCAGTGGTTAATATTAATAATTATATTTCCTAAACTTTTCCTGCACCTTATTTTTTCCGAACTATTATTTCGGTATCCTGATTCGCATTTTTACAAAATCTTCTTTGCTCTATACTATCTGTTTCTAAATTATTGTTATCCCTGCCTCTAACTGCGTCTATGACTCTCTGTACTACTACTATTAGTCTGTCTGTAGCCAAGCTTGCCCAGTTGCCCACTCTTTATTTCAAAAATTTTAAATTAAACTCATTCACCAATAGCTATAGCCATTGAGTTTTGGTTGTCCTCTTCTACTACTTCTAGTCTTCTTATTCTTGAGGCTTTTTGACAATTCCCACCAAGAAAATGCCCAACCAAATTTTAGAAGTTTAGATAGGATAGGACATACTACTACTGTTGTAGGTATTCTGCACATACTGAACTTTGCACAAGAAAATAGGTCGTTGGTGATGGGAGGTTGGACCTTCCTCACACCTCAATCGGAAGCCACCACAATCCCCTGACCGACTTGTTATAGTGTCTCATTACTCCGAAAGGCCCCCCCACCCCCAAAATACCCAATGAGTAGACAACCCAGACAACATAACACTCCCAACCTGTGTCGCGGAAGCAATGCACACCCTTTTGCTCACTCTTGTGTAAGTCCACACCAAATACCACCGAGTCTATGTAAGTTCAAAAGGTTTCTTTTTATTTCCAACTGACAAGCTCTGTATGTTGTATAATGCAGCAGCAACAGCAAAATGTATAAGATTAAAACAATAAACATTGTTACAGTTAGACTTACAAGTTACTTACAACTAAAAGTCCATAGAAGCCAAAAGGCGAGATCATGATAACTGAACAGTGGTGGGCGAACCACCCTCCCCTTGGTAGGAATCGAGTTTATATAAAATTCTAAATGGAGATGTGAGAATTCTGGGGAGCCCTCACCTTAGAATAACCTAGTAGTGGTGACATCATAAGCTCTGCAAAGCTCTGGTTCTTCTTATAAGTGAATCTTCCGTCTGTAATGAGAAAAATGGTGCGCGTTAGTATAGTGCAAGCATTTCTCAGTCGTGCCAAAAACTGTAATTTATTTTTTATGGATAAGCAATATGGACTAACACCATAACTCCATAACAAAGTCGCTTGTTTCTCGACCTTGTACGCAGTGCTCAGACAGTAGCAGTATGAGCTCATGTGGCCTCAAAGGCGTATTTCACAACAAGCTGCGAGGTAACTTGCGCAAAAATAAAAGACAGAGCTAAAATGGTTGCATGGCTCGGGGTAACTTAGCAAAGACTAAAATGACCCTAGGGACCATATAACACTACTAGTGTCTAGTCTACTACCTGATTTATACTAGTGATGTATGTTGTATATGTATTAACTTTTTTTTCATTCATGCTATTGAAAAATAGGGGGAGGTGTATATGGCATCTGAAAAATGTGTAATGTTTTTTCTAGGCGTACTACCGACCACCAGTACCGGGGCCAGCGGTGAAGGTGACGCGGCCGCTGAGGGTGCAGGCGATGCGGCAGTTGGAGTAGCTGCAGGGGGTGAGCCAGCACCAGTGGCGGGCGGTGGTAAGTTATATTCCTAATCCTTACTTATTGACATTACACTCGCTGCAAGGGTGTAATGTATACTGTACTGTTGAGACTTAAGTAAGAAGTAGTTGTGAACGCCGTTTGAAGAAGACACCCTTTACTTAGCAGCATTAGCAATAGCATTAGCGACAGGAGTCTGAGAGTAACCAATGGCCTCTATCGGACTTCAACTCAGCTGTGAAATTTTTATGGAGACGAATAAAAGTCTGATCAGATGACCTTGATGGATGAGTTGAACTAAAAGGGAAAGAAGGGTGGAAGGAGGCAGGACGGGCGAGATTTTATGTTTATGACTGGCAGAGAAGGATACGTGGCATGCATGCATAGGTGTGTGATATGAATCAGATGCATGGGTGGCGGAATGCCTGAAACTCTCCCAAATGTTCGAGGCTGAGGTAGTGGGAGGATAGATACATACCACAAATGTTACGTACTGTGCTTGCTAGTGCTACTGTGCCACTATGTGTAGAATGTATTTGTCTGACTGCTTTGCTAAGAGTATATTTTACAATAGTCTTGTTTTTTCTTCTTGATATAGCTACTCCTAAAGTCAACCGGAAGGAGTTGGCAGCCAAGGCCCGGCGCCGTAAGCTGGAGGCCATACAGGCCGAATACCGGCGCCTCGTTGTTCTAGAGGAGGAGGAGGAGGAGGCGGCAGCAGCTGCAGCCTCCTCCAATGCCCCGGGCCCCAGACACCCCACCCCAGTCTTACGGCGTCACCGCCTGTCAGCCACCCTCCGCCACACAGGAAGAAGCACTGCTGCCCACCCCCACTGTGGATGCAACTGCCGCGCGCTGAAGCGCCGCGTGGCCCGGCTGGAGGAGCGCATCCGTGTCCTGGAGAGGCGAGCCCGCTGAGACCCCGTTAATTTATTGCCCCTTTTTTAGTTCTTATTTGGGTGGGTGGGAATCGGGCGTTGGGTTTTGGACTTGGACATTTGTTGGACTTTTTCGTTGCGGGACATGAACATTGGTTGGGGTTAGGGAGGGGGTGGGTCAGGTGTTGTGGGATTTTTTTACATAGTTTATTTTTGTTAGGGTATTAAATTACATATTTAGACTTAATATACGATGTGGTTAATGTTTTGTGGGTGGGGTTACTGTTTTACGTCACACGGTTTCCTTGCTGGTGCAGTGCCACAGCCAGTGTTTGATTTTAATAATTGGCTGAGTTACTAAGACACAAACAGACAGATGCGGTACCCGTCACTGAGGGACTTGTCCTACTAGTACTGTCAGTCTCCCTGATAATCTATGCATTCTGCAACTGGACTCAAAGGGGTGTGTGAAATAGAATTAATGAAAAAAATCAGTTATTAATTATGCCTCAGCCAAACCTCTTCTCTTACCTGTGCTTGATGTTTAACTTGGGCACGGCGATGGCTGCATGGTGGTGATGGTTTTCTTTCCCAACATGCCATGGGTGTGGTGGTAGTAGTAGTAGACCCTGGCAGTAGCACTTGCAAATAAAAGAAAATGAGACAGTCAGTCGCCTGAGAGAGACTGTGGGAAGAGTAGTAGAACAAAGTACAGTACGGAACTTACTGCCAAACAATAATATGCCAAAATACAAGGAAACATAATGGTTGCGGGGATAGCCTAGTACATAGAGTTACAAACTCTAGCTGTGTCGAGTCACTCGACTAGGCCTACAGTACACCGTGGTCCGTGACTCGACACAAGCGTAACCGTTAGTGCTGTTTCGGATGATGACAAATCCAATCTATGATGGCATTTAATGCTGATGGATTCGGTTCCTTTGGTACAAAAACCCAAATATACTGCTCATAGGAGGGTGGGCAAGCAGAAGAAGATCTGCGCCCTGCCTTGAAAATGCATTTATGTTGCTTTAGCCACATCCGCCCCAGCAAGCGTGTGATAAATTATTGGTGTACATTTAATTTAGTCACACCTCAATAAGCCACACAGCCCGGGGGAAGAGGATTAGGGTTTGAAGAATGGTTGGGAAGGGGGTGTTTTGGGAAAGGTTTGAGAAAGAAAAACAGTACGCATGGACAACAACAAAACACAATATTGGCAGAGAACCATATCCATAAATCAGTTAAGGGAGAAAAAGGAAATGCATGCATGATGATGATAACTTGATGGTTAATGATATGACTAACTACTACTACTAGACAATTAGACAGTACAGGGCAGCAGTATATTATGCTATTTGCCTTGCCTGTCTGCCCTCAGAGAGACCCGAATTACATACAGTTTCTGTTCTTTTGTACCCGCCCGGGCTTAAAGATAGCAAAGAAAAGTCCAAAAATGCTGTAGGGATGAATTGAATTATATAAGCAGAGAGCAAACATAAAAACAACTACACACAGTAGTAATGATTGAAGACAAAAAAAAGAATCGAAATGTAAAAGATGATGAAAGTTGATACTGTCACTGTATGTTATCCTGGTCAGAATGGGGAGTTGCATCTCGGCATTCGTCTTGGTCCTCCATCCCATGGACGCTCCGGCCATCAATCTTGCGTGACGCCACTGCCTGCCTGGCACATGTAGATTCATTGGTAAGGTAAGTGAAAGTTGTTTTTCCCAGTCTAGCACAGGGTAAGGGCCGGCCTGTAATTGCAGATGGGAAAACCAAAGGGATATTGAAAAATCAAGTATAAAAAAAATGCCAAAATTACGGTGGAGTGCAACAAGAACACTTTCAGAGGCGGCATGGATTTGGATACATCATGTCTAACTTAGTCTGTTTCCAACATTAACCTCCAACAACAACAGGACTGAGCAGGCCCACGGCACCCGTGACACATCCTCCATTTAGCGTACCTTTTTGGACAGAGGCAGACAAGGCAGATATACAGCAACATAGCATTTTACAAACTAAGTGACTAAATCAATGCCCCGCTGTCAGTCATACCATACCACCACACTCGACTCCACCACTACACAGACATGTAGGTCTGCAGTGGTTGTTGTTGACTTGGTTACCTTGTAATGCACTCATTAAACGCACTGAGTTATTCCATCAATCATCTCGGATCGTACTGAGTGACTGGAGTGCGAAGAGATAATGTCACTGTGGTCATCATCATGGTGTGTTGTCCAACTCAGTGTGCAGTAGTGTACAGATTGAGTCCCCTTTCCATATTCAAAATGCAATGGATCGGCCTGCAGTAGAAGTAGAAAATTGTTATTGAAAAACCATATTGGGAAGAAACATTGCATTGGGTTACTTTTAGTGTGTAGATTAGATAATAGTACACAATGAATTACCTTCATGCACTACAGTACAAACAACAACAACACAAATCACTCAGTCAGCGTCCAATGCATGTCATCATTCATTACCTGTTCCTTCTCATCTTCAGTTAATGGGCAGTCTGTATCGGCTCTGAAAGGGTGATAGCTATAGTAGTCATCATCATGTTCCACTTCTTTTGGCGAGACTCAACGAGGCAAGATTAGGTTTTCTTCGATTATGCTACATCCAATAATCATCTGGCTTGAGGGCAATACATTTAGGTCGATTCAGGAGGATGGAGGAGCAGGACTCGGAGGAGTGGACTGAAATGCAGAGAGCTGAAACTCATAAGGCAATAAAATAAGAAGACGGTGGTGATGGATTTGTTGTGATTTGAAGTTTCCAAACAGAAAGACAGACACAGAAATAGAAGTAAATAAGGGAGAACCACAGTAAGAACTGGAAGCCTAGTTGTCACCGTCAGGGAAGTATAGCTCATCCTCAAACTCTGGAGGTTCAACCAGAAGTAGGTAATCAGCATCCAACACGCTACTTCCATCACCTGAGCCGCTGTCCTCATCTTCCTGCGGTGATTCATGTATTGTATAATTAGGTGGTATAAATTGCTGATTCATTTTGATCATGGTTAACCTCTCCACGTTTATGGGTGAGAGACTGGTCCTTTTCACTGTTACAATGGAACCAGCAGCACAGAAAACACGTTCAGAAGAGACACTTGCGATAGGGCAAGCCAGATAGTTGATCGCCAGCCTGCTGAGCACTGGCCATTGGCCCCTTTTGCCATACCAATACCGCAATGGGTTTTGATCAATGAAGACCTCTGTTGGGTCATCCAGGTAGGCCTGGACCATTTGGTCAATGTTCAGGGGTGCTAAACTTAGTGCGCCCTCTTTTGTCTTTGCATCAGCACTGGACCTAGCAAGTCCTTGCTGTAAATACCAATTCTGTGCCGTTTGTACTGGGGCTGAAGATGATCCGGTTCTTGCTGTTGTCGATAGTGTTGGTGACAGCTGTGAACCAAATGCACTGCCCACAGGCTCTGAAGTTGAACTTGAACTTGACGCAGGATGCCCTGCTGCAGTACTTGATGTGGGTTTGAGGCCTTTAATTACCAGCCGTTCATTTTCCAATGTACTGGCTGCCTCAGCTATCCAAGTTTTGTACCGGGCAACATCCACTTCTGAAAAAGGGAGTAATGTCTTACTGTGCAGTGCCGCTTTGTACCGTGGATCCAGAATTGTGGCACAAATGTAATGTTGTTGTGACAGAATCTTATTTTGCACCCTTGCATTTTCACTTAAGCGACATGATAAGCTCTCCGCCAACTGGTATGCTTCTTTTTTTCCTCCACACCTATGTACGCTTCACACACCCTCTTCAGCTCTTGCTCTAGCATGTGCAACAATGGGATAGCTTGGCCCATAGTACAGTCCTCCTTGCTGACTTCACGTGTGAAGACCTCGAAAGGAAGAAGCATCTCTGTAAGAGATTTAACTAGGCACCATTGGTCCACCTGAAGGGTCATGCCTTTCACAGCAGCATCCGCCCTTTGCATGACATATTCATTGATTGGTCTGTACTGCTCAAACAGACGGTCAAGCATGTAATACGTTGAGTTCCAACGTGTTGCCACCTCCTGGATCAGTGCTTTGACTGGCATTCTATAGTCACGTTGAATGATCCGCAGCTGCTTCCGGGCTTTAAAAGAATGGCTGAAATGCGTGCATATTCTGCGGCAGGTGGTCAGTAAGTTGCTGACTATGGGTTCTTTTTTCAGAAAGTCTTGAACTATAATGTTAATGCAGTGCGCCAAACACGGGACCCTGAGATACTTACCAAGCGTCATGGCCTTAAGTATATTACTGCCATTATCCGTGGCAACAAAACCAATGTGAAGCCCTCTGGGGCGCAGCCATTCAAAGACCTTGTTGTTAAACTCTTCCAAAAGGTTTTCAGCAGTATGAGATTTCTCCATGGCGAACATGGCTATAGTTGCATGTTTCCGAGAAGCATTAAAAATTGCAGCTGTGTCAACAGCACCTACTTCAGATAGCTTGTCTCTAACCCCCACAAAAGAGACCCAGTGTGCAGTGATGCACATGTAATCAGTGGCTTGGCAACTGGTCCACATGTCTGTTGTCAGGTGGATTTTGTGAACAGCACTCTGCTGCAAAGCTTGTCCAACCAATTCAAGCACATCATGATGTAGTGCTGGAACAGCAACTCGGGCAAAATAGGAACGGCTGGGAACCTTCCATTTAGGGCAGATGGCCGACACAAATTCAAGGAAACCCACCCCTTCCACAAATGAAAAAGGGAGAAGGTCCAGCGCTAACATTTTAGCGAGCTTCGCATTGTACAACCGTGCCGTTGGGTGGTTGCGTTGGAACTGCCCCTCCGACCAAAGCATGCTGTCAATGGTAGGCTGGAATATTTTCCTTACTGCTGCACCTTTCTTCTTTAACCCAGCTAGGCTCAACGACGCTGCACTTTTGCTCATTGCAGTGCCCGGTTGCCTTGCTGTCTCATGTTGACTCTTACTACTGTGCCACTGAGATGTTGCTGAGGATGCGGGCGTTGCCAGTACACTGCTGGGGGTAGGGCTATAAATGTCTCCCTCTTGTTGACCTTCCTCCGCGATCATATCTTCCCCTACTTCTTCATCCACAACAACAGCAATGGGTCCAGTTTTACTTTTTGTAAGTGAAGTAGGTGAGCCTCCCACCTGATAGTGTGGTGTTTTTTGAGATGACTTGTTTGTCCTCCGGTACCATAGTTTGTACCAAGCTTACCCCGCCTAACAGCCTGCCGACAAATTGAGCATATAGCAATGTTCTCCTCCTTACTGCTAACCGAAAAGAAGTCCCAAACTGGGGAGGAGAACTTTCTGGCACTGCTGTAGGTGCCACTTTCAATACCAGATGAAATGGAGGGTGTGCATGGAATTTGACTCTGTGCACTTACATTACCACCACCTACTGAGGTGGTGGTTGAGCTTGATGTAGGTCCCTGCCGGGCCTTTGCAAAGGCAAATATGGAAGCTGGAGGTCGTGTTGGCGTTACCTGTGTTGGTGGTATCCGTGCTACATCCCTCGCAGCGATTTGGGATAGTCTAATAATGTTGGTCTCCATCTCCGCAGGCCCAGGAGTGATGTTCGTGATGACTGGCTCTTCATCATCATCACCCCCTCGTCTAAATCGACCTCCATAACTGTAAGGCTTTCGGGAACCTTCCTTTTCACTAGCCTTGTCTTGTGGTGTGCATCACTCTCAGGCTGAGCTGGTGGCTTCCAAGTGGCATCTAGATCATCAGAAGCGGGGCTTGAAGAAGAAGTTGATGTACTAAGCCTCCTTTTCCTTGCTGGGGGTATGGAAGACACTGGATCTTCTGGAACAGTGGCTTGCTCCTCTCCGCCTGCAAAAAGCTCGATTTCCTGAACTGCCCCTACTTCAGGTGGAACAGCTACTATTGTGGGCTGTGGTTCCGGCTGTGGTTGCGTTTCCGGCTGGGGTTGCGTTTCCGGCTGGGGTTGCGTTTCCGGCTGGGGTTGCGGCTGTGGTTGCAGTTCCAGCTGCGGTTCGGGTTGCGGCTGGGGTTGCCCACTTATCTCCTGAGTTTGCGCCTGCGAGTGCGTGGATTGGGTACTACTTTGCGATAATGACATTTCAACATCACTGGTCGTTAGTAGACTGGCTACCTCTGCCACAGTCATGGGCTTGGGCCTAGGTTGCTGGGGTGGGGCCACTGATGCAGAGGTGCTGCTCCCAGCTTGGTCCCCGCTGGACACCGCTGCTGCAGGCGTACGTTTTTTTTCCCAAAAAACACATTGGCCGGCACCCCAGTCTTGGCAAGTGCCACTTCCTTCTTCTCTCCCTTCTGACTGGCAACTTTATTGCTACTGGAGGACCTTGTATCTTTCTTTGGGGCAATCTTCTTCAGATGTCAGCAGGACGCAGGTGCACAAGTTGCAGAGATGTCTGTGGTCACACGTGGACGTGACGCGCAGCAGGACTTCAGCCTGGCAGTACAACGGGTGATGTTGATGATGACACCTCCTCCTCTGTCTTTTTGTGCACCTAAAAGCAAAGAAGCCAGGAGAAGAACATCAGTGAAACGTTGCATTTGTTGTTGTGGTTCAATTACTAGTAGTACAAACAAACAAATAAAAGATATAAATTAGTGTAGCCATTTGTGAGACTGTCAACAAGGGCTTTCCTGGTATACTGTGTACACTGTCAGGACAACCAAAATACAAATGTAATACAAGTGGACCCTGTTTGGCAATAAATTATTTGCTCATCACATCATTCAGGGAGCTGCAGCTGGCAAAGGGGATGGATGCAAGCAGTAAGCCAAGAGGAAAACCATGCAGGCCTAAATGGCAAAAGCAGCACACTTATAACTCCCACCAGAAATGGCCACCAGCCACATGGAAACTCACAAATCACAAGCAACAAGCATGAGGCCTGGAAAACAATGTACTGAAACAGGCCTACGATAGCCAGGCAAAGGCTGCATGGTAAACCACACTGCTTTGTCTGTAATGTAATGCAATAAAATGCAAACACGAAAATACACAGGGCTAAACAAGGCCTGCAACACACCACACACAACTAAGGCATGTAACACCCCCAAAAACTGAAATACACCCCAAAAATAAATCCACTTTTTGCAATTCAATCCAATGCCATGCATGTGCCCTAAATGATGTTTATATTCAACAGAACACACAGAAACAGTTGTTTCGTGCACCCCTGACTACCTCTGGGCCCACTGGATGAAAGGCCTGTTGGCAGACTAGGCTACAAGCTTGCAGGCCTATGGCAAAAAGCACACTACCTGGCTTCAAAATGGCCGCCAGCCTCATGGCCAGGCCCACAACAACAAGAAACTGAAGACAGACAATGCAGGCCTATGGCAAAAAGCACTATGCCTGGCTTCAAAATGGCCGCCAGCCTCATGGCCAGGCCCACAACAACAAGAAACTGAAGACAGACAATGCAGGCCTATGGCAAAAAGCACACTGCCTGGCTTCAAAATGGCCGCCAGCCTCATGGCCAGGCCCACAACAACAAGAAACTGAAGACAGACAATGCAGGCCTATGGCAAAAAGCACACTGCCTGGCTTCAAAATGGCCACCAGCCTCATGGCCAGGCACACAACAACAAGAAGCCTAGGTCACAAAGGAAACACATGCAGGCCTATATGGCAAAAAAAGCAGCACACTTAATACTCCCACCAGAAATGGCTACCAGCCACATGGACACTCACAAATCAGAAGCAACAAGCAGGAGGCCTGGAAAACAATGTACTGAAAACAGGCCTACGATAGCCAGGCAAAGGATGCATGCTAAACCACACTGCTTTGCCTGTAATGCAATAAAATGAAAAAACGAAAATACACAGGGCTAAACAAGGCCTGCAACACACCACACACAACTAAGGCATGTAACACCCCCAAAAACTGAAATACACCCCAAAAATAAATCCACTTTTTGCAATTCAATCCAATGCCATGCATGTGCCCTAAATGATGTTTATATTCAACAGAACACACAGAAACAGTTGTTTCGTGCACCCCTGACTACCTCTGGGCCCACTGGATGAAAGGCCTGTTGGCAGACTAGGCTACAAGCTTGCAGGCCTATGGCAAAAAGCACACTACCTGGCTTCAAAATGGCCGCCAGCCTCATGGCCAGGCCCACAACAACAAGAAACTGAAGACAGACAATGCAGGCCTATGGCAAAAAGCACTATGCCTGGCTTCAAAATGGCCGCCAGCCTCATGGCCAGGCCCACAACAACAAGAAACTGAAGACAGACAATGCAGGCCTATGGCAAAAAGCACACTGCCTGGCTTCAAAATGGCCGCCAGCCTCATGGCCAGGCCCACAACAACAAGAAACTGAAGACAGACAATGCAGGCCTATGGCAAAAAGCACACTGCCTGGCTTCAAAATGGCCACCAGCCTCATGGCCAGGCCCACAACAACAAGAAGCCTAGGTCACAAAGGAAACACATGCAGGCCTATATGGCAAAAAAGCAGCACACTTAATACTCCCACCAGAAATGGCTACCAGCCACATGGACACTCACAAATCAGAAGCAACAAGCAGGAGGCCTGGAAAACAATGTACTGAAAACAGGCCTACGATAGCCAGGCAAAGGCTGCATGCTAAACCACACTGCTTTGCCTGTAATGCAATAAAATGAAAAAACGAAAATACACAGGGCTAAACAAGGCCTGCAACACACCACACACAACTAAGGCATGTAACACCCCCAAAAACTGAAATACACCCCAAAAATAAATCCACTTTTTGCAATTCAATCCAATGCCATGCATGTGCCCTAAATGATGTTTATATTCAACAGAACACACAGAAACAGTTGTTTCGTGCACCCCTGACTACCTCTGGGCCCACTGGATGAAAGGCCTGTTGGCAGACTAGGCTACAAGCTTGCAGGCCTATGGCAAAAAGCACACTACCTGGCTTCAAAATGGCCGCCAGCCTCATGGCCAGGCCCACAACAACAAGAAACTGAAGACAGACAATGCAGGCCTATGGCAAAAAGCACTATGCCTGGCTTCAAAATGGCCGCCAGCCTCATGGCCAGGCCCACAACAACAAGAAACTGAAGACAGACAATGCAGGCCTATGGCAAAAAGCACACTGCCTGGCTTCAAAATGGCCGCCAGCCTCATGGCCAGGCCCACAACAACAAGAAACTGAAGACAGACAATGCAGGCCTATGGCAAAAAAGCACACTGCCTGGCTTCAAAATGGCCACCAGCCTCATGGCCAGGCACACAACAACAAGAAGCCTAGGTCACAAAGGAAACACATGCAGGCCTATATGGCAAAAAAGCAGCACACTTAATACTCCCACCAGAAATGGCTACCAGCCACATGGACACTCACAAATCAGAAGCAACAAGCAGGAGGCCTGGAAAACAATGTACTGAAAACAGGCCTACGATAGCCAGGCAAAGGATGCATGCTAAACCACACTGCTTTGCCTGTAATGCAATAAAATGAAAAAACGAAAATACACAGGGCTAAACAAGGCCTGCAACACACCACACACAACTAAGGCATGTAACACCCCCAAAAACTGAAATACACCCCAAAAATAAATCCACTTTTTGCAATTCAATCCAATGCCATGCATGTGCCCTAAATGATGTTTATATTCAACAGAACACACAGAAACAGTTGTTTCGTGCACCCCTGACTACCTCTGGGCCCACTGGATGAAAGGCCTGTTGGCAGACTAGGCTACAAGCTTGCAGGCCTATGGCAAAAAGCACACTACCTGGCTTCAAAATGGCCGCCAGCCTCATGGCCAGGCCCACAACAACAAGAAACTGAAGACAGACAATGCAGGCCTATGGCAAAAAGCACTATGCCTGGCTTCAAAATGGCCGCCAGCCTCATGGCCAGGCCCACAACAACAAGAAACTGAAGACAGACAATGCAGGCCTATGGCAAAAAGCACACTGCCTGGCTTCAAAATGGCCGCCAGCCTCATGGCCAGGCCCACAACAACAAGAAACTGAAGACAGACAATGCAGGCCTATGGCAAAAAGCACACTGCCTGGCTTCAAAATGGCCACCAGCCTCATGGCCAGGCCCACAACAACAAGAAGCCTAGGTCACAAAGGAAACACATGCAGGCCTATATGGCAAAAAAAGCAGCACACTTAATACTCCCACCAGAAATGGCTACCAGCCACATGGACACTCACAAATCAGAAGCAACAAGCAGGAGGCCTGGAAAACAATGTACTGAAAACAGACCTATAATAGCCATGCAAAGGATGCATGGTAAACAACACTGCTTTGCCTGTAATGCAATAAAATGCAAAAACGAAAATCCACAGGGCTAAAGAAGGCCTGCAGCACACCACACACAACTAAGGCATGCATTTAGCACACAGCACAAAAACGGAAATACACCCAAAAATACACATTTTGCAATTCAATCCAACGCCATCCATGCCCCCTAAATGATGTTTGAAATTAAAAAATACATCACACAGCAAAGGAACAGTTGTTTCATCATGTTTCATCATGCACCAACCCATGACTAGCTCTGGGCCTACTGGCTACAGTGGCTACCCACCACTATATTTATTTTTAAAAATGATGAAAATTAAAAAAATTGTAATTGCAGCAACTGCAATGACCCAATCAAACAACACCAACTTACTTGTAAAATCTCAAATCGAAAAATCCTCAAATCAAATCAAATGATAATGATGCAGCAGACACAAACAGTGATCCTTCCAGCTCAAATCCAAGTGAAAAATGAACAAGAGATGGAGAAAGCACTGGGAGGAGCCTGCTGGAAAGGAACAGGAAGTAGTAGACTCTGTGGCACTTCCTCCCTCTCCCCCGCCCACAAAATGAAAAAAAAACACACCCAAATATCAATCTGAGGTTTTTTTCCCATGGAAATCATCAGTTTATAGAAGGTTTTATGCTGCTCGCGATATTATTCTTCTCCAGATTGAAAATTTTGCGTGTTCGGGATCGCAGGTTTACAAAGATCCCGCCGGAAATCCGATGGCGCGCCCGAATGACGTGTTCGCGACCGCAATCTCTCTCGTGGTGCACGATGGCGCATACGAATGACGTGTTCGCGATCGCACACTCTCGCGTTGTCCGATGGCGCATCGAATGACGTGTTCGCGATCGCAAACTCTCGCAGGATCGCGCGGCCGGCTACCGAAATCTCGTGGCGCCCGCGAACGAATAGGAAAACCCGTCGGCGAACGCAGGAATCCCGGTAAGTCATAATCGCGCACGCTAGAATGCATTTTTAAAGCGCGAACAAGAAAATAATTCCGCTTCGCCGCGGATCGCGGAATTGATGGCAGTTCCGCGCTCTCCGCGGAACGCGAAATTGTCCAATTTCCGCAAATTCCGCGAGCGGAACGGAATTCAATGCCCAGGCCTAGTGTTCATACACTGCACGCGTCCCCCGTGGGTCCCCTGTGTCACTGCCTTGGGTGGTTCCTTGTGGTCCAAGCACTTCTACAGGCTCTAGGCCTTGTGTCTAGCTCAGTCGTGGTTCTTATACCACTTTATTGGTACATGGTTTGGTACGCCCCTAGGGCTCAAACGTGTATTTGTGCTATTACTGTAGATAACTAACTTATAATTTATGTACTTCGAACTCTAGCCTCATAAAGAGACTAGAGGGGTGTGTTTAGTAATAAATACATATATTTTGAATATATACCTGGTGTGGTCCTCTTTCATTTGGTCACTCAAGAGATTATAGACTGGTAAAACAAGCTGCTTTACATTCCTTCAAGACTTAGCCTGAAGGCTGCTCTCCATAGCTACCACTAGGATAGCTTTCAATAAAGGTTGTCTTTAACCTATCTCCAATAAGGGGTTGTTTGGACTGGTGCAAGGTGCCCACTATAATTAGTGGACAGCATATGCCAGGCCAACTTCTCACATTGGGGTGCAGCGTGTGGGATTCCAGCTTGCTATCGTTTTACCAGATAATCTCAATTGAATTGATCAACTGAAAACCACTAAGGGTACCTAAGGTACATATAAATCAAGCTTAGTAATACAGTAAGTTCTACTGAACTTAGAGTTGTGTGTTAAGGGATAGCACACCCTTTCTACAACTCAAGAGAGTTTAGTAGGCCACACTAGAGTAGGTAGTGCATACACCACACCTCACTAGTAATGCCTTCAAAGCCAGGACCCAGTGAGTCCTTGCCAGAAGCCAGTGGGCTTCTTCCCTCCAAGTATGATAAACTCCCATTCTTGGAATTGAGAGCATTATGCAATACTAGGAAGTTGAAGGCAGGCAAAAGTGCCAGCACTCAACACCTCAGGGAGGTGTTACTAGCTGATGATCTCAGCAGGCCCCTAGGGTCTGAAGGGGTAGGCAAAGAGGGTGGGGCAGAAGATGAGGAAGGGGTCAGGGGTGAAGAAACCCAGGTCCCCCCCCTCTGAAACTGGCCAGGAAGGTGAAAATGACCTTGTCCTGGAAAACCCAATTCCTCCTGTGGAGGAGGAGGAGGAGGGGGAGGATCAGACTGACCTCCCCTTTGTCCCCCAGGAAGAGTTCTGAGTGTGCCCAGAAGGTCTAGGTCTCCTTCTCAGGAGTCTAACCACTCTGACACCTCAATAGGGACCTCTGTCTCCTCTCATAGGAGGGAATCCTCTCATGAGAGGAGAAAGAGACTGATTCAGTATGAGCAAACTCAGCTTGAACTCAGAAAACAGCAATTGGCTATAGACAGGGAGTCCCTAGATCTCTATAGAGAGAGACAAAAGTTGGGACTAGAGTCCCATGGTGGCAGCAGTTTCCCCAAAGATAGGGAAAGGTCTTATGACCATAGAAACCTGAGCAAGATTGTCCCTCCCTACCAGAGTGGGGATGACATCCACAAGTGGATAACTGCTCTAGAGAGGGCCTGTAAAGTACAGAGGGTCCCTCAGGAGCAGTGGGCAGCAATCTTTGGCTCTCCTTTGCAGACAAAGGTAGAGACAAGCTCCTCACTGTTAGAGAGGAGGATGCTGATAATTACAAAGTCTTGAAGAGTGCTCTAATTGATGGGTTTGGCCTAACCACTGAACAATACAGGTTAAAGTTCAGGGATACCCAAAAGCACAGACTCAAGACTGGGTGGACTTTGTTGATTGTTCTGCCAAGGCTCTGGAAGGTTGGTTATTGGGCAGTAAGGTATGTGACTTCACAGGATTGTACAATCTGATCATGAGGGAGCAGATTCTTAATAACTGTCAAAATCAGCTGTTGCATCAGCACCTGGTAGACTCTGATCTGACCTCTCCCCAAGAATTGGGAAAGAAGGCAGACAAATGGGTCAGAACCAGGGTGAAGCAGAAGGTACAGAACCAAGGTGGTGACCCTAAGAAGCAAGATTCGAAAACCTCTGATAAGGGTGGGGAGAAGGGTAAAGACCAAAAGTCTTCACAAGGCCCCCAAAAATCTTCTTCAGGTGGGGATTCACAGTCTACCAAAGGGAAAGGCCAAAGGAAACCATGGTGCAAGGTCTGTAAGCAAAAGACCCACTGGACCAGTGATTGCATTAAGTCCAAAGACTCTACTCCAGCCCCCACCAATGCCCCTAAGGCACCTGCTCCCCCTAGTGCAGTTATAGTTGGTGGTGGGACTACACAAGCCAAGGGTTTAGTAGGGTTGACCCTGGGTAAAGAGATGAGCTCTGACCTAGTCAGAGAACTCACTCAGGCTGTCCTAGTCTGTGATGGAGGCTTGGATATGACCTCCTCTGTGAGTCCCAGTAATCTGGGCAAGTACAGACAACAGCCCTTAATCAATGGAAGAGAGGCTTTGGCATCTAGGGACACAGGAGCAAGTGTCACCATGGTGACACAAGACCTTGTGAATCCTGGGCAGATAATACTTGGTGAAATGTACCAAGTGACCAATGCTAGCAACGTCAGAACAGACCATACTCTGGCAGTTGTTAACTTCTCCTGGGGAGGGGTAACTGGCCTTAAGAAGGTTGTGGTAAGTGCAGACCTACCCATTGAATGCTTGCTTGGCAATGACTTAGAAACTTCAGCTTGGGCAGAAGTGGAGCTCAGGACCCATGCAGAAATGCTGGGCATCCCTGCAGATGGGTTTGCTGTGACCAGGTCACAAGCCAAAATGTCTAGCACTGAACAGGCCTTGGATTCTGGAATAATGGACCAAGTGCCCTCCAAGAAGAGGAGTAGTAGGGTAAAGGCAGTGCCTTCCCCCTTGGCTCAGAAGGAAGATCAGTCCCTTGAGGGGGATGATCTCAGTCCTGAGGAAGGAACTGTCCCAGAGGAGCTTGAACCTGACCAGGTTGAGTTCTTGGGGACAGGGGGACCTTCCAGGGCAGATCTGAGCCAGGAGCAGCAGAGCTGCCCCTCTCTTGAACCCATCAGACAGCAAGCTGCTGCTGAGGCTGCTGGGAAAGCTAGTGGTCCCCATACTGTGTATTGGGATCATGGACTCTTGTACTCAGAGTGTAGAGACCCCAAGCCTGGTGCTACCAGGAGGTTGGTTATACCTTTGAAGTTCAGGGGCTTCCTATTGACCCTAGCCCATGACATTCCCTTAGCAGGTCACCGGGGCCAGAACAAGACTTGGGACAGAATTGTCCCTCACTTTCACTGGCCCCACATGTCTGAAGACACCAAGGAGTTTTGTCGCTCCTGTGTAACCTGCCAGGCCAGTGGCAAGGCAGGTGGCACTACAAAGGCCCCCCTGTTACCACTACCTGTGGTGGGGGTTCCCTTTGAAAGGGTGGGGATTGACATTGTTGGTCCCATGGATCCCCAAACAGCATTTGGGCACAGGTTTATCCTGGTGGTAGTGGATCATGCCACCAGGTACCCAGAGGCTATTCCCCTTAGGACCACTACAGCACCTGTGGTGGCAAGGGCCCTCCTGGGAATTTTCTCAAGAGTGGGCTTACCTAAGGAGGTTGTATCAGACAGGGAGCAAACTTTATGTCTGGATACTTAAAAGCAACGTGGAAGGAGTGTGGAGTGACTTACAAGTTCACCACACCCTATCACCCACAATGCAATGGTTTAGTTGAGAGATTCAACAAAACCTTGAAGGGCATGATTAAAGGGCTCCCAGAAAAGCTTAGGCGAAGATGGGACATACTCTTGCCCTGCCTTTTATTTGCGTACAGGGAGGTGCCTCAAAAGGGGGTTGGCTACAGCCCTTTTGAACTTTTGTTTGGTCACCCTGTCAGGGGTCCATTGTGCTTGGTGAAGGAAGGATGGGAGTTACCTCTCAAGCCCCCAAAGCAAGACATAGTGGACTATGTACTTGGTCTCCGCTCCCGGATGGCTGAGTATATGAAAAAGGCAACTAAAAACCTTGAGGCTAGCCAGGAACTTCAAAAAGCCTGGCATGACCAAAGGCTGTACTGACTGTTTACCAGCCAGGACAGAAGGTGTGGGTGTTGGAGCCAGTGGCCCCAGCAGCTCTCCAAGACAAATGGAGTGGACCCCATACCATTGTTGAACAGAAGGGTGAGGTTACCTATTTGGTGGACCTAGGAACACCCAGGAGTCCCCACAAGGTTCTCCATGTTAACAGGTTAAAACCATATGTGGACAGGGCAGACATGGGCTTGCTCATGGCTACTGATGAGGGACAGGAGGAAGAGAGTGACCCACTCCCTGACCTGCTCTCACAGAACCCTGGTGATGGGTCAGTGGATGGTGTAGCCTTGGCAGGCAGCCTCACTACCCAGCAGCAGACTGATTGCAGACAGGTGCTCAATCAGTTCAGACACATATTCTCACTGACACCCAGTCAGACTACCTGGTGCACTCATGAAGTGTACACTGGGGACAGTCTGCCTATTAAAAATAAGATTTATAGGCAACCTGACCATGTCAGGGACTGTATCAGGACAGAAGTCCAGAAGATGTTGGATTTGGGAGTTATTGAACCCTTAGATAGCCCTTGGGCTAGTCCAGTGGTCCTTGTGCCAAAACCTCACACCAATGGTGGGAAAAGAGAGATGAGGTTTTGTGTGGACTACAGGGTCTCAAAGCAGTCACTAGGACTGATGCCCATCCAATACCAAGGGCCGATGAGCTAATAGACACTTTGGCCTCAGCCAAGTATCTAAGCACATTTGACCTGACAGCTGGCTACTGGCAGATCAGACTAGCTGATGATGCAAAGCCAAAGACAGCATTCTCAACCCCTAGTGGGCATTATCAATTTGTGGTGATGCCCTTTGGTCTGAAGAATGCACCTGCCACTTTTCAGAGGTTGGTGAATACAGTCCTTACAGGTCTGGAAGCCTATAGTGCAGCATATCTAGATGATATTGCTGTCTTTAGCTCCACCTGGGAGGATCACCTGGTCCACCTCAGAAATGTTTTACAGGCCCTGCAGAAAGCAGGCCTGACTATCAAGGCCACCAAGTGCCAGATAGGGCAGAGTCAGGTTGTGTACCTGGGCCACCTTGTGGGTGGAGGCCAGGTTCAACCACTGCAGAGCAAGATCCAGACCATCATGGACTGGACTGCTCCAACTACCCAGACTCAGGTGAGAGCCTTCTTAGGCCTGACTGGGTACTATAGGAGATTTGTCAAGGGGTATGGATCAATAGTGACACCCCTGAATGACTTAACTTCCAAGAAAATGCCCAAAAAGGTTCAGTGGACAGTTAGCTGTCAAAAGGCATTTGATGACCTAAAGCAGGCCATGTGCACTGCTCCCATTCTACAGAGTCCTGATTACTCCAAGAAGTTCATTGTTCAAACTGATGCATCTGAATTGGGGGTAGGGGCTGTACTGTCACAATTGAATGATGAAGGTCAGGATCAGCCAGTATCTTTTATTAGCAGAAGGCTGACCCCTAGAGAGAAACGTTGGTCAGCCATTGAGAGGGAGGCCTTTGCTGTGGTCTGGGCTCTGAAGAAGTTGAGGCCATACTTGTTTGGTACTCACTTCCTTGTTCAAACAGACCATAAGCCCCTCTTATGGCTAAAACAAATGAAGGGTGAAAACCCCAAACTGCTTAGGTGGTCCATTTCCCTACAGGGGATGGACTTCACAGTGGAACATAGACCTGGGAGTAACCATGCCAATGCAGATGGACTCTCTAGGTACTTCCACTTAGAACATGAAGACTTAACTTGGCAAGGTTAGTTTAATGTCCATACGTTTGGGGGGGGTTGTGTAGGAGAGTAGGATCTGCTTCACATGGGTACCCCCACTTTTTGCTGATGTTTCACTGTTTTTCGACCTTAGTCTGGCTGGGGCCCTGCTAATCAGAACCCCAGCCTAGCTGCTTCCTCTTTAAAATGGTTTCCATGTGCCTTAGGCACATCTCTGATTGGAATCTGGAGTGCCCTTATAAGTCCCTAGTATATGGTATACTATGTACCCAGGGCATAGGTACCTCAGAGGCCTACCAGGGGCTGCAGCATGTATTGTGCCACCCCTGGAAGGCCATCCAAACTGACACCACAGGTCTGCTACTGCAGCCTGGGTAAGGTGGTGCATGCACCCCTTACTGTGATATAGGCTACCTATATCACTACATACATACACACATATAAACCTATAAGTCACTCCTATGGCAGGCCTTATCAATCCTGAAGGCAGAGTGCGTGGTTCCTATGTGAGAGGGTGCCCCTGCATGAGCTGGGCCCCTCTGCAGCGTTCGGAGACCCTTCTCTGATGCTGTTTGTAGTGCAGCCCGACCATATACTCTTAAGCGCATTATAACCTCGCGTTAAATGCTAACTTTGGGATGGCTGCACGGAAACATGTCGTGTTTGGTGTCAAACATCTTGGAATACTACCCCCCCGCCACCAGAACTGGCGGGGGGGTAGTATTCCAAGATGTTGAATTCCACCCTTCTAGAGGGAGAGACATGTACACACCGGTATACCCGGTACTGACTTTCCAGAGCCCTGGCATCACAAAATGGATGCCGCTGCCACAGACACGAGTCTGGCCTCCTGCTGCTGACCGAAACTCTGGCAGGGGAGGCCTGGACAATAGGTTTCCTGTCCCAGGGAGGTGTAACCACCTCCCCAGACAGGATAGTGTGTATTGGGGCTGGGCGGGAGCACTCTCTGGTGCTTTGAAGTCCTGCACTGGGGGCACATTTGGTGTCCCTGTGCATACCCCAGTTCAAACCGGCTCAGGGGCTTCCAGCCCCTGCTCTGGTGCGAAACTGGACAAAGGGAAAGGGGTGTAACCACCCCTCTGCCCTGACCCTCCCATAGGTGGGGCCACAGAGTATGTCCAACCCCCTACCTTAGTATAAGTATGGGACCCCAGTCCTTAGGACTTTAGATTAACCTGGACGAAACTCTGACACAGAATCCTGGAACTTCGACGCTCTACTTTAAGATTAGAGGACTGAAGAATCTCCCTTGGGGTCAAGGAGGGACTCCCCTGCTTGGCAGGCACCAAAGTCCATTGTCTGGTCTGCATCGCTGAAGCTCCCGTCGGACGCCGAAGTCTTTGCATCACCAGAGGTGGATTTCCAGACTTCCCTGAGGCTGCCCTGAGTTCCCAGCAAAGCTGAGGCCCGTAGCTGTCGTGGGTAACGTGGAACCGTGACCCCTGGACACCGATTACATTTGCAAGTGCATCCTCTTCTGGGTCTCCCACGAAGTCGTGCTTAGGGCAGCGAGTAGCCCCAGTCTCCAGCACCAACTGCACCGAAGATCACTGGCCTCCACTCCACGAGTGTCCTGTGAGCCAGCTCCACGTGCATCGACTCGAGGCTCCTTCGCAGTTGCTAGTCCATTGGCTAGTAGGCCCTCCCGAAGGCCAATCTTTTTCTACTTGGGCTCTCTGGTTACTCCAGGCATGCCCTGACTTACCCTTGCTGGGTGAGTCCCCCAGACCTTGCTGGTCTGCAACATCGTCCTTCTTCCATTTCCACGAGACTTGCCGTTGCCAAGGCTTGTTGGGTCCAATCTGGTCGCCGATACCCCTGCAATCGACAAACATTGTGGATCAGCTCGAATCCAGCTCCTGGTTGTCGTCGACACCTCCTGGACCTCGTGGCTGAAGAGTCAAGATGACCGTCAACCTACCTGAAGCACTCGACATCGGTGGGCATCTGCTCATCGCCTTCCTGGTCACTGGCTAGTGACCCAGACTCTGTCCCCTCTGCTTTCAGGTTCTTCAGATCTTCGATCCACCTTTGGATCCACCCGAACACTTTCGACTTGGCCGCCAGCAGCACTTTGCAGCAGATCGCCATTGAAAGCGACGACGAAACCCGACCCCGAAAGACACCTATGCACCCGGCTCCCCTGGGTGAGGTAACTCGAGTACTCCAGTGCTCCCGTGGGTATTGACACTAGAACAGCCTAGTTCTCAAAGGGTTTGCTCCAAGTCCTCCTCTAAGTGTCCCTTTTCTTTTAAATTCAAATCGCGACTTTCCCCATAGAAGTTAACGGCGATTTGCGGCTGTGTTCATACACTGCACGCGTCTCCCGTGGGTCCCCTGTGTCACTACCTTGGGTGGTTCCTTGTGGTCCAAGCACTTCTACAGGCTCTAGGCCTTGTGTCTAGCTCAGTCGTGGTTCTTATACCACTTTATCGGTATATGGTTTGGTACGCCCCTGGGGCTCAAACGTGTATTTGTGCTATTACTGTAGATAACTAACTTATAATTTATGTACTTCGAACTCTAGCCTCATAAAGAGACTAGAGGGGTGTGTTTAGTAATAAATACATATATTTTGAATATATACCTGGTGTGGTCCTCTTTCATTTGGTCACTCAAGAGATTATAGACTGGTAAAACAAGCTGCTTTACATTCCTTCAAGACTTAGCCTGAAGGCTGCTCTTCATAGCTACCACTAGGATAGCTTTCAATAAAGGTTGTCTTTAACCTATCTCCAATAAGGGGTTGTTTGGACTGGTGCAAGGTGCCCACTATAATTAGTGGACAGCATATGCCAGGCCAACGTCTCACAGAGGCAAGAGAAGTACAGAAAGAATCAACAGAAATGCAGAAAGAGGCAGGAGAAGTGCGGAAAGAACCAACAGAGGTGCAGAAAGAGGCAAGAGGGGTGCAGAAAGAAGCAAGAAAGGTACAGAAATAAGCAAGAGAAGTGCAGAAACAAGCAACAGAGGTGCAGAAAGAGGCAAGAGGGGTGCAGAAAAAGGCAAGAGAAGTGCAGAAAGCAGCAAGAGAAATGTAGATAAGGCAAGAGAAGTGCAGAAAGAAGCAACAGAAATGCAGAAAGAGGCAAGAGAAGTGCAGAAAAAGCAACAGAGGTACAGAAAGAGGTAATAGAAGTGAAGAAAGAGGCAAGAGAGGTGCAAAAAGAAGGAACAGGGGTACAGAAAAAGGGAAAAGAGGTGCAGGAAGAGGGGTGCAGAAAGAGGCAGGAGGGGTGCAGAAAGAAGCAACAGATGTGTAGAAAGAGGCAAGAGAAATGCAGAAAGAGGCAGGAGAAATGCAGAAAGAAGAAACAGAAATGCACAAAGAGGCAAGAGAAGAGCAGAAAGAAGAAACAGAAATGCAGAAAGAGGCTAGAGAAGTACAGAAAGAAGCAACAGAGGTTCAGAAAGAGGCAAGAGAAGTGCGGAAACAGGTAAGAGAGGTGAAGAAACTGGCAAAAGAGGTGCAGAAACAGGCAAGAGAGGTTCAAAAAGTGGGAACAGGGGTAAAGAAAAATGCAAGAGGGGTGTGTAGGAGAGTAGGATCTGCTTCATATGGGTACCCCCACTTTTTGCTGATGCTTCACTGTTTTTCGACTTTAGTCTGGCTGGGGCCCTGCTAATCAGGACCCCAGCCTAGCACCTTCCTCTCTAAAATGGTTTCCATGTGCCTTAGGCACATCTCTAATTGGAATCTGGAGTGCCCTTATAAGTCCCTAGTATATGGTATACTATGTACCCAGGGCATAGGTACCTCAGAGGCCTGCCAGGGGCTGAAGCATGTATTATGCAGATGTATGACGAAACCACGCATGCATTACATCGCATGCCATTAGATCGCGGTTTTAACAACGCAAGTCGTTACAACGACTTGCGTTGGAGGGCGCTGGACTTAGGAGTAGTTTAATTTACTATTCCAACTCCAGCCTACGTACAGTAGGGAAGGTGTTGGATAGTAATTTAAACTACTCCTTGTCCTATAGCGCCCTCCAGTGCAAGTCGTTGTAACGACTTTTGTTGTAAAAACCGCAATCTAATGGCATGCGATGTAATGCATGCGTTCTAAAGGTTGTTTCCCGTATTATGCCACCCCTGGAAGGCCAGCAAAAATGGCACCACAGGCCTGCTACTGCAGCCTGAGTAAGGTGGTGCATGCACCCCTTACAGTGGTATAGGCTACCTATATCACTACCATTGCACACACCTATAAACCTATAAGTCACTCCTATGGCAGGGCTTGACAATCCTGAAGGCAGAGTGCTTGGTTTTTATGTGAGAGGGTGCCCCTGCATGAGCAGAGCCCCTCTGCAGCATTCGGAGTACCTCCTCTGATGCTGTTTGCAGTGCAGCCTGACCATATACTCTTAAGTGCATTATATCCTCGTGGTAGAATGCTAACTTTGGACTGGCTGCAACAAAACATGTCGAGTTTGGTGTCAAACATCTTGGAATACTACCCCCCCGCCAGTTCTGGCGGCGGGGGTAGCATTCCACCCTTCTAGAGGGAGAGACATGTACCCACCGGCATACCCGGTAACTTCTTTCCAGAGCCCTGGTGTGAGAAGTTGGCCTGGTATATGCTGTTCACTAATTAAAGTGGACACCTTGCACCAGAACAATTCGACTCTTATGGTAGATAGGTTTAAGACAACCTTTATAGAAAGCTATCCTAGTGGTAGCTGTGGAGAGCAGCCTTCAGGCTAAGTCTTGAAGGAATGTAAAGCAGCTTGTTTTACCACACAATCTCTTGAATCACCAAATGAAAAGACACCACACAGGTATATATATCAAATATATATGTATTTATTAATAAACACTCTCTACTAATCTCTTTATGAGATTAGAGGTCAGGAACATATGTACAAGTCAAATATTATCAAAATAAGTTTAGCACAATCGAATATCACAATCTTAGTTTGCTAGACCTAGGTCTAGGGCATCTAGAATCGAGGGACCCCCAAGAACCACCCCAGGTAGTTGTAGGAGACCCACAGGGGACGGACGCGGTGACCTGACACCGGTGCGAGTCCTGTACGAGTCTATGCGCTCAGACGCGATTGAGATTTCAATGTTAAAGGTCCCTTGCGTGTTCGAGGCGAACACACCGATCGGTCCTTGTACGAGTCGAAGGACGCGGTTACAGATAGAGTTGCAAGGGAGATGGACGCGCTGTGTCTAACACAGACGCGAACCTTGTGCGAGTCAGTGCAATGGAGATCTCAGTGTTACAGGCCCTTTGTGTGTTCGAGGCGAACACCGATCAGACTCAGTACGAGTCGAAGGATACAGTTCTAGATAGTGTTACAAAGGAGATGGACGCGGTGTGTCTAACACAGACGCGAACCCTGTACGAGTCAGCGCAATTGTCGCACTTAGAAAATTAGAGTTTTAGGACACTTCGAGGGAAGCTACAAGCAAGTCACTTACAGGGTAAGTAGTTCTAGGGCCCACACCCACAGGAGCACTGTAGTGCTGAAGTTACCTCACCCAGGGGAGCCAGGTGCATAGGTGTTCTTTGGTGTCGGGTCGCGGCGTCGTTTTCAATGGGAGCCAGTGAAGACTTGCTGCTTGCGGCGACAGGAGAAGTGTCCGGAGGAATCCAATCCTGGATTCGGAAGATGGAAGACCTGAAAGCAGAGGGGACAGTGTTCAAAATCACTTGGCAGTGACTCGGGGCAAGGAAGATGGATGCCCACCCTCGTCGCAAGATTCAGGTCATTTGCAGTTGCCTTGACTCTTCAGCCACGAGGTCCAGGAGGTGTCGACGATGACCAGGAGCTGGATTCGGCATGTACCACAATGTCTGCAGCTTACTGCAGTATCGGCGACTCGATTGGAGCCAACAAGCTTTGGTAACAGCACGCCTTGGGGAAAGTGCGAAGAGGCAATGGCGCAGACCAGCAAGGTCTGTGGGACTCACCCAGCGAAGGTAAGTCAGGGCAGGCCTGGAGCAACCAGGGCAGCCCTTTGGTGTCTTTAGAAAGTCTTCTGGGGACCCACAAGCCGGCTGGCAAGGGTTCGCAAAGACGCCTCGGGAGGATTCGCTCACAAGGGCCCACGGTCACTCGGGACATGGTAGGCCTCTGATCTTTGGAGGGATTCCTGCTGGAGGCTGGGACCATACGTGGTCCAAAGCACAAGTTCTTGGAACATTGTGAAGGGGTTGCACTCGACAATAGTGCACGGTACCCAGGGGTCGCGGTTCCTCATCACTCTTAGGGTCCACTGGCCTCAGCTTCGCTGGGAACTCACGATGGCCTTTGAGAAGTCAGGAAATCCACTTTTTGGGCTGCAGGGACTTCGGACTCTGGCGGGAGTGGCGTAGTTTGCGACTGTCGTTTGTAGTTTTTGGTGCCTGCCAAGCAGGGGAGTCACTCCTTGACTCCAAGGGAGATTCTTCAGTCTTCCAAAGGTAGTGGAACGTCAAAGGTCCAGGATTCTTCTTCAGAGCATCATCCAGGGAAATCTAGGGTGCAATGCACAGGTTCCCCCTCTTATACTAAAAGAAAGGGAGGGACTAGCTCTATGACCCTACCTATGGGAGGGTCAGGGGAGTGGGTGGCTACACCCACTTCCCTTTGTCCAGTTTCGTGCCAGAGCAGGGGCAGGTAGCCCCTGAGCCGGTTTGAACTGGCATATGCACAGAGGAGCCTTCTGCTCCCCCAGTGCAGGACTTCAAAGCACTCTAAGAGTGCACCCACCCAGCCCCAATACACTAAACCCTGTCTGGAAGGTGGTCACACCCCCTTGGGACAGGATATCTATTGCTGGGCTTCCTCCACTGTGAGTGTTGGTCATCAGCAGGAGGGCAGGCCAGTGTCTGTGACTGGTGGCATCCATTTTGTGATGCCAGGGCTCTGCAGGATTCTACCGCGTTTCCACATGAGGCACATGTTTATCCCTCTAGAAGGGTGGAATGCTACCCCCGCCGCCAGAACTGGTGGGGGGGGTAGTATTCCAAGATGTTTGACACCAAACACGACATGTTTCGATGCAGCCATTCCAAACTTAGCATTTTACCGCGAGGATATAATGCACTTAAAAGTATATGGTTTAACCGCATCCACAAACAGCACCAGAGAATGGACTCTAAGAGCTGCAGAGGGGCCCTGCTCAGGCAGAGGCACCCCCTCAAATAGAAGCCAAGCACCAATCAATCAATCAATCACGGCATTTATAGAGCGCGCTACTCACCCGGGAGGGTCTCAAGGCGCTGGGGGAGGGGGTAAGTTACTGCTCGAACAGCCAGGTCTTGAGCTGCTTCCTGAAGGCGAGATGGTCCTGGGTTCGCCGAAGGTGAGTGGGGAGGGAGTTCCAGGTCTTGGCCGCCAGGTAGGAGAAGGATCTTCCTCCGGCGGTGGTTCTGCGGATGCGTGGTACGGTGGCGAGGGCGTGGCTGGTTGATCGTAGCTGGCGTGTGGGCGTGTAGAAGGACATGCGGTCGTTGAGGTACTTTGGGCCCAGGTCGTGGAGGGCCTTGTGTGCGTGGGTGAGGAGTCTGAACGTGATTCTCTTGCTGACGGGGAGCCAGTGCAGGTCTTTCAGGTGTACGGTGATGTGGCTGTGTCGGGGGATGTCCAGGATGAGTCGTGCGGAGGCGTTCTGGATGCGCTGGAGTCTCTTTTTCTCTGCCCTCAGGATTGATAGGGCCTGCCTTAGGGGTGACTGATAGGTTTATATGTGTGTGTAGGAGAGATATAGGGGACCTATATCTCAGTGAGGGGTGCTAGCACTTCCTCACCCAGGCTGCAGTAGCAGGCCTGTGGTGTCAGATTTAGTCTGCTTCCCAGGGGTGGCATAATACATGCTGCAGCCCCTGGTAGGCCTGTGAAGTACCTATGCCCTTGGTACCTAAGGTACCATATACTATGGACTCATAAGGTACCACAGTATCCAATCACTAGTGCACCTAGAGTGCACTCCAAATCGTTTAGAGAGAACAGAGAGGCTGGGGCCCTGATTAGCAGGGTCCCAGCCAGACTATAGCCAGAAACCAGTGTAAACATCAGAAAAAAAGTGGGGGCAACATGAGAGGCAGATCCTACTCTCCTACACCTGGCATCACAAAATGGATGCCGCTGCCACAGACACGAGTCTGGCCTCCTGCTGCTGACCGAAACTCCGGCAGGGGAGGCCTGGACAATGGGTTTCCTGTCCCAGGGAGGTGTAACCACCTCCCCAGACAGGATAGTGTGTATTGGGGCTGGGCGGGAGCATTCTCTGGTGCTTTGAAGTCCTGCACTGGGGGCACATTTGGTGTCCCTGTGCATACCCCAGTTCAAACCGGCTCAGGGGCTTCCAGCCCCTGCTCTGACGCGAAACTGGACAAAGGGAAAGGGGTGTAGCCACCCCTCTGCCCTGACCCTCCCATAGGTGGGTCCCCAGAGTATGTCCAACCCCCTAACTTGGTATAAGTATGGGACCCCAGTCCTTAGGACTTTAGATTTTACCTGGATGAAACTCTGACACAGAATCCTGGACCTTCGATGCTCTACTTCAAGATTAGAGGACTGAAGAAACTCCCTTGGGGTCAAGGAGTGACTCCCCTGCTTGGCAGGCACCAACGAAGCAATTGTCCGGTCTGCATCGCTGAAGCTCCTGCCGGACGCCGAAGTTTTTGCATCACCAGAGGTGGATTTCCAGACTTCGCCGAGGCTACCCTGAGTCCCCAGCAAAGCTGATGCCCGTGGCTATTGTGGGTAACGTGGAACTGTGACCCCTGGACACTGCATACTTTTGTAAGTGCATCCTCTTTTGGGTCTCCCACAAAGTTGTGCTTTGGGCTCCCAGTAGCCCGAGCCTCCCGCACCGACTGTACCGATGATCACTGGCCTCCACTCCACGAGTGTCCTGTGAGCCAGCTCCAAGTGCGTCCACTCAAGGCTCCTTCATGGTCGCTAGTCCGTGGGCTAGTAGGCTCTCCCAAAGGCCAATCTTCTTCTGCTTGGGCTCCCTGGTTGCTCCAGGCATGCCCTGACTTACCTTCGCTGGGTGAGTCCCTCAGGCCTTGCTGGTCTGCACCATTGTCCTTCTTTTATTTCCATGAGACTTGCCGTTGCCAAGGCTTGTTGGGTCCAATCCGGTTGCCGACACCGCTGCAATCGACAGACGTTGTGGGCAGCTCGAATCCAGCTCCTGGTCGCCGTCAACACCTCCTGGACCTCGTGGCTGAAGAGTCAAGACAACCGTCAACTTACCTGAAGCACTTGACATCGGTGGGCATCTGCTCATCGCCTTCCTGGTCACTGGCTAGTGACCCAGACTCTGTCCCCTCTGCTTTCAGGTTCTTCAGATCTTCGATCCACCCGAACACTTTCGACTTGGCCGCCAGCAGCACTTTGCAGCAGATCGCAATTGAAAACGACGACGAAACCCGACCCTGAAAGACACCTATGCACCCGGCCCCCCTGGGTGAGGTAACTCGAGTACTCCGGTGCTCCCGTGGGTATTGACACTAGAACAGCCTAGTTCTAAAAGGGTTTGCTCCAAGTCCTCCTCTAAGTGTCCATTTTCTTTAAAATTCCAACCGCGACTTTCCCCATAGAAGTCAACGGCGATTCGCTGCTGTGTTCTCACACTGCACGCGTCCCCCGTGGGTCCCCTGTGTCACTACCTTGGGTGGCTCCTTGTGGTCCAAGCACTTCTACAGGCTCTAGGCCCTGTGTCTAGCTCAGTCGTGGTTCTAATACCACTTTATTGGTATATGGTTTGGTACGCCCCTAGGGCTCAAACGTGTATTTGTGCTATTACTGTTGATAACTAGCTTATAACTTATGTACTTCAAACTCTAGCCTCATAAAGAGACTAGAGGGGTGTGTTTAGCAATAAATACATATATTTTGAATATATACCTGGTGTGGTCCTCTTTCATTTGGTCATTCAAGAGATTATAGACTGGTAAAACAAGCTGCTTTACATTCCTTCAAGACTTAGCCTGAAGGCTGCTCTCCATAGCTACTACTAGGATAGCTTTCAATAAAGGTTGTCTTTAACCTATCTCCAATAAGGGGTTGTTTGGACTGGTGCAAGGTGCCCACTATAATTAGTGGACAGCATATGCCAGGCCAACTTCTCACAGGGTGCAGGAAGAGGGGTGCAGAAAGAGGCAAGAGGTGTGCAGTAAGAACCAAGAGAGGTACAGAAAGAAGCAAGAGAAGTGCAGAAAGAAGCAACAGATTTGCAGAAGGAGGCAAGAGAAGTGTAGAAAGAGGCAAGAGGGGTGCGGAAAGAGGCAAGAGTAGTGCAGAAAGAAGCAAAAGAAATATAGAAAGAGGCAAGAGAAGTGCAGAAAGAAGCAACAGAAATGCAGAAAGAGGCAAAAGAAGTGCAGAAAGAAGAAACAGAGGTGCAGACATAGGCAAGAGAAGTGCAGAAAGAAGCAAGAGAGGTACAGAAAAGGGAAGAGAGGTGCAGAAAGATGGAACAGGGGTACAGAAAAAGGCAAGAGATGTGCAGAGAGAGGGAAGAGGGGTGCAGAAATAGGCAGGAGGGGTGCAGAAAGAAGCAACAGAGGTGCAGAAAGAGGCAAGAGAACTGCAGAAAGAGGCAGGTGAAGTGCAGAAAGAAGAAACAGAAATGTACAAATAGGCAAGAGAAGTGCAGAAAGAAGGAACAGAAATGCAGAAAGAGGCTAGAGAAGTGCAGAAAGAAGCAACAGAGGTTCAGAAAGAGGCAAGAGAAGTGTGGAAACAGGCAAGAGAGGTGCAGAAACAGGCAAGAGAGGTGCAAAAAGAGGGAACAGGGGTAAAGAAAAATGCAAGAGGGGTGCAGAAAGAGGGAAGAGGGGTGCATAAAGAGGCAAGAGGTGTGCAGTAAGAAAGAGAAAGAAGCAAGAGATGTGCAGAAAGAAGCAACAGAGTTGCAGAAGGAGGCAAGAGAAGTGCAGAAAGAGGCAAGAGGGGTATGGAAAGAGGCTAGAGTAGTGCAGAAAGAAGCAAAAGAAATATAGAAAGAGGCAAGATAAGTGCAGAAAGAAGCAACAGAAATGCAGAACGAGGCAAGAGAAATGCAGAAAGTAGCAACAAAGGTGCAGAAAGAGGTAAGAGAAGTGTAGAAAGAGGGAACATGGGTGCAGAAAAAGGCAAGAGATGTGCAGAGAGAGGGAAGAGGGGTGCAGAAAGAGGCAAGAGTGGTGTAGAAAGAAGCAAGTGAGGTGCAGAAAGAGGCAACAGAGATGCAGAAAGACGCAAGAGAGGTGCAGCAACAGGCAAGCGAAGTGCAGAAAGAGGCAGGAGAAGTGCTGAAAGAAGCAACAGAGGTGCAGAAGCAGGCAATAGAACTTCAGAAAGAGGCAGGAAAGGTGCAGAAAGAGGCAAGAGAAGTGCAGAAAGAGGGAAGAGGGATGCAGAAAGATCAAGAGGGGTGCAGAAAGAGGCAAGAGAAGTGCTAAAAGAAGCAAGGGAAATGTAGATAGAGGCAAGAGAAGTGCAGAAAGAAGCAGCAGAAATGCAGAAAGAGGCAAGAGAAGGGCTGAAAGAAGCAACAGAGGTTCAGAAAGAGGCAAGAGAAATGTAGTTAGAGGGAAGAGAAGTACAGAAAGAATGAACAGAAATGCAGAAAGAGGCAAGAGAAGTGCGGAAAGAACCAACAGAGGTGCAGAAAGAGGCAAGAGGGGTGCAGAAAGAAGCAAGTGAGGTGCAGAAAGAGGCAACAGAGGTGCAGAAAGACACAAGAGAGGTGCAGAAAGAGGCAAGAGAAGTGAAGAAAGAGGGAAGTGGGTTGCAGAAAGAGGAGTGAGGGGTGCAGAAAGAGGCAAGGGAAGTGCTGAAAGAAGCAAGAGAAATGTAGATAGAGGCAAGAGAAGTGCAGAAAGAAGCAACAGAAATGCAGAAAGAGGCAAGAGAAGTGCAGAAAAAGCAACAGAGGTGCAGAAAGAGGCAAGAGAAGTGCAGAAAGAGGCAAGAGAGGTACAAAAAGAAGGAACAGGGGTACAGAAAAAAGGAAAAGAGGTGCGGAAAGAGGGAAGAGGGGTGCAGATAGAGGCAGGAGGGGTGCAGAAAGAAGCAATAGAGGTGCAGAAAGAGGTAAGAGAACTGCAGAAAGAGGCAAGAGAAGTCTGAGAAGTTGGCCTGGTATATGCTGTCCACTAATTATAGTGGGCACCTAGCACCAGTCCAAACAACCCCTTATTGGAGATAGGTTAAAGACAACCTTTATTGAAAGCTATCCTAGTGGTAGCTATGGAGAGCAGCCTTCAGGCTAAGTCTTGAAGGAATGTAAAGCAGCTTGTTTTACCAGTCTATAATCTCTTGAGTGACCAAATGAAAGAGGACCACACCAGGTATATATATAAAATATATGTATTTAGTCTTAAACACACCCTTCTAGTCTCTTTATGAGGCTAGAGTTCGAAGTACATAAGTTACAAGTCAGTTATCAACAGTATTAGCACAAATACACGTTTGAGCCCTAGGGGCGTACCAAACCATATACCAAAAAAGTGGTATAAGAACCACGACTGAGCTAGACACAAGGCCTAGAGCCTGTAGAAGTGCTTGGACCCTAAGGAACCACCCAAGGTAGTGACACAGGGGACCCACGGGGAACGCGTGCAGTGTGAGAACACAGCCGCGAGCCACTGTTAACTTCTATGGGGAAAGTCGCGTTGGATTTTTAAAAGGAAAGGACACTTAGAGGAGGACTTGGAGCAAATCCCTTTAGAACTAGGCAGTTCTAGAGTCAATACCCACGGGAGCACCGGAGTACTCAAGTTACCTCACCCAGGGAAGCCGGGTGCATAGCTGTCTTTTGTCGTCGGGTTTCGTCATCGTTTTCAATGGCGATCTGCTGCAGCAGGCTGTTGGCGACCGAGTCGAAAGTGTCTGGGTGGATCCAAGGGTGGATCGAAGATCTGAAGAACCTGAAAGCAGAGGGGACAGAGTCTGGGTCACTAGCCAGTGACCAGGAAGGCGATGAGCAGATGCCCACCGATGTCGGGTGCTTCAGGTAGGTTGATAGTCGTCTTGACTCTTCAGCCACGAGGTCCAGGAGGTGTCAACGATGACCAGGAGCTGGATTCGAGCTATCCCATAATGTCTGTCAATTGCTGAGGTGTCGGCGACTGGATTGGACCCAACAAGCCTTGGCAACAGCAAGTCACATGGAAATAAAAAAAGGACGTGGATGCAGACCAGCTAGGTCTGGGGGACTCACCCAGCAAAGGTAAGTCAGGGCACGTCTGGAGCAATCAGGAAAGCCCAAGCAGAAGAAGAGTTGCCTTCAGGAGGGCCCACTAGCCAACGGATTAGCGACCGCGAAGGAGCCTTGAGTGGACGCACTTGGAGCTGGCTCACAGGACACTTGTGGAGTGGAGGCCAGAGATCTTTGGTGCAGTCGGTGCTGGAGGCAGGGGCTACTGGAAGCCCAAAGCACAACTTCGTGGGACACTAGGAAGAGGATGAACTTGCAAAAGTTCTCAGAGTCCAGGGGTCATGGTTCCACATTACCCACGACAGCTACGGGCCTCAGCTTCACTGGAAACTCAGGGCAGCCTCGGGGAAGTCTGGAAATCTACATCTGGTGTTGCAAAGACTTCGGCGTCCGCTGGGACCTTCAGCGATGCAGACCGGACAATTGCTTCTTAGGTACCTGCCAAGCAGGGGAGTCACTCCTTGACCCCAAGGGAGATTCTTCAGTCCTCTAATCTTGAAGTAGAGCGCCGAAGGTCCAGGATTCAGTGTCAGAGTTTCGTCCAGGGTAATCTAAAGTCCTAAGGACTGGGGTCCCATACTTATACAAAGTTAGGGGGTTGGACATACTCTGGGGACCCACCTATGGGAGGGTCAGGGAAGAGGGGTGGTTACATCCATTCCCTTTGTCCAGTTTCACACCAGAGCAGGGGCAGGTAGCCCCTGCAACCGGTTTGAACTGGCATATGCACAGGGACACCAAATGTGCCCCCAGTGCAGGACTTCAAAGCACCAGAGAGTGCTCCCGCCCAGCCCCAATACACACTATCCTGTCTGGGGAGGTGGTTACACCTCCCTTCGACAGGAAACCTATTGTCCAGGCCTCCCCTGCCGGAGTTTCAGTCAGCAGCAGGAGGCCAGACCCGTGTCTGTGGCAGCGGCATCCATTTTGTGATGCCAGGGCTCTGGAAAGAAGTTACCGGGTAGGCCGGTGGGTACATGTCTCTCCCTCTAGACTGGTGGAATGCTACCCCCGCCGCCAGCATTGGCGGGGGGGTAGTATTCCAAGATGTTTGACACCAAACACAACATGTTTTGGTGCAGCCAGTCCAAAGTTAGCATTCTACCGCGAGGATATAATGCACTTAAGAGTATATGGTCAGGCTGTACCACAAACAGCATCATAGGAGGGACTCCGAACGCTGCAGAGGGGCTCTGCTCATGCAAGGGCACCCTCTCACATAAAAACCAAGCACTCTGCCTTCAGGTTTGTTAAGGCCTGCAATAGGAGTGACTTATAGGTTTATATGTGTGTGCAATGGTAGTGATATAGGTAGCCTATATCACAGTAAGGGGTGCATGCACCACCTTACCCAGGCTGCAGTAGCAGACCTGTGGTGTCATTTTGGCTGGCCTTCCAGGAGTGGCATAATACATGCTTCACCCCCTGCCAGGCCTCTGGGGTACCTATGCCCTGGGTACATAGTATACCATATACTAGGGACTTATAAGGGCACTCCAGATTCCAATCAAAGATGTACCTAAGGTACATGGAACCCATTTTAGAGAGGAAGCAGCTAGGCTGGGGTTCTGATTAGCAGGGCCCCAGCCAGACTAAAGTCGAAAAACAGTGAAGCATCAGCAAAAAGTGGGGGTACCCATGTGAAGCAGATCCTACTCTCCTACACAACCCCCCCCCCCAAACGCAGGGACATTAAACTAACCTTGTCCAGTTGAGTCTTCATGTTCTAAGTGGAAGTACCTAGAGAGTCCATCTGCATTGGCATGGTTATTCCCAGGTCTATGTTCCACTGTAAAGTCCATCCCCTGTAGGGAAATGGACCACCTAAACAGTTTGGGGTTTTCACCCTTCATTTGTTTTAGCCATAAGAGGGGCTTATGGTCTGTTTGAACAAGGAAGTGAGTACCAAACACGTATGGCCTCAACTTCTTCAGAACCCAGACCACAGCAAAGGCCTCCCTCTCAATGGCTGACCAACGTTTCTCTCTAGGGGTCAGCCTTCTGCTAATAAAAGCTACTGGCTGATCCTGACCTTCATCATTCAATTGTGACAGTACAGCCCATACCCCCAATTCAGATGCATCTGTTTGGACAATGAACTTCTTGGAGTAATCAGGACTCTGTAGAATGTGAGCAGTGCACATGGCCTGCTTCAGGTCATCAAATGCCTTTTGACAGTTAGCTGTCCACTGAACCTTTTTGGGCATTTTCTTGGAAGTTAAGTCATTCAGGGGTGTCACTATTGATCCATACCCCTTGACAAATCTCCTATAGTACCCAGTCAGGCCTAATAAGGCTCTCACCTGAGTCTGGGTAGTTGGAGCAACCCAGTCCATGATGGTCTGGATTTTGCTCTGCAGTGGTTGAACCTGGCCTCCACCTACAAGGTGGACCAGGTACACAACCTGACTCTGCCCTATCTGGCACTTGGTGGCCTTGATAGTGAGGCCTGCCTTTTGCAGGGCCTCCAAAACATTTCTGAGGTGGACCAGGTGATCCTCCCAGGTGGAGCTAAAGACAGCAATATCATCTAGATATGCTGCACTATAGGCTTCCAGGCCTGTAAGGACTGTATTCACCAACCTCTGAAAAGTGGCAGGTGCATTCTTCAAACCAAAGGGCATTACCACAAATTGATAATGCCCACTAGGGGTTGAGAATGCTGTTTTTGGCTTTGCATCATCAGCTAGCCTGATCTGCCAGTAGCCAGCTGTTAGGTCAAATGTGCTTAGATACTTGGCTGAGGCCAAAGTGTCTATTAGCTCATCTGCCCTGGGTATTGGATGGGCATCAGTCCTAGTGACTGCATTGAGACCCCTGTAGTCCACACAAAACCTCATCTCTCTTTTCCCACCACTGGTGTGAGGTTTTGGCACAAGGGCCACTGGACTAGCCCAAGGGCTATCTGAGGGTTCAATAACTCCCAAATCCAACATCTTCTGGACTTCTGTCCTGATACAGTCCCTGACATGGTCAGGTTGCCTATAAATCTTATTTTTCTAGGCACACTGTCCCCAGTGTCCACTTCATGAGTGCACCAGGTGGTCTGACTTGGTGTCAGAGAGAACATATGCCTGAACTGATTGAGCACCTGTCTGCAATCAGTTTGCTGCTGGGTAGTGAGGCTGCCTGCCAAGGCTACACCACCCACTGACCCATCATCAGGGTTCTGTGAGAGCAGGTCAGGGAGTGGGTCACACTCTTCCTCCTGTCCCTCATCAGTAGCCATGAGCAAGCCCATGTCTGCCCTGTACACATATGGTTTCAATCTGTTGACATGGAGAACCCTGTGGGGACTCCTGGGTGTTCCTAGGTCTACTAAATAGGTAACCTCACCCTTCTGTTCAACAATGGTATGGGGTCCACTCCATTTGTCTTGGAGAGCTGCTGGGGCCACTGGCTCCAACACCCATACCTTCTGTCCTGGCTGGTAAACAGTCAGTACAGCCTTTTGGTCATGCCAGGCTTTTTGGAGTTCCTGGCTAGCCTCAAGGTTTTTAGTTGCCTTTTTCATGTACTCAGCCATCCTGGAGCGGAGACCAAGTACATAGAGAGGTGTAGGAGAGTAGGATCTGCCTCTTATGTTGCCCCCACTTTTTTTCTGATGTTAGCACTGGTTTCTGGCTATAGTCTGGCTGGGTCCCTGCCAATCAGGGCCCCAGCCTCTCTGTTCTCTCTAAACGACATGGAGTGCACTCTAGGTGCACTAGTGATTGGATACTGTGGTGCCTTATGAGTCCCTAGTATATGGTACCTTAGGTGCCAAGGGCATAGGTACTTCACAGGCCTACCAGGGGCTGCAGCATATATTATGCCACCCCTGGGAGGCAGTCTAAATCTGACACCACAGGCCTGCTACTGCAGCCTGGGTGAGGTGGTGCTAGCACCCCTCACTGAGATATAGGTTTCCTATATCTCTCCTGCACACACATATAAACCTATCAGTCACCCCTAAGGCAGGCCCTATCAATCCTGAGGGCAGGGTGCTTGGCTTCTATGTGAGGGGGTGCCTCTGCATGAGCAGGGCCCCTCTGCAGTTCTCAGAGTCCATTCTCTGGTGCTGTTTGTGGATGCGGTTAAACCATATACTATTTAAGTGCATTATATCCTCGCGGTAAATGCTAACTTTGGAATGGCTGCATCAAAACATGTCGTGTTTGGTCTCAAACATCTTGGAATACTACCCCCCGCCAATCTTGGCGGCGGGGGTAGCATTCCACCCTTCTAGAGGGATAAGACATGTACCTGCTGTGGAAACGCGGTAGAATCCTAAAGAGCCCTGGCATCACAAAATGGATGCCACCAGTCACAGACACTGGGCTGCCCTCCTGCTGATGACCGAAACTCGCAGTGGAGGAAGCCCAACAATAGGCATCCTGTCACAGGGAGGTGTAACCACCTTCCAGACAGGGTTTAGTGTATTGGGGCTGGGTGGGTGCACTCTTAGAGTGCTTTGAAGTCCTGCACTGGGGGAGCAGAAGGCTCCTCTGTGCATATGCCAGTTCAAACCAGCTCAGGGGCTACCTGCCCCTGCTCTGGCGCGAAACTGGACAAAGGGAAGTGGGTGTAGCCACCCCTCCCTTGACCCTCCCATAGGTGGGGTCATAGAGCTAGTCCATCCCCTCTTTTTAGTATAAGAGGGGAACCTTGCCATTGCAAAGCAGATAACCCCTGGACGACGCTCTACAGAAGAATCCTGGCCCTTCGACGTTCCACTACCTTTGGAAGACAGAAGAATCTCCCTTGGAGTCAAGGAGTGACTCCCCTGCTTGGCAGGCACCAAAAACGACAACGACGGTCGCAAACTACGCCGCTCCCGCCGGAGCCCGAAGTCCCTGCAGCCCAAGAAGTGGATTTCCTGACCTCTCCCAGGCCATCGTGAGTCCCCAGCGAAGCTGAGGCAAGTGGACCCCACGAGTAACGAGGAACCGCGACCCCTGGGTAACGTGCACTATTGTCGAGTGCAACCCCTTCACAACGTTCCACGAACTTGTGCTTTGGACCACGTGTGGTCCCGACCTCCAGCAGGAATCCCTCCGAAGATCAGAGGCCTACACCGTCCCGAGTGACCGTGGGCCCCTGTTGAGTGATTCCGCCCGAGGTGTCTTCGCGATCCCTTGCCTGCTGGCTTGTGGGTCCCCAGAAGACTTCTTAAAGAAACCAAAGGGCTCCCCTGGTTGCTCCAGACCTGCCCTGACTTACCCTCGCTGGGTGAGTTCCTCAGACCTTGCTGGTCTGCGCCATCGACTTTTCTTCATCTCCCCGAGACTTGCGGCTGCCAAGGCTTGTTGGCTCCAATCGAGTTGCCGACACCGCAGTCAGCTGCAGACGTCGAGGGACACACCGAATCCAGCTCCTGGTCGTCGTCGACGCCTCCTGGACCACGTGGCTGAAGAGTCAATGCACCTGCAACCGACCTGAAGCGACCGACGACGGTGGGCATCCATCTTCCTTGCCCCGGGTCACTGCCAAGTGACTTTGAACACTGTCCCCTCTGCTTTCAGGTCATCCTTCTTCAGAATCCAGGCTTGGATTCCACCGGACACTTCTTCAGCTCCCGCAAGCAGCAAGTCTTCTTTGTTCGCCATTGAAAACGACGCCGCGACCCGACACCAAAGGACACCTGTGCACCCGGCTTCCCTGGGTGAGGTAACTCCAGCACGACGGTGCTCCTGTGGGTGTGGGCCCTAGAACTACTTACCCTGTAAGTGACTTGCTTGTAGGTTCTCCCGAAGTATCCTAAAACTCTTTATTTCCAACCGCGACTTGCCCCATTGAAGTTAACGGCGATTCGCGCCTGTGTATCCACACTGCACGCGTCCCCCGTTGGTCCTTTACTTACCTGCCTTGGGTGGTTTCGTGAGGCCCCAGCACTTCTGAAGGCCCTAGGCCTTGTCTCCCTGCAAGTCGTTGTTTCTAAGTCTCTTACTTAGTATATGGTTTGGTACGCCCCTAGGGCCCCAGCCATATTTTGTGCTTAACTTATTGTGAAACGTTGATTTGTGCATATGTTTGTCTTCTAATCTCATAAAGAGATTAGTAGAGAGTTATTTAGAAATAAATACATATATATTTGATATATATACCTGTGTGGTGTCTTTTCATTTGGTGATTCAAGAGATTATATGGTAAAACAAGCTGCTTTACATTCCTCCGAGACTTAGCCTGAAGGCTGCTCTCCACAGCTACCACTAGGATAGCTTTCTTTAAAAGGTTGTCTTAAACCTATCTACCATAAGAGTCGATTTGCCCTGGTGCAAGGTGTCCACTTTAATTAGTGAACAGCATATACCAGGCCAACTTCTCACATTGGTGGGCAGCGTGTGGGATTCCAGCTTGCCATTGTTTTACCAGAAAATCTCTATTTGAATTACTAACTGAAAACCATTATAGGTACTCAAGGTACATATAAAGTCAAGCTTAGTATCAATAAGTTCTACTGAACTTAGAGCTGTGTGCCAAGGGATAGCACACCCTTTCCACAGCTCAAGCTAGGATCAGTAGGCCACAAACTAGTGTAGGTAGTACAACACTGCACAACACTAGTGTAGGAGAGTAGGATCTGCCTCTTATGTTGCCCCCACTTTTTTTCTGATGTTAGCACTGGTTTCTGGCTATAGTCTGGCTGGGTCCCTGCCAATCAGGGCCCCAGCCTCTCTGTTCTCTCTAAACGACATGGAGTGCACTCTAGGTGCACTAGTGATTGGATACTGTGGTGCCTTATGAGTCCCTAGTATATGGTACCTTAGGTGCCAAGGGCATAGGTACTTCACAGGCCTACCAGGGGCTGCAGCATATATTATGCCACCCCTGGGAGGCAGTCTAAATCTGACACCACAGGCCTGCTACTGCAGCCTGGGTGAGGTGGTGCTAGCACCCCTCACTGAGATATAGGTTTCCTATATCTCTCCTGCACACACATATAAACCTATCAGTCACCCCTAAGGCAGGCCCTATCAATCCTGAGGGCAGGGTGCTTGGCTTCTATGTGAGGGGGTGCCTCTGCATGAGCAGGGCCCCTCTGCAGTTCTCAGAGTCCATTCTCTGGTGCTGTTTGTGGATGCGGTTAAACCATATACTATTTAAGTGCATTATATCCTCGCGGTAAATGCTAACTTTGGAATGGCTGCATCAAAACATGTCGTGTTTGGTGTCAAACCTCTTGGAATACTACCCCCCGCCAATCTTGGCGGCGGGGGTAGCATTCCACCCTTCTAGAGGGATAAGACATGTACCTGCTGTGGAAACGCGGTAGAATCCTAAAGAGCCCTGGCATCACAAAATGGATGCCACCAGTCACAGACACTGGGCTGCCCTCCTGCTGATGACCGAAACTCGCAGTGGAGGAAGCCCAACAATAGGCATCCTGTCACAGGGAGGTGTAACCACCTTCCAGACAGGGTTTAGTGTATTGGGGCTGGGTGGGTGCACTCTTAGAGTGCTTTGAAGTCCTGCACTGGGGGAGCAGAAGGCTCCTCTGTGCATATGCCAGTTCAAACCAGCTCAGGGGCTACCTGCCCCTGCTCTGGCGCGAAACTGGACAAAGGGAAGTGGGTGTAGCCACCCCTCCCTTGACCCTCCCATAGGTGGGGTCATAGAGCTAGTCCATCCCCTCTTTTTAGTATAAGTGGGGGAACCTTGCCATTGCAAAGCAGATAACCCCTGGACGATGCTCTACAGAAGAATCCTGGCCCTTCGACGTTCCACTACCTTTGGAAGACAGAAGAATCTCCCTTGGAGTCAAGGAGTGACTCCCCTGCTTGGCAGGCACCAAAAACGACAACGACGGTCGCAAACTACGCCGCTCCCGCCGGAGTCCGAAGTCCCTGCAGCCCAAGAAGTGGATTTCCTGACCTCTCCCAGGCCATCGTGAGTCCCCAGCGAAGCTGAGGCAAGTGGACCCCACGAGTGACGAGGAACCGCGACCCCTGGGTACCGTGCACTATTGTCGAGTGCAACCCCTTCACAACGTTCTACGAACTTGTGCTTTGGATCACGTGTGGTCCCGACCTCCAGCAGGAATCCCTCCGAAGATCAGAGGCCTACACCGTCCCGAGTGACCGTGGGCCCCTGTTGAGTGATTCCGCCCGAGGTGTCTTCGCGATCCCTTGCCCGCTGGCTTGTGGGTCCCCAGAAGACTTCTTAAAGAAACCAAAGGGCTCCCCTGGTTGCACCAGGCCTGCCCTGACTTACCCTCGCTGGGTGAGTCCCTCAGACCTTGCTGGTCTGCGCCATCGACTTTTCTTCATCTCCCCGAGACTTGCTGCTGCCAAGGCTTGTTGGCTCCTATCGAGTTGCCGACACCGCAGTCAGCTGCAGACGTCGAGGGACACACCGAATCCAGCTCCTGGTTGTCGTTGACACCTCCTGGACCACGTGGCTGAAGAGTCAAGGCACCTGCAACCGACCTGAAGCGACCGACGACGGTGGGCATCCATCTTCCTTGCCCCGGGTCACTGCCAAGTGACTTTGAACACTGTCCCCTCTGCTTTCAGGTCATCCTTCTTCAGAATCCAGGCTTGGATTCCACCGGACACTTCTTCAGCTCCCGCAAGCAGCAAGTCTTCTTTGTTCGCCATTGAAAACGACGCCGCGACCCGACACCAAAGGACACCTGTGCACCCGGCTTCCCTGGGTGAGGTAACTCCAGCACTACGGTGCTCCTGTGGGTGTGGGCCCTAGAACTACTTACCCTGTAAGTGACTTGCTTGTAGGTTCTCCCGAAGTATCCTAAAACTCTTTATTTCCAACCGCGACTTGCCCCATTGAAGTTAACGGCGATTCGTGCCTGTGTATCCACACTGCACGCGTCCCCCGTGGGTCCTTTACTTACCTGCCTTGGGTGGTTTTGTGAGGCCCCAGCACTTCTGAAGGCCCTAGGCCTTGTCTCCTTGCAAGTCGTTGTTTCTAAGTCTCTTACTTAGTATATGGTCTGGTACGCCCCTAGGGCCCCAGCCATATTTTGTGCTTAACTTATTGTGAAACGTTGATTTGTGCATATGTTTGTCTTCTAATCTCATAAAGAGATTAGTAGAGAGTTATTTAGAAATAAATACATATATATTTGATATATATACCTGTGTGGTGTCTTTTCATTTGGTGATTCAAGAGATTATATGGTAAAACAAGCTGCTTTACATTCCTCCGAGACTTAGCCTGAAGGCTGCTCTCCACAGCTACCACTAGGATAGCTTTCTTTAAAAGGTTGTCTTAAACCTATCTACCATAAGAGTCGATTTGCCCTGGTGCAAGGTGTCCACTTTAATTAGTGAGCAGCATATACCAGGCCAACTTCTCACAACTAGAATGTCCTTAAAGGGTGGACCCAGTGGATCCACTCAGCCTCAGTATAAGGACATGGCTTTCTCTGACTTGAGAGCCATGTGTGTTGACAGACACCTGAGGATAGGACAGAGTCCCTCAACACTCCACCTGATAGATCTGCTGACAGCAGATGACCTTAGATTGGCTCTAGGAGCTAAAGGGTTTGAATCAGTGGGTGGGTCAGTCATAGTATCTGGGTCAGATGATGAAAATCAGAATGACCAAGACTCTGTGATTGAAGGGCCAGGCTCCAAGGGGCCTGAAAAGGACAGAGGAATTCTCCATAAGAGAACTGACAGAGAGGAGGAGAGGCACAGATCCCCTTCCAGGGAATCTGACCACTCTTATCACTCTGGCAGAGAATTTGTCCAGCAGAGGAACTCATACTTTCCCTTAAGAGAGACCTCCTCTGAGAGAAGGTGCAAACTGCTCCAGTATGAGGAAGCCAGAGTGGCCCTCAGAACCAAGCAGTTGGCACTGGATAGGGAAGCCCTGGACATCCAGAGAGCTTCTAGAAAGAGGGTTTAGAACCCCCTGGTGGCAGCAACAGTGTCCCTAGAGGCAGAGAATATGTCCCTGACCATAGGAACCTGAGCAAGGTTGTTCCTCCCTACCAGAGTGGGGATGATATCCACAAATGGATAACTGCTATGGAGAGGGCCTGTAGAGTACAGCAGGTCCCCCAAAAGCAGTGGGCAGCAATCTTGTGGCTCTCCTTTTCAGATAAAGGAAGAGACAAGCTCCTCACTGTTAGAGAGGAGGATGCTGATGATTATGAGGTCCTGAAGAGTGCACTGATAGATGGGTTTGGCTTAACCACTGAGCAGTACAGGTTAAAGTTCAGAGATACCCAGAAGGCACAGACTCAGGACTGGACTGACTTTGTTGATTGTGCAACCAAGGCTCTAGAGGGTTGGCTGGTTGGCAGTAGGGTTACTGATTTCAAGGGATTGTATAATCTGATGATGAGAGAACAGATCCTAAATAATTGCCAGAACCAGTTGTTGCATCAGTACCTGGTGGACTCTGATCTGACCTCTCCCCAAGAATTGGGAAAGAAGGCAGACAAATGGGTCAGAACCAGGGTGAGGCAGAAAACCCAGAACCAAGGGGGTGACACTAAGAAGCAAGATCCTAAAGGCCCTGAGAAAGGTGGGGATAAGTCAAAAGACCAGAAGTCTTCACAAGGGCCCCAAAAATCTGCATCTGGTGGGGAGTCACAGTCCAACAAGGGAAAAGGCCAAAAGAAGCCCTGGTGCAAATTCTGTAAACAGAAAGGGCACTGGACTTCTGATTGTACCAAGTCCAAAGACCAAACCACCACCACTCCTGCCCCTAAGGCAACTGTGCCCCCTAGCTCAGCTACTGGTGGAGGTGGTACGCAGAATCAGGGTGTAGTAGGGTTGACCCTGGGTTCTGAAGTGGATTCTGACCTAGTCAGAGTGACCACTCAGGCAATGCTGATTTGTGAGGGAAACATTGATATGTCCTTCCTAGTAAGCCCCAGTAATCTGGGCAAGTACAAACAGCAGCCTTTGATAAATGGCAAACAGGCTTTGGCATTTAGGGACACAGGTGCTAGTGTCACCATGGTGGCAGAGGACCTAGTGGACCCTGGACAGATCATCCTGGGTGAAATGTACCAGGTGACCAATGCAAGCAATGTCCAGACCAACCATAGTCTGGCAGTTGTGAATTTCTCCTGGGGAGGGGTAACTGGCCTCAAGAAGGTTGTAGTTAGTGCAGACCTCCCTGTAGAATGTCTATTGGGCAATGATCTAGAGACTTCAGCCTGGTCTGAAGTAGAGTTATGGACTCATGCTGAGATGTTGGGCATCCCTGCAGAGGTATTTGCTGTGACCAGGTCACAAGCAAGAATGCATGACACTGAACCAGCTCTGGATCCTGGAACAATGGACCAGATGCTTCCCAAGAGGAGGAGCAGTAGGGTTAAGGCAGTGCCTTCCCCTCTGTCTCAGATCAAGGATTCACTTCCAGAGGGAGGTGAAGCAGAACCTGAAGAAGGAACTGCCCCAGAGGGACTTGAACCTGACCAGGTTGAGTTCTTGGGGGCAGGGGCCCTTCCAGGGAAGATCTGAGCAAGGAGCAACAGTGCTGCCCCTCTCTTGAACCCCTCAGACAGCAGGCTGCTGCTGAGGCTGCTGGGAGTGCTAGTGGGTCCCATAAAGTTTATTGGGATGAGGGACTCCTATATTCTGAGGGTAGAGACCCAGCCCCTGGAGCCACCAGGAGGTTGGTAATACCTCAGAAGTTTAGGGGTTCCTCTTGACCTTAGCACATGACATCCCTTTAGCAGGACACTTGGGCCAAAACAAGACCTGGGACAGGCTTGTTCCACATTTTCATTGGCCACATATGTCAGAGGACACAAAGGAGTTTTGTCGCTCCTGTGTCACTTGCCAAGCCAGTGGTAAGGCAGGTGGCACAACAAAGGCCCCCTGATACCACTACCTGTGGTGGGGGTACCCTTTGAAAGGGTAGGGATTGACATTGTTGGTCCCCTTGACCCTCAGACTGCATCTGGGCACAGATTTATCCTGGTGGTAGTGGATCATGCCACCAGGTACCCAGAGGCAATTCCTCTGAGGACCACCACAGCACCTGTGGTGGCAAGAGCCCTCATTGGAGTTTTCTCCAGAGTGGGTTTTCCAAAGGAGGTCATTTCTGACAGAGGTACCAACTTCATGTCAGGATATCTGAAAGCAATGTGGAAGGGGTGTGGTGTAACTTATAAGTTCACCACCCCTATCACCCACAATGCAATGGTTTAGTTGAACGCTTCAACAAGACCTTGAAAGGAATGATTAAGGGACTCCCAGAGAAGCTTAGGCGGAAATGGGACCTTCTTCTTCCTTGCCTTTTGTTTGCATACAGAGAGGTTCCACAGAAGGGGTTGGCTACAGCCCATTTGAGCTTCTGTTTGGGCATCCTGTGAGAGGTCCACTATGTTTGGTAAAAGAGGGCTGGGAGTTACCTCTCAAGCCCCCAAACAAGATGTGATGGACTATGTACTTGGTCTCCGCTCCCGGATGGCAGAGTACATGAAAAAGGCAACCAAAACCTGGAGGCCAGCCAAGAATTACAAAAAGCTTGGCATGACCAAAGGCTGTGCTGACTGTATACCAGCCAGGACAGAAAGTGTGGGTGTTGGAGCCTGTGGCCCCAGCAGCCCTCCAGGACAAGTGGAGTGGCCCCCATACAATAGTTGAACAGAAGGGAGAAGTCACCTATCTGGTGAATCTTGGAACTCCCAGGAGCCCCCTAAGGGTGCTTCATGTCAACAGATTAAAGCCATATGTTGACAGGGCTGACATGGGCTTGCTCATGGCAACTGATGAGGACCAGGAGGAGGAGAGTGACCCTCTCCCTGACCTGCTCTCTCAGAACCCTGATGATGGGTCAGTAGATGGTGTTGCTTTGGCAAGCAGCCTCACTGACCATCAGCAAACTGAGTGCAGACAAGTTCTGCAACAGTTTAGACATATGTTTAGCCTGACCCCTAGTCAGACTACCTGGTGCACCCATGAGGTGGACACTGGGGACAGTCTGCCTGTCAAGAATAAAATCTACAGGCAACCTGACCATGTCAGGGACTGTATCAGGACTGAAGTCCAGAAAATGTTGGAGTTAGGCGTGATTGAGCCTTCAGATAGCCCTTGGGCTAGCCCAGTAGTCCTGGTACCCAAACCTCATACCCAGGGTGGTAAGAAAGAAATGAGGTTTTGTGTAGACTACAGAGGCCTGAATGCAGTCACTAGGACTGATGCCTATCCCATACCAAGGGCAGATGAGCTGATTGATACTTTGGCCTCAGCCAAGTATCTAAGCACATTTGACCTAACAGCTGGCTACTGGCAAATCAGATTAGCTGATGATGCAAAAGCCAAAACAGCATTTTCGACTCCCTGGTGGGCATTACCACTTTGTGGTGATGCCCTTTGGATTGAAAAATGCACCTGCCACTTTTCAGAGGTTGGTGAATAAAGTTCTGGCAGGGATGGAAACTTATTGCTCAGCTTATCTAGATGATATTGCTGTCTTTAGTTCCTCCTGGCAGGATCACCTGGTCCACCTCAGAAATGTTTTGGAGGCCCTGCAGAAAGCAGGCCTCACTATCAAGGCCACCAAGTGCCAGATAGGGCAGAGTCAGGTTGTGTACCTGGGCCACCTTGTAGGTGGAGGCCAGGTTCAGCCTTTGCAGAGCAAAATCCAAACCATACTGGAATGGGTTGCTCCAACCACCCAGACACAGGTGAGAGCCTTCTTAGGCCTGACTGGGTACTATAGGAGGTTTGTCAAGGGATATGGATCTATAGTGACCCCCTTGAATGATCTTACCTCTAAGAAAATGCCAAAAAGGTTCAGTGGACAGCTAGCTGTCAAAAGGCATTTGAAGACCTAAAGCAGGCCATGTGCACTGCCCCCATCTTACAGAGTCCAGACTACACCAAAAAGTTCATTGTCCAAACAGATGCTTCTGAGCTGGGTGTGGGAGCTGTACTGTCTCAACTGAATGATGAAGGTCAAGACCAGCCAGTAGCTTTTATTAGCAGAAGGCTGACCCCTAGAGAGAAACGTTGGTCAGCTATAGAGAGGGAGGCCTTTGCTGTGGTTTGGGCCCTGAAGAAGCTGAGGCCATACTTGTTTGGTACTCACTTCATAGTTCAGACTGACCACAAGCCCCTCCTATGGCTAAAGCAGATGAAAGGTGAAAACCCAAAACTTTTGAGGTGGTCCATTTCCCTACAGGGGATGGACTATACAGTGGAACATAGGCCTGGGACCCAACATGCCAATGCAGATGGACTCTCAAGGTATTTCCACTTTGAACACGAAGACTCAACTGGTCAAGGTTAGTTTAGTGTCCCTACGTTTGGGGGGTTGTGTAGGAGAGTAGGATCTGCCTCTTATGTTGCCCCCACTTTTTTCTGATGTTAGCACTGGTTTCTGGCTATAGTCTGGCTGGGTCCCTGCCAATCAGGGCCCCAGCCTCTCTGTTCTCTCTAAACGACATGGAGTGCACTCTAGGTGCACTAGTGATTGGATACTGTGGTGCCTTATGAGTCCCTAGTATATGGTACCTTAGGTGCCAAGGGCATAGGTACTTCACAGGCCTACCAGGGGCTGCAGCATATATTATGCCACCCCTGGGAGGCAGTCTAAATCTGACACCACAGGCCTGCTACTGCAGCCTGGGTGAGGTGGTGCTAGCACCCCTCACTGAGATATAGGTTTCCTATATCTCTCCTGCACACACATATAAACCTATCAGTCACCCCTAAGGCAGGCCCTATCAATCCTGAGGGCAGGGTGCTTGGCTTCTATGTGAGGGGGTGCCTCTGCATGAGCAGGGCCCCTCTGCAGTTCTCAGAGTCCATTCTCTGGTGCTGTTTGTGGATGCGGTTAAACCATATACTATTTAAGTGCATTATATCCTCGCGGTAAATGCTAACTTTGGAATGGCTGCATCAAAACATGTCGTGTTTGGTGTCAAACATCTTGGAATACTACCCCCCCGCCAATCTTGGCGGCGGGGGTTGCATTCCACCCTTCTAGAGGGATAAGACATGTACCTGCTGTGGAAACGCGGTAGAATCCTAAAGAGCCCTGGCATCACAAAATGGATGCCACCAGTCACAGACACTGGGCTGCCCTCCTGCTGATGACCGAAACTCGCAGTGGAGGAAGCCCAACAATAGGCATCCTGTCACAGGGAGGTGTAACCACCTTCCAGACAGGGTTTAGTGTATTGGGGCTGGGTGGGTGCACTCTTAGAGTGCTTTGAAGTCCTGCACTGGGGGAGCAGAAGGCTCCTCTGTGCATATGCCAGTTCAAACCAGCTCAGGGGCTACCTGCCCCTGCTCTGGCGCGAAACTGGACAAAGGGAAGTGGGTGTAGCCACCCCTCCCTTGACCCTCCCATAGGTGGGGTCATAGAGCTAGTCCATCCCCTCTTTTTAGTATAAGAGGGGGAACCTTGCCATTGCAAAGCAGATAACCCCTGGACGACGCTCTACAGAAGAATCCTGGCCCTTCGACGTTCCACTACCTTTGGAAGACAGAAGAATCTCCCTTGGAGTCAAGGAGTGACTCCCTGCTTGGCAGGCACCAAAAATGACAACGACGGTCGCAAACTACGCCGCTCCCGCCGGAGCCCGAAGTCCCTGCAGCCCAAGAAGTGGATTTCCTGACCTCTCCCAGGCCATCGTGAGTCCCCAGCGAAGCTGAGGCAAGTGGACCCCACGAGTAACGAGGAACCGCGACCCCTGGGTACCGTGCACTATTGTCGAGTGCAACCCCTTCACAACGTTCCACGAACTTGTGCTTTGGACCACGTGTGGTCCCGACCTCCAGCAGGAATTCCTCCGAAGATCAGAGGCCTACACCGTCCCGAGTGACCGTGGGCCCCTGTTGAGTGATTCCGCCCGAGGTGTCTTCGCGATCCCTTGCCTGCTGGCTTGTGGGTCCCCAGAAGACTTCTTAAAGAAACCAAAGGGCTCCCCTGGTTGCTCCAGGCCTGCCCTGACTTACCCTCGCTGGGTGAGTTCCTCAGACCTTGCTGGTCTGCGCCATCGACTTTTCTTCATCTCCCCGAGACTTGCGGCTGCCAAGGCTTGTTGGCTTCAATCGAGTTGCCGACACTGCAGTCAGCTGCAGACGTCGAGGGACACACCGAATCCAGCTCCTGGTTGTCGTCGACGCCTCCTGGACCACGTGGCTGAAGAGTCAATACACCTGCAACCGACCTGAAGCGACCGACGACGGTGGGCATCCATCTTCCTTGCCCCGGGTCACTGCCAAGTGACTTTGAACACTGTCCCCTCTGCTTTCAGGTCATCCTTCTTCAGAATCCAGGCTTGGATTCCACCGGACACTTCTTCAGCTCCCGCAAGCAGCAAGTCTTCTTTGTTCGCCATTGAAAACGACGCCGCGACCCGACACCAAAGGACACCTGTGCACCCGGCTTCCCTGGGTGAGGTAACTCCAGCACGACGGTGCTCCTGTGGGTGTGGGCCCTAGAACTACTTACCCTGTAAGTGACTTGCTTGTAGGTTCTCCCGAAGTATCCTAAAACTCTTTATTTCCAACCGCGACTTGCCCCATTGAAGTTAACGGCGATTCGCGCCTGTGTATCCACACTGCACGCGTCCCCCGTGGGTCCTTTACTTACCTGCCTTGGGTGGTTTCGTGAGGCCCCAGCACTTCTGAAGGCCCTAGGCCTTGTCTCCCTGCAAGTCGTTGTTTCTAAGTCTCTTACTTAGTATATGGTTTGGTACGCCCCTAGGGCCCCAGCCATATTTTGTGCTTAACTTATTGTGAAACGTTGATTTGTGCATATGTTTGTCTTCTAATCTCATAAAGAGATTAGTAGAGAGTTATTTAGAAATAAATACATATATATTTGATATATATACCTGTGTGGTGTCTTTTCATTTGGTGATTCAAGAGATTATATGGTAAAACAAGCTGCTTTACATTCCTCCGAGACTTAGCCTGAAGGCTGCTCTCCACAGCTACCACTAGGATAGCTTTCTTTAAAAGGTTGTCTTAAACCTATCTACCATAAGAGTCGATTTGCCCTGGTGCAAGGTGTCCACTTTAATTAGTGAACAGCATATACCAGGCCAACTTCTCACAAGAGGTAACTCCCATCCTTCCATCACCAGGCACAATGGACCCCTGACAGGTTGACCAAACAAAAGTTCAAAAGGGCTGAAGCCAACCAACCTTTTGGGGCACCTCCCTGTATGCAAATAAAAGGCAGGGCAAGAGTATGTCCCATCTTCGCCTAAGCTTCTCTGGGAGCTCTTTAATCATGCCCTTCAAGGTTTTGTTGAATCTCTCAACTAAACCATTGCATTGTGGGTGATAGGGTGTGGTGAACTTGTAAGTCACTCCACACTCCTTCCACATTGCCTTCAAGTATCCAGACATAAAGTTTGCATCCCTGTCTGATACAACCTCCTTAGGGAAGCCCACTCTTGAGAAAATTCCCAGGAGGGCTCTTGCCACCACAGGTGCTGTAGTGGTCCTAAGGGGTATAGCCTCTGGGTACCTGGTGGCATGGTCCACCACCACCAGGATAAACCTGTGCCCAGATGCTGTTTGGGGATCCATGGGACCAACAATGTCAATCCCCACCCTTTCAAAGGGAACCCCCACCACAGGTAGTGGTATTAGGGGGGCCTTTGTAGTGCCACCTGCCTTGCCACTGGCCTGGCAGCTTACACAGGAGTGACAAAACTCCTTGGTGTCTTCAGACATGTGGGGCCAGTGAAAGTGAGGGACAATTCTGTCCCAAGTCTTGTTCTGGCCCAGGTGACCTGCTAAAGGAATGTCATGGGCTAGGGTCATAGGAAGCCCCTGAACTTCAGAGGTATAACCAACCTCCTGGTGGCACCAGGCTTGGGGTCTCTACACTCTGAGTACAAGAGTCCATCATCCCAATACACTTTATGGGGACCACTAGCATTCCCAGCAGCCTCAGCAGCAGCTTGCTGTCTGAGGGGTTCAAGAGAGGGGCAGCTCTGCTGCTTCTGGCTCAGATCTGCCCTGGAAGGGCCCCTGTCCCTAAGAACTCAACCTGATCAGGCTCAAGCTCCTCTGGGACAGTTCCTTCCTCAGGACTGAGATCATCTCCCTGAAGAGACTGATCTTCCTTCTGAGCCAAGGGGGAAGGCACTGCCTTTACCCTACTACTCCTCCTCTTGGATGGCACTTGGTCCATTTTTCCAGAATCCAAGGCCTGTTCAGTGTTAGGCATTTTGCTCTGTGACCTGGTCACAGCAAACACATCTGCAGGGATGCCCAGCATTTCTGCATGGGTCCTTAGCTCCACTTCTGCCCAAGCTGAAGTTTCTAGATCATTGCCAAGCAAGCATTCAACGGGTAGGTCTGCACTTACCACAACCTTCTAAGGCCAGTTACCCCTCCCCAGGAGAAGTTAACAACTGCCAGAGTATGGTCTGTTCTGACATTGCTAGCTGGTCACTTGGTACATTTCACCAAGTATAATCTGCCCAGGATCCACAAGATCTTGTGTCACCATGGTGACACTTGCTCCTGTGTCCCTAAATGCCAAAGCCTCTTTTCCTTTTATCAATGGCTGTTGCCTGCACTTTCCCAGATTACTGGGACTCATAGAGGAGGTCACATCCATGCCTCCATCACAGACTAGGACAGCCTGAGTGAGTTCTCTGACTAGGCCAGAGCTCATCTCCTTACCCAGGGTCAACCCTACTAAACCCTTGGCTTGTGTACTCCCACCACCAATTGTAACTGCACTAGGAGGAACAGGTGCCTTAGGGGCATTGGTGGGGGCTGGAATAGAGTCTTTGGACTTGGTGCAATCACTGGTCCAGTGTGTCTTTTGCTTACAGACTTTGTATCATGGTTTCTTTTGGCCTTTCCCTTTGTTAGACTGTGAATCCCCACCTGAAGAAGATTTTTGGGGGCCTTGTGAAGACTTCTGGTCTTTACCCTTCTCCCCACCCTTGTCAGAGTTCTTAGAATCTTGCTTCTTTGAGACACCACCTTGGTTCTGTACCTTCTGCCTCACCCTGGTTCTGACACATTTGTCTGCCTTCTTTCCCAATTCTTGGGGAGAGGTCAGATCAGAGTCCACCAGGTACTGATGCAACAGCTGATTTTGACAGTTATTAAGAATCTGCTCCCTCATGATAAGATTGTACAATCCTTTGAAGTCACATACCTTACTGCCCACTAACCAACCTTCCAGAGCCTTAGCAGAACAATCAACAAAGTCCACCCAGTCTTGTTTCTGTGCCTTTTGGGTATCTCTGAACTTTAACCTGTATTGTTCAGTTGTTAGGCCAAACCCATCAATCAATGCACTTTTTAAGACTGGATAATTATCAGCATCCTCTTCTCTAACAGAGAGGAGCTTATCTCTACCTTTGTCTGCAAAGGAGAGGTACAAGATTGCTGCCCACTGCTCCTGAGGGACCCTCTGTACTTTACAGGCCCTCTCCAGTGCAGAAATCCATTTGTGGATGTCATCCCCACTCTGGTATGGAGGGACAATCTTGCTCAGGTTTCTATGGCCATAAGACCTTTCCCTACCACTAGGGAAGTTGCTGCCACCATGGGACTCTAGTCCCAACTTTCTTCTTTGTCTATGAAGCTCTAGGGACTCCCTGTCTATTGCCAACTGCTCTTTTCTGATTCTCAACTGAGCTTCTTCATACTGGAGCAGTCTCTTTTTCCTTTCATGAGAGGATTCCCTCCTATGAGAGGAAACAGAGATCCCTACTGAGTTGTCAGAATGGTCAGACTCCTGAGATGGAGATCTGGGCCTTCTAGGCACACTCTCAACTCTTCCTGGTGGGACAAAGGGGAGGTCATCCTGATCCTCCTCTTCCTCAACAGGAATAGCTGGGTTTTCCAGGTCAAGGTCATTGTCACCTTCCTGGCCAGTTTCAGAGGGGGAGTCCTGGGCGATTTCACCCCTGGCCCCTTCCTCATCTTCTGCCCCACCCTCTCTGCCTACCCTTGCAGACCCTATAGGTCTTCTGAGATCATCTAGCAGGAGCATCTCCATGAGACGTTGGGTGTTGGCACTTTTGCCTGTCTTCAACTTCCTAATCTTGCACAACTCTCTCAATTCCAAGAATGGGAGGTTGTCATATTTGGATGGCAGGAGCCCACTGGTTCCTGGTAGTGAAGACATTACTAGTGAGGTGTGGTGTATGCACTACCTACTCTAGTGTGGCCTACTAAACTCTCTTGAGTTGTAGAAAGGGTGTGCTAGCCCTTAACACACAACTCTAAGTTCAGTAGAACTTACTGTATACTAAGCTTGTTTTATATGTACCTAAGGTACCCTTAGTGGTTTTCAGTTGATCAATTCAATTGAGATTATCTGGTAAAACAATAGCAAGCTGGAATCCCACACGCTGCACACCAATGTGAGAAGTTGGCCTGGTATATGCTGTCCACTAATTATAGTGGGCACCTTGCACCAGTCCAAACAACCCCTTATTGGAGATAGGTTAAAGACAACCTTTATTGAAAGCTATCCTAGTGGTAGCTATGGAGAGCAGCCTTCAGGCTAAGTCTTGAAGGAATGTAAAGCAGCTTGTTTTACCAGTCTATAATCTCTTGAGTGACCAAATGAAAGAGGACCACACCAGGTATATATATAAAATATATGTATTTAGTCTTAAACACACCCCTCTAGTCTCTTTATGAGGCTAGAGTTTGAAGTACATAAGTTACAAGTCAGTTATCAACAGTATTAGCACAAATACACGTTTGAGCCCTAGGGGCGTACCAAACCATATACCAAAAAAGTGGTATAAGAACCACGACTGAGCTAGACACAAGGCCTAGAGCCTGTAGAAGTGCTTGGACCCCAAGGAACCACCCAAGGTAGTGACACAGGGGACCCACGGGGGACGCGTGCAGTGTGAGAACACAGCCGCTAGCCACCGTTAACTTCTATGGGGAAAGTCGCGGTTGGATTTTTAAAAGGAAAGGACACTTAGACGAGGACTTGGAGCAAATCCCTTTAGAACTAGGCAGTTCTAGAGTCAATACCCATGGGAGCACTGGAGTACTCGAGTTACCTCACCCAGGGAAGCTGGGTGCATAGGTGTCTTTTGTCGTCGGGTTTCGTCATCGTTTTCAATGGCGATCTGCTGCAGCAGGCTGCTGACGACCAAGTCGAAAGTGTCTGGGTGGATCCAAGGGTGGATCGAAGATCTGAAGAACCTGAAAGCAGAGCGGACAGAGTCTGGGTCACTAGCCAGTGACCAGGAAGGCGATGAGCAGATGCCCACCGATGTTGGGTGCTTCAGGTAGGTTGACAGTCATCTTGACTCTTCAGCCACAAGGTCCAGGAGGTGTCGACGACAACCAGGTGCTGGATTCGAGCTGTCCCATAACGTCTGTTGATTGCTGAGGTGTCGGCGACCAGATTGGACCCAACAAGCCTTGGCAACGGCAAGTCACGTGGAAATAAAGAAAGGACGTGGATGCAGACCAGCAAGGTCTGGGGGACTCACCCAGTGAGGGTAAGTCAGGGCACATTTGGAGCAACCAGGAAAGCCCAAGCAGAAGAAGAGTTGCCTTCAGGAGGGCCCACTAGCCAACGGACTAGCGACCATGAAGGAGCCTCAAGTAGATGCACTTGGAGCTGGCTCACAGGACACTCGTGGAGTGGAGGCCAGTGATCTTCAGCGCAGTTGGTGCTGGAGGCGGGGGCTACTCGGAGCCTAAAGCACAACTTCGTGGAAGATCAGGAAGAGGATGCAGTTGCAAAAGTTCTTGGTGTCCAGGGGTCACGGTTCCACATTACCCACGACAGCTACGGGCCTCAGCTTCACTGGAGACTCAGGGCAGCCTTGGGGAAGTCTGGAAATCCACCTCTGGTGTTGCAAAGACTTCGGTGTCCAGCGGGAGCTTCAGCGATGCAGACCGGACAATTGCTTCTTAGGTACCTGCCAAGCAGGGGAGTCACTCCTTGACCCCAAGGGAGATTCTTCAGTCCTCTAATCTTGAAGTAGAGCGTCGAAGGTCCAGGATTCAGTGTCAGAGTTTCGTCCAGGGTAATCTAAAGTCCTAAGGACTGGGGTCCCATACTTATACAAAGTTAGGGGTTTGGACATACTCTGGGGACCCACCTATGGGAGGGTCAGGGAAGAGGGGTGGTTACACCCATTCCCTTTGTCCAGTTTTGTGCCAGAGCAGGGACAGGTAGCCCCTGCAACCGGTTTGAACTGGCATATGCAAAGGGACACCAAATGTGCCCCCAGTGCAGGACTTCAAAGCACCAGAGAGTGCTCCCGCCCAGCCCCAATACACACTATCCTGTCTGGGGAGGTGGTTACACCTCCCTTTGACAGGGAACCTATTGTCCAGGCCTCCCCTGCCGGAGTTTCAGTCAGCAGCAGGAGGCCCGACCCGTGTCTGTGGCAACGGCATCCATTTTGTGATGCCAGGGCTCTGGAAAGAAGTTACCGGGTAGGCCGGTGGGTACATGTCTCTCCCTCTAGAAGGGTGGAATGCTACCCCCGCCACCAGGATTGGCGGGGGTAGTATTCCAAGATGTTTGACACCAAACACAACATGTTTTGGTGCAGCCAGTCCAAAGTTAGCATTGTACAGCGAGGATATAATGCACTTAAGAGTATATGGTCAGGCTGTACCACAAACAGCATCAGAGGAGGGACTCCGAACGCTGCAGAGGGGCTCTGCTCATGCAGGGGCACCCTCTCACATAAAAACCAAGCACTCTGCCTTCAGGATTGTTAAGGCCTGCCATAGGAGTGATTTTTAGGTTTATATGTGTGTGCAATGGTAGTGATATAGGTAGCCTATATCACAGTAAGGGGTGCATGCACCACCTTACCCAGGCTGCAGTAGCAGACCTGTGGTGTCATTTTGGCTGGCCTTCCAGGGGTGGCATAATACATGCTTCAGCCCCTGGCAGGCCTCTGGGGTACCTATGCCCTGGGTACATAGTATACCATAAACTAGGGACTTATAAGGGTACTACAGATTCCAATCAAAGATGTACCTAAGGTACATGGAAACCATTTTAGAGAGGAAGCAGCTAGGCTGGGGTTCTGATTAGCAGGTCCCCAGCCAGACTAAAGTCGAAAAACAGTGAAGCATCAGCAAAAAGTGGGGTACCCATGTGAAGCAGATCCTACTCTCCTACAAGAAGTGCAGAAAGAAGAAACAGAAATCTAAAAAGAGGCAAGAGAAGTGCAGAAAGAAGGAACAGAAATGCAGAAAGAGGCTAAAGAAGTGCAGAAAGAAGCAACAGAGGTGCAGAAAGACGCAAGAGAAGTGCAGAAAAAGGCAAGAGAGATGCAAAAAGAGGGAACAGGGGTGCAGAAACAAGGCCACAGAGGTGCAGAAAGAGGGAAGAGGGGTACAAAAAAGGGAAGCAAGGTTGCAGAAAGAGGCAAGAGAGGTGCAGAAAGAAGCAGGACAAGTGCAGAATGAAGCAACAAAGTTGCAGACAGAGGCAAGAGAAGTGCAGAAAGAGGCAAAAAGGGTGCAGAAAGAGGCAAGAGAAGTGCAGAAAGAAGCAACAGAAATACAGAAAGAGGCAAGAGAAGTGCAGGAAAAAGCAACAGAGGTGCAGAAAGAGGCAAGAAGAGTGCATAAAGAGGCAAGAGAGGAACAGAAACATGGAAGAGAGGTACAGAAAGAGGGAACAGAGGTACAGAAAAAGGCAAGAGAGGTACAGAAAGAGGTAAGAGGGGTGGAGAAAGAGGCAAGAGGGGTACAGAAAGAAGCAAGTGAGGTGCGGAAAGAGGCATGAGAAGTGCAGAAAGAGGCAAGAGAGGTGCAGCAAGAGAGGTGCAGAGACAGGCAAGAGTAGTGCAGAAAGAGGCAAGAGAAGTGCTCAAAGAAGCAATAGAGGTGCAGAAGGATATAAGAGAAACTCAGAAAGAGGCAGGACTAGGTGCAGAAAGAGGCAGGAGAAGTGCAGAAAGAGGGAAGAGGGGTGCAGAAAGAGGCAAGAGGGGTGCAGAAAGAAGCAAAAGAGGTGCAGAAATGAGCAAGAGAAGTGCAGAGAGAAGCAACAGAGGTGCAGAAAGAGGCAAGAGGGGTGCAGAAAGAAGCAAGAGAAATATAGATAGAGGCAAGAGAAGTGCAGAAAGAAGCAACAGAAATGCAGAAAGAGGCAATAGAAGTGTAGAAAGAAGCAACAGAGGTGCAGTGAGAGGCAAGAGAAGTGCAGAAAGAGGCATGAGAGGTGCAACAACAGGCAACAGAGGTGCAATAAGAAGGAACAGGGGTGCAGAAAAAGGCAAAAGAGGTGAAGAAAGAGGGAAGAGGGGTGCAGAAGTAAGCAAGAGAAGTGCAGAAAGAAGAAACAGAAATGTTCAAAGAGGCAAGAGAAGTGCAGAAAGAAGGAACAGAAATGTAGAAAGAGGCTAGAGAAGTGCAGAAAGAAGCAACAGAGGTTCAGAAAGAGGCAAGAGAAGAGCGGAAGCAGGCAAGAGAGGTGCAGAAAAAGCCAAGAGAGGTGCAAAAAAGGGAATAGGGGTGAAGAAAAAGGCAAGAGAGGTGCATAGAGAGGGAAGAGGGGTGGAGAAAGATGGAAGAGGGGTGTAGAAAGAGTCCAAAAGGGGTGCAGAAAGAACCTAGAGAGGTGCAGAAAGAAGCAAAAGAAGTGCAGAAAGAAGCAAAACAGTTGCAGGAGGAGGCAAGAGAAGTTCAGAAAGAGGCAAGAGGGGCACAGAAAGAGGCAAGAGTAGTGCAGAAAGAAGCAAAGGAAATGTAGAAAGAGGCAAGAGAAGTGAAGAAAGGAGCAACAGAAATGAAGAAAGAGGCAAGAGAAGTGCAGAAAGTAGCAACAGAGGTGCAGAAAGAGGCAACAGAAGTGCAGAAATAGGCAAGAGAGTTGCAGATACAGGCAATAGAGGTGCAAAAAGAGGGAACAGTGGTGCAGAAAAAGGCAAGAGAGGTGCAGAAAGAGGGAAGAGGGGTGCAGAAAGAGGCAAGAGAAATGCAGAAAGAAGCAAGAGAAATGTAATTACAGGCAAGAGAAGTGCAGAAAGAAGCAACAGAGGTGCAGAACGAGGCAAGAGAAGTGCAGAAAGAGTCAAGAGGTGCAGAAACAGGGAAGAGAGGTGCAGAAAGTGGGAACAGGGGTATAGAAAAAGGCAAGAGATGTGCATAGAGAGGGAAGAGGGGTGCAAAAAGAGGCAAGAGGGGTGCAGAAAGACGCAAGAGAGGTGCAGAAACAGGCAAGAGCAGTGCAGAGAGAGGCCAGAGAAGTGCTGAAAGAAGCAACAAAGGTGCAGAAGGAGGCAAGAGAACTGCACAAAGAGGCACGAAAGGTGCACACAGTGGCAAGAGAGGTGCAGAAAGAGGGAAGAGGGGTACAGAAAGAGGCAAGAGGGATGCAGAAAGAGGCAAGAGAAGTGTAGAAAGAAGCAAGAGAAATGTAGATAGAGGCAAGAGAAGTGAAGAGAAGACACAGAAGTTCAGAAAGAAGCAACAGAGGTGCAGAAAGAGGCAACAGAAGTGCAGAAATAGGCGAGAGGTGCAAAAAGAGAGAAGAGGGGTACAGAAAAAGACAAAAGAGGTGGAGAAAGAGGGTGCAGAAAGAGGCAAGAGAAGTACAGAAACAAGCAAGAGAAATATAGTTAGAGGCAAGAGAAGTACCGAAAGAATCAACAGAAATGCAGAAAGAGGCAAGAGAAGTGCGGAAAGAACCAACAGAGGTGCAGAAAGAGGCAAGAGGGGTGCAGAAAGAAACAAGTGAGGTGCAGAAAGAGACAGCAGAGGTGCAGAAAGACACAAGAGAGGTGCAGAAACAGGCAAGAGAAGTGCAGAAAGAGGCAGGAGAGGTGCAGAAAGAGGCAAGAAAGTGCAGAAAGAAGCATGAGAAATGGAGATAGAGGCAAGAGAAGTGCAGAAAGAAACAACATAAATGCAGAAAGAGGCAAGAGAAGTGTTGAAAGAAGCAACAGAGGTGCAGAAGGAGGCAAGAGAACTGCAGAAAGAGGCAGGAGAGGTGCAGAAAGAGGCAAGAGAAGTGCAGAAAGAAGCATGGAAATGGAGATAGAGGCAAGAGAAGTGCAGAAAGAAACAACAGAAATGCAGAAAGAGGCAAGAGAACTGCAGAAAGAGGCAGGAGAGGTGCAGAAAGAGGCAAGAGAAGTGCATAAAGAGGGAAGAGGGGTGCAGAAAGGCAAGAGGGGTACATAAAGAAGCAAGAGAGGTGCAGAAAGGCAAGAGGGGTGCAGAAAGAAACAAGAGAGCATACAGAAATGAGCAAGAAAGTGCAGAAAGAAGCAACAGAGGTGCAGAAAGAGGCAAGAGAGGTACAGAATGAGGCAAATAAGGTCTAGAAACAGGCAAGAGAGGTGCAAAAACAAGGAACAGGGGTGCAGAAAAAGGCAAAATAGGTGCAGAAAGAAGGAAGAGTGGTGCAGAAAGAGGCAGAAGGGGTGCAGAAAGAGGCAAGAGAACTGCAGAAAGATGCATGGGAGGTACAGAAAGAGGAAAGTGAGGTACAGGAAGAGGGGTACAGAAAGAGGCAAGAGAAGTGCAGAAAGAAGCAAAACAGTTGCAGGAGGAGGCAAGAGAAGTGCAGAAAGAGGCAAGAGGGGCACAGAAAAAGGCAAGGGTAGTGCAGAAAGAAGGAACAGAAATGTAGAAAGAGGCTAGAGAAGTGCAGAAAGAAGCAACAGAGGTTCAGAAAGAGGCAAGAGAAGAGCGGAAGCAGGCAAGAGAGGTGCAGAAAAAGGCAAGAGAGGTGCAAAAAGAGGGAACAGGGGTGAAGAAAAAGGCAAGAGAGGTGCGTAAAGAGGGGTAGAGAAAGACAGAAGAGGGGTATAGAAAGAGGCCAAAAGGGGTGCAGAAAGAACCTAGAGAAGTGCAGAAAGAAGCAAGAGAAGTGCAGAAAGAAGCAAAACAGTTGCAGGAGGAGGCAAGAGAACTTCAGAAAGAGGCAAGAGGGGCACAGAAAGAGGCAACAGTAGTGCAGAAAGAAGCAAAAGAAATGTAGAAAGAGGCAAGAGAAGTGAAGAAAGGAGCAACAGAAATGAAGAAAGAGGCAAGAGAAGTGCAGAAAGTAGCAACAGAGGTGCAGAAAGAGGCAACAGAAGTGCAGAAATAGGCAAGAGAGTTGCAGAAACATTCAACAGAGGTGCAAAAAGAGGGAACAGTGGTGCAGAAAAAGGCAAGAGAGGTGCAGAAAGAGGGAAGTGGGGTGCAGAAAGAGGCAAGAGAAATGCAGAAAGAAGAAAGAGAAATGTAGTTACAGACAGGAGAAGTGCAGAAAGAAGCAACAGAGGTGCAGAATGAGGCAAGAGAAGTGCAGAAAGAGTCAACAGGTGCAGAAACAGGGAAGAGAGGTGCAGAAAGTGGGAACAGGGGTGTAGAAAAAGGCAAGAGATGTGCATAGAGAGGGAAGAGGGGTACAGAAAGAGGCAAGAGGGGTGCAGAAAGACGCAAGAGAGGTGCAGAAACAGGCATGAGCAGTGCAGAGAGAGGCCAGAGAAGTGCTGAAAGAAGCAACAAAGGTACAGAAGGAGGCAAGAGAACTGCAGAAACAGGCAGGAAATGTGCACAAAGTGGCAAGAGAGGTGCAGAAAGAGGGAAGAGGGGTACAGAAAGAGGCAAGAGGGATGCAGAAAGAGGCAAAAGAAGTGTAGAAAGAAGCAAGAGAAATGTAGATAGAGGCAAGAAAAGTGAAGAAAAGACACAGAAGTTCAGAAAGAAGCAACAGAGGTACAGAAAGAGGCAACAGAAGGACAGAAATATGCGAGAGGTGCAAAAAGAGAGAAGAGGGGTACAGAAAAAGACAAGAGAGGTGGAGAAAGAGGGAAGAGGATGCAGAAAGAGGCAAGAGAAGTGCAGAAACAAGCAAGAGAAATGTAGTTAGAGGCAAGAGAAGTACCGAAAGAATCAACAGAAATGCAGAAAGAGGCAAGAGAAGTGCGGAAAGAACCAACAGAGGTGCAGAAAGAGGCAAGAGGGGTGCAGAAAGAAACAAGGGAGGTGCTTAAAGAGGCAACAGAGGTGCAGAAAGACACAAGAGAGGTGCAGAAACAGGCAAGAGAAGTGTAGAAAGAGGCAAGAGAAGTGCTGAAAGAAGCAACAGAGGTGCAGAAGGAGGCAAGTGAACTGCAGAAAGAGGCAGGAGAGGTGCAGAAAGAGGCAAGAGAAGTGCAGAAAGAAGCATGAGAAATGGAGATAGAGGCAAGAGAAGTGCAGAAAGAAACAACAGAAATGTAGAAAGAGGCAAGAGAAGTGCTGAAAGAAGCAACAGAGGTGCAGAAGGAGGCAAGAGAACTGCAGAAAGAGGCAGGAGAGGTGCAGAAAGAGGTAAGAGAAGTGCAGAAAGAGGGAAGAGGGGTGCAGAAAGGCAAGAGGGGTGCAGAAAGAAGCAAGAGAGGTGCAGAAAGGCAAGAGCGGTGCAGAAAGAAGCAAGAGAGTATACAGAAATGAGCAAGAGAAGTGCAGAAAGAAGCAACAGAGGTGCAGAAAGAGGCAAGAGAGGTGCAGAAGGAGGCAAATAAGGTCCAGAAACAGGCAAGAGAGGTGCAAAAACAAGGAACAGAGGTGCAGAAAAAGGCAAAATAGGTGCATAAAGAAGGAAGAGTGATGCAGAAAGAGGCAGAAGGGGTGCAGAAAGAGGCAAGAGAACTGCAGAAAGATGCATGGGAGGTACAGAAAGAGGAAAGTGAGGTACAGGAAGAGGGAAGAGGGTACAGAAAGAGGCAAGAGAAGTGCAGGAAGAAGCAAAACAGTTGCAGGAGGAGGCAAGAGAAGTGCAGAAAGAGGCAAGAGGGGCACAGAAAGAGGCAAGAGTAGTGCAGAAAGAAGCAAAAGAAATGTAGAAAGAAGCAAGAGAAGTGAAGAAAGGAGCAACAGAAATGAAGAAAGAGGCAAGAGAAGTGCAGAAAGAAGCAACAGAGGTGCAGAGAGGCAACAGAAGTGCAGAAATAAGCAAGAGAGGTGCAGAAACAGGCAACAGAGGTGCAAAAAGAGGGAACAGTGGTGCCGAAAAAGGCAAGAGAGGTGCAAAAAAAAGGAACAGGGGTGCAGAAAAAGGCAAAAGAGGTGAAGAAAGAGGGAAGAGGGGTGCAAAAAGAGGCAAGAGAAGAGCAGAAAGAAGAAACAGAAATGTTCAAACAGGCAAGAGAAGTGCAGAACGAAGGAACAGAAATGCAGAAAGAGGCTAGAGAAGTGCAGAAAGAAGCAACAGAGGTTCAGAAAGAGGCAAGAGAAGAGCGGAAGCGGGCAAAAGAGGTTCAGAAAAAGGCAAGAGAGGTGCAAAAAGAGGGAACAGGGGTGCAGAAAAAGGCAAGAGAGGTGCAGAAAGAGGGAAGAGGGGTGGAGAAAGACGGAAGAGGGGTGTAGAAAGAGGCTAAAAGGGGTGCAGAAAGAACCTAGAGAGGTGCAGAAAGAAGCAAGAGAAGTGCAGAAAGAAGCAAAACAGTTGCAGGAGGAGGCAAGAGAAGTGCAGAAAGACGCAAGAGGGGTGCAGAAAGAGGCAAGAGTAGTACAGAAAGAAGCAACAGAAATGAAGAAAGAGGCAAGAGAAGTGCAGAAAGAAGCGACAGAGGTAGAGAAAGAGGCAACAGAAGTGCAGAAATAGGCAAGAGAGGTGCAGAAATAGGCAACAGAGGTGCAAAAAGAGGGAACAGTGGTGCAGAAAAAGGCAAGAGAGGTGCAGAAAGAAGGAAGAAGGGTGCAGAAAGAAGGAAGAGGGGTGGAGAAAGAGGCAAGAGAGGTGCAGAAAGAAGCAAGAGAAATGTAGTTACAGGCAAGAGAAGTGCAGAAAGAAGCAACAGAGGTGCAGAACAAGGCAAGAGAAGTGCAGAAAGAGTCAAGAGGTGCAGAAACAGGGAAGAGAGGTACAGAAAGTGGGAACAGGGGTGTAGAAAAAGTCAAGAGATGTGCATAGAGAGGGAAGAGGGGTGCAGAAAGAGGCAAGAGGGGTGCAGAAAGACGCAAGAGAGGTGTAGAAACAGGCAAGAGAAGTGCAGAGAGAGGCCAGAGAAGTGCTGAAAGAAGCAACAAAGGTGGAGAAGGAGGCAAGAGAACTGCAGAAAGAGTCAGGAAAGGTGCACAAAGTGGCAAGAGAGGTGCAGAAAGAGGGAAGAGGGGTGCAGAAAGAGGCAAGAGGGGTGCAGAAAGAGGCAAGAGAAATGTAGAAAGAAGTAAGAGAAATGTAGATAGAGGCAAGAGAAGTGAAGAGAAGACACAGAAGTTCAGAAAGAAGCAACAGAGGTGCAGAAAGAGGCAACAGAAGTGCAGAAATAGGCAAAAGGGGTGCAAAAAGAGGGAACAGTGGTGCAGAAAAAGGCAAGAGAGGTGCAGAAAGAGGGAAGAGGGGTGCAGAAAGAGGCAAGAGAAGTGCAGAAACAAGGAAGAGAGGTGCAGAAAGTGGGAACAGGGGTGTAGAAAAGGCAAGAGATATGCATAGAGAGGGAAGAGGGGTGCAGAAAGAGGCAAGAGGGGTGCAGAACAAAGCAAGTGAGGTGCAGAAAGAGGCAACAGAGGTGCAGAAAGACGCAAGAGAGGTGCAGAAACAGGCAAGAGAAGTGCAGAGAGAGGCCAGAGAAGTGCTGAAAGAAGCAACAAAGGTGCAGAAGGAGGCAAGAGAACTGCAGAATGAGTCAGGAAAGGTGCACAAAGTGGCAAGAGAGGTGCAGAAAGAGGGAAGAGGGGTGCGGAAAGAGGCAAGAGGGGTGCAGAAAGAGGCAAGAGAAGTGTAGAAAGAAGCAAGAGAAATGTAGATAGAGGCAAGAGAAGTGAAGAGAAGACACAGAAGTTCAGAAAGAAGCAACAGAGGTGCAGAAAGAGGCAAGAGAAGTGCAGAAATAGGCAAGAGAGGTGCAAAAAGAGGGAAGAGGGGTACAGAAAAAGGCAAGAGAGGTGGAGAAAGAGGGAAGAGGGGTGCAGAAAGAGGCAAGAGAAGTGCAGAAACAAGCAAGAGAAATGTAGTAAGAGGCAAGAGAAGTGCGGAAAGAACCAACAGAGGTGCAGAAAGAGGCAAGAGAGGTGCAGAAAGATACAAGTGAGGTGCAGAAAGAGGCAACAGAGGTGCAGAAAGACTCAAGAGAGGTGTAGAAACAGGCAGGAGAGGTGCAGAAAGAGGCAAGAGAAGTGCAGAAAGAAGCAACAAAGGTGCAGAAGGAGGCAAGAGAACTGCAGAAAGAGGCAGGAGAGGTGAAGAAAGAGGCAAGAGAAGTGCAGAAAGAGGGAAGAGGGGTGCAGAAAGGCAAGAGGGGTACAGAAAGAAGCACGAGAGGTGCAGAAAGACAAGAGGGGTGCAGATAGAAGCAAGAGAGGATACAGAAATGAACGAGAGAAGTGCAGAATGAAGCAACAGAGGTGTAGAAAGAGGCAAGAGAGGTACAGAAAGTGGCAAATGAGGTCCAGAAACAGGCAAGAGAGGTGCAAAAAGAAGGAACAGGGGTGCAGAAAAAGGCAAAATAGGTGCAGAAAGAAGCAACAGAGGTGCAGAAAGAGGCAAGAGAACTGCAGAAAGATGCATGGGAGGTACAGAAAGAGGAAAGTGAGGTACAGAAAGAGGAAAGAGGGATACAGAAAGAGGCAAGAGAAGTGCAGAAAGACGGAATAGAAATGTACAAAGAGGCAAGAGAAGTGCATAAAGAAGGAACAGAGGTTCAGAAAGAGGCAAGAGAAGTTCAAAAACAGGCACGGAAAGTGCAGAAACAGGCAAGAGAGGTGCAGAAAAAGACAAGAGAGGTGCAGAAACAGGCAAGAGAGGTGCAGAAACAGGCAAGAGAGGTGCAAAAGGAGGGACAGGGGTAAAGGAAAATGCAAGAGATGTGCAGAAAGAGGCAAGAGGGATGCAGAACGAGGCAAGAGGGGTGCAGTAAGAACCAAGAGAGGTGTAGAAAGAAGCAAGAGAAGTGCAGAAAGAAGCAACAGAGTTGCAGAAGGAGGCAAGAGAAGTGCAGAAGATAGGCAAGAGGGTGCAGAAAGAGGCAAGAAGGATGCAGAAAGAAGCAAGAGAGGTGCAGAAATGAGCAAGAGAAATATAGATAGAGGCAAGAGAAGTGCAGAAAGAAGCAACAGAAATGCAGAAAGAGGCAAGAGAAGTGTAGAAAGAAGCAACAGAGGTGCAGAAAGAGGGAAGAGAAGTATAGAAAGAGACAAGAGAGGTGCAGCAACAGGCAAGAGATGTGCAAAAAGAAGGAACAGGGTGCAGAAAAAGGCAAAAGAGGAGCAGAAAGAGGGAAGAAGGGTGTAGAAAGAGGCAAGAGAAGTGCAGAAAGAAGAAACAGAAATGTACAAAGAGGCAAGTGCCCAATGTACCCAAGATAAGTGCAGGAAGAAGCAACAGAGGTTCAGAAAGAGGCAAGAGAATTGCAGAAACAGGCAAGAGAGGTGCAGAAAAAGGCAATAGAGGTGCAGAAAGACACAAGAGAGGTGCAGAAACAGGCAGGAGAGGTGCAGAAAGAGGCAAGAGAAGTGCAGAAAGAAGCAACGAAGGTGCAGAAGGAGGCAAGAGAACTGCAGAAAGAGGCAGGAGAGGTGAAGAAAGAGGCAAGAGAAGTGCAGAAAGAGGGAAGAGGGGTGCAGAAAGGCAAGAGGGGTACAAAAAGAAGCACGAGAGGTGCAGAAAAGCAGGAGGGGTGTAGATAGAAGCAAGAGAGGATACAGAAATGAGCGAGAGAAGTGCAGAATGAAGCAACAGAGGTGTAGAAAGAGGCAAGAGAGGTACAGAAAGTGGCAAATGAGGTCCAGAAACAGGCAAGAGAGGTGCAAAAAGAAGGAACAGGGGTGCAGAAAAAGGCAAAATAGGTGCAGAAAGAAGTAACAGAGGTGCAGAAAGAGACAAGAGAACTGAAGAAAGATGCATGGGTGGTACAGAAAGAGGAAAGTGAGGTACAGAAAGAGGAAAGAGGGATACAGAAAGAGGCAAGAGAAGTGCAGAAAGACGGAATAAAAATGTACAAAGAGGCAAGAGAAGTGCATAAAGAAGGAACAGAGGTTCAGAAAGAGGCAAGAGAAGTTCGAAAACAGGCACGGAAAGTGCAGAAAGAGGCAAGAGGGGTGCAGAAAGAGGCAAGAGAAATGTAGAAAGAAGTAAGAGAAATGTAGATAGAGGCAAGAGAAGTGAAGAGAAGACACAGAAGTTCAGAAAGAAGCAACAGAGGTGCAGAAAGAGGCAACAGAAGTGCAGAAATAGGCAAAAGGGGTGCAAAAAGAGGGAACAGTGGTGCAGAAAAAGGCAAGAGAGGTGCAGAAAGAGGGAAGAGGGGTGCAGAAAGAGGCAAGAGAAGTGCAGAAACAAGGAAGAGAGGTGCAGAAAGTGGGAACAGGGGTGTAGAAAAGGCAAGAGATGTGCATAGAGAGGGAAGAGGGGTGCAGAAAGAGGCAAGAGGGGTGCAGAACAAAGCAAGTGAGGTGCAGAAAGAGGCAACAGAGGTGCAGAAAGACGCAAGAGAGGTACAGAAACAGGCAAGAGAAGTGCAGAGAGAGGCCAGAGAAGTGCTGAAAGAAGCAACAAAGGTGCAGAAGGAGGCAAGAGAACTGCAGAATGAGTCAGGAAAGGTGCACAAAGTGGCAAGAGAGGTGCAGAAAGAGGGAAGAGGGGTGCGGAAAGAGGCAAGAGGCAAGAGGCAAGAGGGGTGCAGAAAGAGGCAAGAGAAGTGTAGAAAGAAGCAAGAGAAATGTAGATAGAGGCAAGAGAAGTGAAGAGAAGACACAGAAGTTCAGAAAGAAGCAACAGAGGTGCAGAAAGAGGCAAGAGAAGTGCAGAAATAGGCAAGAGAGGTGCAAAAAGAGGGAAGAGGGGTACAGAAAAAGGCAAGAGAGGTGGAGAAAGAGGGAAGAGGGGTGCAGAAAGAGGCAAGAGAAGTGCAGAAACAAGCAAGAGAAATGTAGTAAGAGGCAAGAGAAGTGCGGAAAGAACCAACAGAGGTGCAGAAAGAGGCAAGAGAGGTGCAGAAAGATACAAGTGAGGTGCAGAAAGAGGCAACAGAGGTGCAGAAAGACTCAAGAGAGGTGTAGAAACAGGCAGGAGAGGTGCAGAAAGAGGCAAGAGAAGTGCAGAAAGAAGCAACAAAGGTGCAGAAGGAGGCAAGAGAACTGCAGAAAGAGGCAGGAGAGGTGAAGAAAGAGGCAAGAGAAGTGCAGAAAGAGGGAAGAGGGGTGCAGAAAGGCAAGAGGGGTACAGAAAGAAGCACGAGAGGTGCAGAAAGACAAGAGGGGTGCAGATAGAAGCAAGAGAGGATACAGAAATGAGCGAGAGAAGTGCAGAATGAAGCAACAGAGGTGTAGAAAGAGGCAAGAGAGGTACAGAAAGTGGCAAATGAGGTCCAGAAACAGGTAAGAGAGGTGCAAAAAGAAGGAACAGGGGTGCAGAAAAAGGCAAAATAGGTGCAGAAAGAAGCAACAGAGGTGCAGAAAGAGGCAAGAGAACTGCAGAAAGATGCATGGGAGGTACAGAAAGAGGAAAGTGAGGTACAGAAAGAGGAAAGAGGGATACAGAAAGAGGCAAGAGAAGTGCAGAAAGACGGAATAGAAATGTACAAAGAGGCAAGAGAAGTGCATAAAGAAGGAAAAGAGGTTCAGAAAGAGGCAAGAGAAGTTCAAAAACAGGCACGGAAAGTGCAGAAACAGGCAAGAGAGGTGCAGAAAAAGACAAGAGAGGTGCAGAAACAGGCAAGAGAGGGGCAGAAACAGGCAAGAGAGGTGCAAAAGGAGGGACAGGGGTAAAGGAAAATGCAAGAGATGTGCAGAAAGAGGCAAGAGGGATGCAGAACGAGGCAAGAGGGGTGCAGTAAGAACCAAGAGAGGTGTAGAAAGAAGCAAGAGAAGTGCAGAAAGAAGCAACAGAGTTGCAGAAGGAGGCAAGAGAAGTGCAGAAGATAGGCAAGAGGGTGCAGAAAGAGGCAAGAAGGATGCAGAAAGAAGCAAGAGAGGTGCAGAAATGAGCAAGAGAAATATAGATAGAGGCAAGAGAAGTGCAGAAAGAAGCAACAGAAATGCAGAAAGAGGCAAGAGAAGTGTAGAAAGAAGCAACAGAGGTGCAGAAAGAGGGAAGAGAAGTGTAGAAAGAGACAAGAGAGGTGCAGCAACAGGCAAGAGATGTGCAAAAGAAGGAACAGGGTGCAGAAAAAGGCAAAAGAGGAGCAGAAAGAGGGAAGAAGGGTGTAGAAAGAGGCAAGAGAAGTGCAGAAAGAAGAAACAGAAATGTACAAAGAGGCAAGTGCCCAATGTACCCAAGATAAGTGCAGGAAGAAGCAACAGAGGTTCAGAAAGAGGCAAGAGAATTGCAGAAACAGGCAAGAGAGGTGCAGAAAAAGGCAATAGAAGTGCAGAAAGACACAAGAGAGGTGCAGAAACAGGCAGGAGAGGTGCAGAAAGAGGCAAGAGAAGTGCAGAAAGAAGCAACGAAGGTGCAGAAGGAGGCAAGAGAACTGCAGAAAGAGGCAGGAGAGGTGAAGAAAGAGGCAAGAGAAGTGCAGAAAGAGGGAAGAGGGGTGCAGAAAGGCAAGAGGGGTACAAAAAGAAGCACAAGAGGTGCAGAAAAGCAGGAGGGGTGTAGATAGAAGCAAGAGAGGATACAGAAATGAGCGAGAGAAGTGCAGAATGAAGCAACAGAGGTGTAGAAAGAGGCAAGAGAGGTACAGAAAGTGGCAAATGAGGTCCAGAAACAGGCAAGAGAGGTGCAAAAAGAAGGAACAGGGGTGCAGAAAAAGGCAAAATAGGTGCAGAAAGAAGTAACAGAGGTGCAGAAAGAGACAAGAGAACTGCAGAAAGATGCATGGGTGATACAGAAAGAGGAAAGTGAGGTACAGAAAGAGGAAAGAGGGATACAGAAAGAGGCAAGAGAAGTGCAGAAAGACGGAATACAAATGTACAAAGAGGCAAGAGAAGTGCATAAAGAAGGAACAGAGGTTCAGAAAGAGGCAAGAGAAGTTCGAAAACAGGCACGGAAAGTGCAGAAACAGGCAAGAGAGGTGCAGAAAAAGACAAGAGAGGTGCAGAAACAGGCAAGAGAGGCGCAGAAACAGGCAAGAGAGGTGCAAAAGGAGGGACAGGGGTAAAGGAAAATGCAAGAGATGTGCAGAAAGAGGCAAGAGGGATGCAGAACGAGGCAAGAGGGGTGCAGTAAGAACCAAGAGAGGTGTAGAAAGAAGCAAGAGAAGTGCAGAAAGAAGCAACAGAGTTGCAGAAGGAGGCAAGAGAAGTGCAGAAGATAGGCAAGAGGGTGCAGAAAGAGGCAAGAAGGATGTAGAAAGAAGTAAGAGAGGTGCAGAAATGAGCAAGAGAAGTGCAGAAAGAAGCAACAGAGGTGCAGAAAGAGGCAAGAGGGGTGCAGAAAAAAGCAAGAGAAATATAGATAGAGGCAAGAGAAGTGCAGAAAGAAGCAACAGAAATGCAGAAAGAGGCAAGAGAAGTGTAGAAAGAAGCAACAGAGGTGCAGAAAGAGGGAAGAGAAGTGTAGAAAGAGACAAGAGAGGTGCAGCAACAGGCAAGAGATGTGCAAAAAGAAGGAACAGGGTGCAGAAAAAGGCAAAAGAGGAGCAGAAAGAGGGAAGAAGGGTGTAGAAAGAGGCAAGAGAAGTGCAGAAAGAAGAAACAGAAATGTACAAAGAGGCAAGTGCCCAATGTACCCAAGATAAGTGCAGGAAGAAGCAACAGAGGTTCAGAAAGAGGCAAGAGAATTGCAGAAACAGGCAAGAGAGGTGCAGAAAAAGGCAATAGAGGTGCAGAAAGACACAAGAGAGGTGCAGAAACAGGCAGGAGAGGTGCAGAAAGAGGCAAGAGAAGTGCAGAAAGAAGCAACGAAGGTGCAGAAAGAGGCAAGAGAACTGCAGAAAGAGGCAGGAGAGGTGAAGAAAGAGGCAAGAGAAGTGCAGAAAGAGGGAAGAGGGGTGCAGAAAGGCAAGAGGGGTACAAAAAGAAGCACGAGAGGTGCAGAAAAGCAGACGGGGTGTAGATAGAAGCAAGAGAGGATACAGAAATGAGCGAGAGAAGTGCAGAATGAAGCAACAGAGGTGTAGAAAGAGGCAAGAGAGGTACAGAAAGTGGCAAATGAGGACCAGAAACAGGCAAGGGAGGTGCAAAAAGAAGGAACAGGGGTGCAGAAAAAGGCAAAATAGGTGCAGAAAGAAGTAACAGAGGTGCAGAAAGAGACAAGAGAACTGCAGAAAGATGCATGGGTGGTACAGAAAGAGGAAAGTGAGGTACAGAAAGAGGAAAGAGGGATACAGAAAGAGGCAAGAGAAGTGCAGAAAGACGGAATAAAAATGTACAAAGAGGCAAGAGAAGTGCATAAAGAAGGAACAGAGGTTCAGAAAGAGGCAAGAGAAGTTCGAAAACAGGCACGGAAAGTGCAGAAACAGGCAAGAGAGGTGCAGAAAAAGACAAGAGAGGTGCAGAAACAGACAAGAGAGGCACAGAAACAGGCAAGAGAGGTGCAAAAGGAGGGACAGGGGTAAAGGAAAATGCAAGAGATGTGCAGAAAGAGGCAAGAGGGATGCAGAACGAGGCAAGAGGGGTGCAGTAAGAACCAAGAGAGGTGTAGAAAGAAGCAAGAGAAGTGCAGAAAGAAGTAACAGAGTTGCAGAAGGAGGCAAGAGAAGTGCAGAAGATAGGCAAGAGGGTGCAGAAAGAGGCAAGAAGGATGCAGAAAGAACCAACAGAGGTGCAGAAAGAGGCAAGAGAGGTGCAGAAAGATACAAGTGAGGTGCAGAAAGAGGCAACAGAGGTGCAGAAAGACTCAAGAGAGGTGTAGAAACAGGCAGGAGAGGTGCAGAAAGAGGCAAGAGAAGTGCAGAAAGAAGCAACAAAGGTGCAGAAGGAGGCAAGAGAACTGCAGAAAGAGGCAGGAGAGGTGAAGAAAGAGGCAAGAGAAGTGCAGAAAGAGGGAAGAGGGGTGCAGAAAGGCAAGAGGGGTACAGAAAGAAGCACGAGAGGTGCAGAAAGACAAGAGGGGTGCAGATAGAAGCAAGAGAGGATACAGAAATGAGCGAGAGAAGTGCAGAATGAAGCAACAGAGGTGTAGAAAGAGGAAAGAGAGGTACAGAAAGTGGCAAATGAGGTCCAGAAACAGGCAAGAGAGGTGCAAAAAGAAGGAACAGGGGTGCAGAAAAAGGCAAAATAGGTGCAGAAAGAAGCAACAGAGGTGCAGAAAGAGGCAAGAGAACTGCAGAAAGATGCATGGGAGGTACAGAAAGAGGAAAGTGAGGTACAGAAAGAGGAAAGAGGGATACAGAAAGAGGCAAGAGAAGTGCAGAAAGACGGAATAGAAATGTACAAAGAGGCAAGAGAAGTGCATAAAGAAGGAACAGAGGTTCAGAAAGAGGCAAGAGAAGTTCAAAAACAGGCACGGAAAGTGCAGAAACAGGCAAGAGAGGTGCAGAAAAAGACAAGAGAGGTGCAGAAACAGGCAAGAGAGGTGCAGAAACAGGCAAGAGAGGTGCAAAAGGAGGAACAGGGGTAAAGGAAAATGCAAGAGATGTGCAGAAAGAGGCAAGAGGGATGCAGAACGAGGCAAGAGGGGTGCAGTAAGAACCAAGAGAGGTGTAGAAAGAAGCAAGAGAAGTGCAGAAAGAAGCAACAGAGTTGCAGAAGGAGGCAAGAGAAGTGCAGAAGATAGGCAAGAGGGTGCAGAAAGAGGCAAGAAGGATGCAGAAAGAAGCAAGAGAGGTGCAGAAATGAGCAAGAGAAATATAGATAGAGGCAAGAGAAGTGCAGAAAGAAGCAACAGAAATGCAGAAAGAGGCAAGAGAAGTGTAGAAAGAAGCAACAGAGGTGCAGAAAGAGGGAAGAGAAGTGTAGAAAGAGACAAGAGAGGTGCAGCAACAGGCAAGAGATGTGCAAAAAGAAGGAACAGGGTGCAGAAAAAGGCAAAAGAGGAGCAGAAAGAGGGAAGAAGGGTGTAGAAAGAGGCAAGAGAAGTGCAGAAAGAAGAAACAGAAATGTACAAAGAGGCAAGTGCCCAATGTACCCAAGATAAGTGCAGGAAGAAGCAACAGAGGTTCAGAAAGAGGCAAGAGAATTGCAGAAACAGGCAAGAGAGGTGCAGAAAAAGGCAATAGAGGTGCAGAAAGACACAAGAGAGGTGCAGAAACAGGCAGGAGAGGTGCAGAAGGAGGCAAGAGAACTGCAGAAAGAGGCAGGAGAGGTGAAGAAAGAGGCAAGAGAAGTGCAGAAAGAGGGAAGAGGGGTGCAGAAAGGCAAGAGGGGTACAAAAAGAAGCACGAGAGGTGCAGAAAAGCAGGAGGGGTGTAGATAGAAGCAAGAGAGGATACAGAAATGAGCGAGAGAAGTGCAGAATGAAGCAACAGAGGTGTAGAAAGAGGCAAGAGAGGTACAGAAAGTGGCAAATGAGGTCCAGAAACAGGCAAGAGAGGTGCAAAAAGAAGGAACAGGGGTGCAGAAAAAGGCAAAATAGGTGCAGAAAGAAGTAACAGAGGTGCAGAAAGAGACAAGAGAACTGCAGAAAGATGCATGGGTGGTACAGAAAGAGGAAAGTGAGGTACAGAAAGAGGAAAGAGGGATACAGAAAGAGGCAAGAGAAGTGCAGAAAGACGGAATAAAAATGTACAAAGAGGCAAGAGAAGTGCATAAAGAAGGAACAGAGGTTCAGAAAGAGGCAAGAGAAGTTCGAAAACAGGCACGGAAAGTGCAGAAACAGGCAAGAGAGGTGCAGAAAAAGACAAGAGAGGTGCAGAAACAGGCAAGAGAGGCGCAGAAACAGGCAAGAGAGGTGCAAAAGGAGGGACAGGGGTAAAGGAAAATGCAAGAGATGTGCAGAAAGAGGCAAGAGGGATGCAGAACGAGGCAAGAGGGGTGCAGTAAGAACCAAGAGAGGTGTAGAAAGAAGCAAGAGAAGTGCAGAAAGAAGCACAGAGTTGCAGAAGGAGGCAAGAGAAGTGCAGAAGATAGGCAAGAGGGTGCAGAAAGAGGCAAGAAGGATGTAGAAAGAAGCAAGAGAGGTGCAGAAATGAGCAAGAGAAGTGCAGAAAGAAGCAACAGAGGTGCAGAAAGAGGCAAGAGGGGTGCAGAAAAAAGCAAGAGAAATATAGATAGAGGCAAGAGAAGTGCAGAAAGAAGCAACAGAAATGCAGAAAGAGGCAAGAGAAGTGTAGAAAGAAGCAACAGATTTGCAGAAAGAGGGAAGAGAAGTGTAGAAAGAGACAAGAGAGGTGCAGCAACAGGCAAGAGATGTGCAAAAAGAAGGAACAGGGTGCAGAAAAAGGCAAAAGAGGAGCAGAAAGAGGGAAGAAGGGTGTAGAAAGAGGCAAGAGAAGTGCAGAAAGAAGAAACAGAAATGTACAAAGAGGCAAGTGCCCAATGTACCCAAGATAAGTGCAGGAAGAAGCAACAGAGGTTCAGAAAGAGGCAAGAGAATTGCAGAAACAGGCAAGAGAGGTGCAGAAACAGGCAGGAGAGGTGCAGAAAGAGGCAAGAGAAGTGCAGAAAGAAGCAACGAAGGTGCAGAAGGAGGCAAGAGAACTGCAGAAAGAGGCAGGAGAGGTGAAGAAAGAGGCAAGAGAAGTGCAGAAAGAGGGAAGAGGGGTGCAGAAAGGCAAGAGGGGTACAAAAAGAAGCACGAGAGGTGCAGAAAAGCAGGAGGGTGTAGATAGAAGCAAGAGAGGATACAGAAATGAGCGAGAGAAGTGCAGAATGAAGCAACAGAGGTGTAGAAAGAGGCAAGAGAGGTACAGAAAGTGGCAAATGAGGTCCAGAAACAGGCAAGAGAGGTGCAAAAAGAAGGAACAGGGGTGCAGAAAAAGGCAAAATAGGTGCAGAAAGAAGTAACAGAGGTGCAGAAAGAGACAAGAGAACTGCAGAAAGATGCATGGGTGGTACAGAAAGAGGAAAGTGAGGTACAGAAAGAGGAAAGAGGGATACAGAAAGAGGCAAGAGAAGTGCAGAAAGACGGAATAAAAATGTACAAAGAGGCAAGAGAAGTGCATAAAGAAGGAACAGAGGTTCAGAAAGAGGCAAGAGAAGTTCGAAAACAGGCACGGAAAGTGCAGAAACAGGCAAGAGAGGTGCAGAAAAAGACAAGAGAGGTGCAGAAACAGACAAGAGAGGCGCAGAAACAGGCAAGAGAGGTGCAAAAGGAGGGACAGGGGTAAAGGAAAATGCAAGAGATGTGCAGAAAGAGGCAAGAGGGATGCAGAACGAGGCAAGAGGGGTGCAGTAAGAACCAAGAGAGGTGTAGAAAGAAGCAAGAGAAGTGCAGAAAGAAGCAACAGAGTTGCAGAAGGAGGCAAGAGAAGTGCAGAAGATAGGCAAGAGGGTGCAGAAAGAGGCAAGAAGGATGCAGAAAGAAGCAAGAGAGGTGCAGAAATGAGCAAGAGAAGTGCAGAAAGAAGCAACAGAGGTGCAGAAAGAGGCAAGAGGGGTGCAGAAAAAGCAAGAGAAATATAGATAGAGGCAAGAGAAGTGCAGAAAGAAGCAACAGAAATGCAGAAAGAGGCAAGAGAAGTGTAGAAAGAAGCAACAGAGGTGCAGAAAGAGGGAAGAGAAGTGTAGAAAGAGACAAGAGAGGTGCAGCAACAGGCAAGAGATGTGCAAAAAGAAGGAACAGGGTGCAGAAAAAGGCAAAAGAGGAGCAGAAAGAGGGAAGAGGGGTGTAGAAAGAGGCAAGAGAAGTGCAGAAAGAAGAAACAGAAATGTACAAAGAGGCAAGTGCCCAATGTACCCAAGATAAGTGCAGGAAGAAGCAACAGAGGTTCAGAAAGAGGCAAGAGAATTGCAGAAACAGGTAAGAGAGGTGCAGAAAAAGGCAATAGAGGTGCAGAAAGAGGGAAGAGGGGTGCAGAAAGAGGCAAGAGGGGTGCAGAAAGAACCAAGAGGGGTGCAGAAAGAACCAAGAGAGGTGCAGAAAGAAGCAAGAGAAGTTCAAAAAGAAGCAAAACAGTTGCAGAAGGAGGCAAAAGAAGTGCAAAAAGAGGCAAGAGTGGTGTGGAAAGAGGCAAACAACCCCTTATTGGAGATAGGTTAAAGACAACCTTTATTGAAAGCTATCCTAGTGGTAGCTATGGAGAGCAGCCTTCAGGCTAAGTCTTGAAGGAATGTAAAGCAGCTTGTTTTACCAGTCTATAATCTCTTGAGTGACCAAATGAAAGAGGACCACACCAGGTATATATTCAAAATATATGTATTTATTACTAAACACACCCCTCTAGTCTCTTTATGAGGCTAGAGTTCGAAGTACATACGTTACGAGTTAGTTATCTACAGTAATAGCACAAATACACGTTTGAGCCCCAGCGGCGTACCAAACCATATACCAATAAAATGGTATAAGAACCACGACTGAGCTAGACACAAGGCCTAGAGCCTGTAGAAGTGCTTGAACCACAAGGAACCACCCAAGGCAGTGACACAGGGGACCCACGGGGGACGCGTGCAGTGTATGAACACAACCGCGAACCACCGTTAACTTCTATGGGGAAAGTCGCGATTAGAATTTAAAAGAAAAGGGACACTTAGAGGAGGACTTGGAGAAAACCCTTTGAGAACTAGGCTGTTCTAGTGTCTATACCCACGGGAGTACCGGAGTACTCGAGTTACCTCACCCAGGGGAGCCGGGTGCATAGGTGTCTTTCGGGGTCGGGTTTCGTCGTCGCTTTCTATGGCGATCTGCTGCAAAGTGCTGCTGGCGACCAAGTCGAAAGTGTTCGGGTGGATCCAAAGGTGGATCGAAGATCTGAAGAACCTGAAAGCAGAGGGGACAGAGTCTGGGTCACTAGCCAGTGACCAGGAAGGCGATGAGCAGATGCCCACTAATGTCGAGTGCTTCAGGTAGGTTGATGGTTGTCTTGACTCTTCAGCCACAAGGTCCAGGAGGCGTCAATGACAACCAGGAGCTGGATTCGAGCTGCCCCATCACGTTTGTTGATTGTAGGGGTGTCGGCGACTGCATTGGACCCAACAAGCCTTGGCAACGGCAAGTCTTGTGGAAAGCAAAGAAGGACGATGTTGCAGACCAGCAAGGTCTGGGAGACTCACCCAGCAAAGATATGTCAGGGCACACCTGGAGCAACCAGGGAGCCCAAGCATAAAAAGATTGGCCTTCGGGCGGGCCTACTAGCCAATGGACTAGCGACTGCAAAGGAGCCTCAAGATGGTGCATGTGGAGCTGGCTCACAGGACACTCGTGGAGTGGAGGCCAGTGATCTTCGGTGCAGTTGGTGCTGGAGGCTAGGGCTACTCGGAGCCAAAAGCACGACCTCGTGGGAGACCCAGAAGAGGATGCACTTGCAAATGCGTTTGCTGTCCAGGGGTCACGGTTCCACGTTACCCATGACAGCTACGGGCCTCAGCTTTGCTGGGGACTCAGGGCAGCCTCGGTGAAGTCTGGAAATCTACCTCTGGTGATGCAAAGGCTTCGGCATCCGACAGGAGCTTCAGCGATGCAGACCAGACAATTGCTTCTTTGGTGCCTGCCAAGCAGGGGAGTCACTCCTTGACCCCAAGGGAGATTCTTCAGTCCTCTAATCTTAAAGTAGAGCATCGAAGGTCCAGGATTCTGTGTCAGAGTTTTGTCCAGGTAAATCTAAAGTCCTAAGGACTGGGTTCCCCTACTTATACTAAGGTAGGGGGTTGGACATACTCTGTGGCCCCACCTATGGGAGGGTCAGGACAGAGGGGTGGCTACACCCCTTTCCCTTTGTCCAGTTTCGCGCCAGAGCCCTGAATAGCAGGATCCCAGTCCAACTAAGTCATAAACCAGCAAAACACCAGGAAAAAAGTGGGGGCAACCATATAGTCAGATTCCACCTTCCTACAGTTTGGTACGCCCCTAGGGCTCAAACGTGTATTTGTGCTATTACTGTAGATAACTAACTTATAATTTATGTACTTCGAAATCTAGCCTCATAAAGAGACTAGAGGGGTGTGTTTAGCAATAAATACATATATTTTGAATATATACCTGGTGTGGTCCTCTTTCATTTGGTCACTCAAGAGATTATAGACTGGTAAAACAAGCTGCTTTACATTCCTTCAAGACTTAGCCTGAAGGCTGCTCTCCATAGCTACCACTAGGATAGCTTTCAATAAAGGTTGTCTTTAACCTATCTCCAATAAGGGGTTGTTTGGACTGGTGCAAGGTGCCCACTATAATTAGTGGACAGCATATGCCAGGCCAACTTCTCACACCTCTCACATAGGAACCACGCACTCTGCCTTCAGGATTGATAAGGCCTGCCTTAGGAGTGACTTATAGGTTTATATGTGTGTATGTATATAGTGATATAGGTAGCCTATATCACAGTAAGGGGTGCATGCACCACCTTACCCAGGCTGCAGTAGCAGACCTGTGGTGTCAGTTTGGATGGCCTTCCAGGGGTGGCGCAATACATGCTGCAGCCCCTGGTAGGCCTCTGAGGTACCTATGCCCTGGGTACATAGTATGCCATAAACTAGGGACTTATAAGGGCACTCCAGATTCCAATCAGAGATGTGCCTAAGGCACATGGAAACCATTTTAGAGAGGAAGCAGCTAGGCTGGGGTTCTGATTAGCAGGGCCCCAGCCAGACTAAGGTCGAAAAACAGTGAAGCATCAGCAAAAAGTGGGGGTACCCATGTGAAGCAGATCCTACTCTCCTACAGTGCAGAAAGAAGCAAAAGAAATGTAGAAAGAGGCAAGAGAAGTGCAGAAAGAAGCAACAGAAATGCAGAAAGAGACACGAGAAGTGTAGAAATAGGCAAGAGAGGTGCAGAAACAGGGAAGAGAGGTGCAGAAAGAGGGAACAGGGGTGCAGAAAAAGGGAAGATGTGCAGAGAGAGGGAAGAGGGGTGCAGAAAGAGGCAACAGAGGTGCAGAAAGATGCAAGAGAGGTGCAGAAACAGTCAAGAGAAGTGCAGAAAGAGGCAGGAAAGGAGCAGAAAGAGGCAAGAGAAGTGCAGAAAGAGGGAAGAGGGATGCAGAAATAGGAGAGAGGGTGCAGAAAAAGGCAACAGAACTGCAGAAAGTAGCAAGAAAAATGTAGATAGAGGCAAGAGAAGTGCAGAAAGAAGCAACAGAAATGCAGAAAGAGGCAACAGAAGTGCAGAAATAAGCAAGAGAGGTGCAGAAACAGGCAAAAGAGGTGCAAAAAGAGGGAACAGTGGTGCAGAAAAAGGCAAGAGGGGTGCAGAAGGAGGGAAGAAGGGTGCAGAAAGAGGCAAGAGAAGTGCATAAAGAAGCAAGAGAAATGTGGTTAGAGGCAAAAGAAGTACAGAAAGAATCAACAGAAATGCAGACAGAGGCAAGAAAAGTGCGGAAAGAACCAACAGAGATGCAGAAAGAGGCAAGAGGGGTGCAGAAAGAAGCAAGTGAGGTGCAGAAAGAGGCAACAGAGGTGCAGAAAGACGCAAGTGAGCTGTGGAAATAGGCAACAGAGGTGCAGAAAGAGGCAAGAGAGGTGCAGCAAGAGAGGTGCAGAAACAGGCAAGAGTAGTGCAGACAGAGGCGAGAGAAGTGCAAAAAGAGGGAACAGTGGTGCAGAAAAAGGCAAGAGGGGTGCAGAAGGAGGGAAGAGGGGTGCAGAAAAAGGGACGAGGGGTGCAGAAATAGGCAAGAGAAGTGCAAAAAGAGGTGAGAGAAGTGCTGAAAGAAGCAACAGAGGTGCAGAAACAGTGAAGAGAACTGCAGAGAGAGGCAGGAAAGGAGCAGAAAGAGGCAAGAGAAGTGCAGAAAGAGGGAAGAGGGATACAGAAATAGGAGAGAGGGGTGCAGCAAGAGGCAAGAGAAGTGCAGAAAGTAGCAAGAAAAATATAGATAGAGGCAAGAGAAGTGCAGAAAGAAGCAACAGAAATGCAGAAAGAGGCAACAGAAGTTCAGAAATAAGCAAGAGAGGTGCAGAAACAGGCAAGAGAGGTGCAAAAAGAGGGAACAGTGGTGCAGAAAGAGGCAAGAGAAGTGCAAAAAGAGGGAACAGTGGTGCAGAAATAGGCAAGAGGGGTGCAGAAAGAACCTAGAGAGGTGCAGAAAGAAACAAGAGAAGTGCAGAAAGAAGCAAAACAGTTGCAGGAGGAGGCAAGAGAAGTGTAGAAAGAGGCTAGAGGGTGCAGAAAGAGGCAAAAGTAGTGCAGAAAGAAGCAAAAGACATGTAGAAAGAGGCAAGAGAAGTGAAGAAAGAAGAAACAGAGGTGCAGAAAGAGGCAACAGAAGTGCAGAAATAGGCAAGAGAGGTGCAGAAAAAGGCAAGAGAGGTGCAGAAAAAGGGAAGAAAGGTGCCGATTCAGGGAAGAGGGGTGCAGAAAGATTCAAGAGGGGTGCAGAAAGAACCAAGAGAGGTGCAGAAAGAAGCAAGAGAAGTTCAGAAAGAAGCAAAACAGTTGCAGAAGGAGGCAAGAGAAGTGCAAAAAGAGGCAAGAGGGGTGCGGAAAGAGGCAAGGGTATTGCAGAAAGAAGCAAAAGAAATGTAGAAAGAGGCAAGAGAAGTGCAGAAAGAAGCAACAGAAATGCAGAAAGAGACAAGAGAAGTGTAGAAATACACAAGAGAGGTGCAGAAACAGGGAAGAGAGGTCAGAAAGAGGGAACAGGGGTGCAGAAAAAGGGAAGATGTGCAGAGAGAGGAAGAGGGGTGCAGAAAGAGGCAACAGAGGTACAGAAAGACGCAACAGAGGTGCAGAAACAGTCAAGAGAACTGCAGAAAGAAGCAGGAAAGGAGCAGAAAGAGGCAAGAGAAGTGCAGAAAGAGGGAAGAGGGATGCAGAAATAGGAGAGAGGGGGGCAGAAAGAGGCAACAGAAGTGCAGAAAGTAGCAAGAAAAATGTAGATAGAGGCAAGAGAAGTGCAGAAAGAAGCAATAGAAATGCAGAAAGAGGCAACAGAAGTGCAGAAATAAGCAAGAGAGGTGCAGAAATAGGCAAGAGAGGTGCAAAAAGAGGGAACAGTGGTACAGAAAAAGGCAAGAGGGGTGCAGAAGGAGGGAAGAGGGGTGCAGAAAGAGGCAAGAGAAGTGCATAAAGAAGCAAGATAAATGTGGTTAAAGGCAAGAGAAGTACAGAAACAATCAACAGAAATACAGACAGAGGCAAGAGAAGTGCAGAAAGAACCAACAGAGATGCAGAAAGAGGCAATAGGGGTGCAGAAAGAAGCAAGTGAGGTGCAGAAAGAGGCAACAGAGGTGCAGAAAGATGCAAGTGAGCTGTGGAAATAGGCAACAGAGGTGCAGAAAGAGGCAAGAGAGGTGCAGCAAGAGAGGTGCAGAAACAGGCAAGAGTAGTGCAGACAGAGGCGAGAGAAGTGCAAAAAGAGGGAACAGTGGTGCAGAAAAAGGCAAGAGGGGTGCAGAAGGAGGGAAGAGGGGTGCAGAAAGAGGGACGAGGGGTGCAGAAATAGGCAAGAGAAGTGCAAAAAGAGGTGAGAGAAGTGCTGAAAGAAGCAACAGAGGTGCAGAAACAGTGAAGAGAACTGCAGAGAGAGGCAGGAAAGGAGCAGAAAGAGGCAAGAGAAGTGCAGAAAGAGGGAAGAGGGATGCAGAAATAGGAGAGAGGGGTGCAGCAAGAGGCAACAGAAGTGCAGAAAGTAGCAAGAAAAATATAGATAGAGGCAAGAGAAGTGCAGAAAGAAGCAACAGAAATGCAGAAAGAGGCAACAGAAGTGCAGAAATAAGCAAGAGAGGTGCAGAAACAGGCAAGAGAGGTGCAAAAAGAGGGAACAGTGGTGCAGAAAGAGGCAAGAGAAGTGCAAAAAGAGGGAACAGTGGTGCAGAAATAGGCAAGAGGGGTGCAGAAAGAACCTAGAGAAGTGCAGAAAGAAACAAGAGAAGTGCAGAAAGAAGCAAAACAGTTGCAGGAGGAGGCAAGAGAAGTGTAGAAAGAGGCTAGAGGGTGCAGAAAGAGGCAAAAGTAGTGCAGAAAGAAGCAAAAGACATGTAGAAAGAGGCAAGAGAAGTGAAGAAAGAAGAAACAGAGGTGCAGAAAGAGGCAACAGAAGTGCAGAAATAGGCAAGAGAGGTGCATAAAAAGGCAAGAGAGGTGCAGAAAAAGGGAAGAAGGGTGCCGATTCAGGGAAGAGGGTTGCAGAAAGATTCAAGAGGGGTGCAGAAAGATTCAAGAGGGGTGCAGAAAGAACCAAGAGAAGTGCAAAAAGAGGCAAGAGGGGTGCGGAAAGAGGCAAGGGTATTGCAGAAAGAAGCAAAAGAAATGTAGAGAGAGGCAAGAGAAGTGCAGAAAGAAGCAACAGAAATGCAGAAAGAGACAAGAGAAATGTAGAAATACACAAGAGAGGTGCAGAAACAGGGAAGAGAGGTCAGAAAGAGGGAACAGGGGTGCAGAAAAGGGAAGATGTGCAGAGAGAGGGAAGAGGGGTGCAGGAAGAGGCAACAGAGGTACAGAAAGACGCAACAGAGGTGCAGAAACAGTCAAGAGAACTGCAGAAAGAGGCAGGAAAGGAGCAGAAAGAGGCAAGAGAAGTGCAGAAAGAGGGAAGAGGGATGCAGAAATAGGAGAGAGGGGGGCAGAAAGAGGCAACAGAAGTGCAGAAAGTAGCAAGAAAAATGTAGATAGAGGCAAGAGAAGTGCAGAAAGAAGCAATAGAAATGCAGAAAGAGGCAACAGAAGTGCTGAAATAAGCAAGAGAGGTGCAGAAATAGGCAAGAGAGATGCAAAAAGAGGGAACAGTGGTACAGAAAAAGGCAAGAGGGGTGCAGAAGGTGGGAAGAGGGGTGCAGAAAGAGGCAAGAGAAGTGCATAAAGAAGCAAGATAAATGTGGTTAGAGGCAAGAGAAGTACAGAAACAATCAACAGAAATGCAGACAGAGGCAAGAGAAGTGGGGAAAGAACCAACAGAGATGCAGAAAGAGGCAAGAGGGGTGCAGAAAGAAGCAAGTGATGTGCAGAAAGAGGCAACAGAGGTGCAGAAAGACGCAAGTGAGCTGCGGAAATAGGCAACAGAGGTGCAGAAAGAGGCAAGAGAGGTGCAGCAAGAGTAGTGCAGAAAGAGGCGAGAGAAGTGCAAAAAGAGGGAACAGTGGTGCAGAAAAAGGCAAGAGGGGTGCAGAAGGAGGGAAGAGGGGTGCAGAAAGAGTGACGAGGGGTGCAGAAATAGGCAAGAGGGGTGCAGAAAGAACCTAGAGAGGTGCAGAAAGAAACAAGAGAAGTGCAGAAAGAAGAAAAACAGTTGCAGGAGGAGGCAGGAGAAGTGTAGAAAGAGGCAAGAGGGTGCAGAAAGAGGCAAGAGTAGTGCAGAAAGAAGCAAAAGACATGTAGAAAGAGGCAAGAGAAGTGAAGAAAGAAGCAACAGAAATGCAGAAGGAGGCAAGAGAAGTGCAGAAGGAAGAAACAGAGATGCAGAAAGTAGCAACAGAAGTGCAGAAATAGGCAAGAGAGGTGCAGAAAAAGGCAAGAGAGGTACAAAAAGAGGGAACAGGGGTGCAGAAAAAGGCAAGAGAGGTGCAGAAAGAGGGTAGAGGGGTGCAGAAAGAGGGACGAGTGGTGCAGAAATAGGCAAGAGGGGTGCAGAAAGAACCTAGAGAGGTGCAGAAAGAAACAAGAGAAGTGCAGAAAGAAGCAAAACAGTTGCAGGAGGAGGCAAGAGAAGTGTAGAAAGAGGCAAGAGGGGTGCAGAAAGAGGCAAGAGTAGTGCAGAAAGAAGCAAAAGACATGTAGAAAGAGGCAGGAGAAGTGAAGAAAGAAGCAACAGAAATGCAGAAAGAGGCAAGAGAAGTGCAGAAAGAAGAAACAGAGGTGCAGAAAGAGGCAACAGAAGTGCATTAATAGGCAAGAGAGGTGCAGAAACAGGCAACAGAGGTGCAAAAGAGGGAACAGTGGTGCAGAAAAGTCAAGAGAGGTGCAGGAAGAGGGAAGAGGGGTGCAGAAAGAGGCAAAAGAAGTACAGAAAAAAGCAAGAGAAATGTAGTTAGAGGCAAGAGAAGTGCAGAAATAAGCAACAGAGGTGCAGAAAGAGGCAAGAGAAGTGCAGAAAGAGGCATGAGGAGCAGAAACAGGGAAGAGAGGTGTAGAAAGCGGAAACAGGGATGCAGAAAAAGGCAAGAGATATGCATAGAGAGAGAAGAAGGTTGCAGAAAGAGGCAAGAGGGGTGCAGAAAGAAGCAAGTGAGGTGCAGAAAGAGGCAACAGAGACACAGAAATACACAAGAGAGGTGCAGAAACAGGCAAGAGAAGTGCAGAAAGAGGAGAGAGAAGTGCTGAAAGAAGCAACAAAGGTGCATAAGGAGGCAAGACAACTGCAGAAAGAGGCAGGAAAGGTGCACAAAGTGGCAAGAGACGTGCAGAAAGAGGCAAGAGAGGTAGAGAAAGAGGGAAGAGGGGTGCAGAAAGAGGCAAGAGAATTGCAGGAACAAGCAAGAGAAATGTAGTTAGAGGCAAGAGAAGTACATAAAGAATCAACAGGAATGCAGAAAGAGGCAAGAGAAGTGCGGAAAGAACCAATAGAGGTGCAGAAAGAGGCAAGAGGGGTGCAGAAAGAAGCAAGTGAGGTGCAGAAAGAGGCAACAGTGGTGCAGAAAGACACAAGGGACTTGCAGAAACAGGCTAGAGAAGTGCGGAAAGAGGCAAGAGAAGTGCTGAAAGAAGCAACAGAGGTGCAGAAGGAGGCAAGAGAACTGCAGAAAGAGGCAGGACAGATGCAGAAAGAGGCAAGAGAAGTGCAGAAAGAGGGAAGAGGGATGCAGAATGGCAAGAGGGCTACAGAAAGAAGCAAGAGTGGTGCAGAAATGAGCAAGAATAGTGCAGAAAGAAGCAACAGACGTGCAGAAACAGGCAAGAGGTGTGCAGAATGAGGCAAGAGAAGTGCAGAAAGAAGCAACAGAAATGCAGAAAGAGGCAAGAGAAGTGCTGAAAGAAGCAACAGAGGTCCAGAAAGAGGCAAGATAGGTACAGAAAGAGGCAAGAGACGTGCAGAAACAGGCAAGAGAGGTGCAAAAAGAAGGAACAGGGGTGCAGAAAAAGGCAAAAGAGGTGCAGAAAGAGGGAAGAGGGGAGCAGAAAGAGGCAAGAGAAGTGCAGAAAGAAGAAACAGAAATGTACAAAGAGGCAAGAGAAGTGCAGAAAGAAGGAACAGAAATGCAGAAAGAGGCTAAAGAAGTGCAGAAAGAAGCAAAAGATGTTCAGAAAGAGGCAAGAGAAGTGCGGACACAGGCAAAAGAGGTGCAGAAAAAGGCAAGAGAGGTGCAGAAAGAGGGAAGAGTGCTGCAGAAAGAGCGAAGAGTGGTGCAGAAAGAGGCAAGAGGGGTGCAGAAAGAATCAAGAGAGGTGCAGAAAGAAGCAAGAGAAGTGCAGAAAGAAGCAAAACAGTTGCAGAAGGAGGCAAGAGTAGTGCAAAAAGAGGCAAGAGGGGTGCGTTAAGAGGCAAGAGGGGTGCAGAAAGAAGCAAAAGAAATGCAGAAAGAGGCAAGAGAAGTGCAGAAAGAAGCAACAGAAATGCAGAAAGAGGCAAGAGAAGTGTAGAAATAGGCAAGAGAGGTGCAGAAACAGGGAAGAGAGGTGCAGAAAGAGGGAACAGGGGTGTAGAAAAAGAGAAGATGTGCTGAGAGAGGGAAGAGGGGTGCAGAAAGAGGCAACAGAGGTGTAGAAATATGCAAGAGAAATGTAGATAGAGGCAAGAGAAGTGCAGAAAGAAGCAACAGAAATGCAGAAAAAGGCAAGAGGGGTGCAGAAGGAGGGAAGAGGGGTGCAGAAAGAGGCAAGAGAAGTGCATAAAGAAGCAAGAGAAATGTGGTTAGATGCAAGAGAAGTACAGAAAGAATAGACAGAAATGCACACAGAGGCAAAATAAGTGCAGAAAGAACCAACAGAGGTGCAGAAAGAGGCAAGAGTGGTGCAGAAAGAAGCAAGTGAGGTGCAGAAAGAGGCAACAGAGGTGCAGAAAGACACAAGTGAGGTGCGGAAATAGGCAAGAGATGTGCAGCAAGAGAGGTGCAGAAACAGGCAAAAGAGGTGCAGAAACAGGCAAGAGTAGTGCAGAAAGAGGCAAGAGAAGTGCTCAAAGAAGCAATAGATGTGAGAAGTTGGCCTGGCATATGCTGTCCACTAATTATAGTGGGCACCTTGCACCAGTCCAAACAACCCCTTATTAGAGATAGGTTAAAGACAACCTTTATTGAAAGCTATCCTAGTGGTAGCTATGGAGAGCAGCCTTCAGGCTAAGTCTTGAAGGAATGTAAAGCAGCTTGTTTTAACAGTCTATAATCTCTTGAGTGACCAAATGAAAGAGGACCACACCAGGTATATATTCAAAATATATGTATTTATTACTAAACACACCCCTCTAGTCTCTTTATGAGGCTAGAGTTCGAAGTACATAAATTATAAGTTAGTTATCTACAGTAATAGCACAAATACACATTTGAGCCCCAGGGGCGTACCAAACCATATACCAATAAAGTGGTATAAGAACCACGACTGAGCTAGACACAAGGCCTAGAGCCTGTAGAAGTGCTTGGACCACTAGGAACCACCCAAGGCAGTGACACAGGGGACCCACGGGGGACGCGTGCAGTGTATGAACACAGCTGCGAACCACCGTTAACTTCTATGGGGAAAGTCGCGATTAGAATTTAAAAGAAAAGGGACACTTAGAGGAGGACTTGGAGCAAACCCTTTGAGAACTAGGCTGTTCTAGTGTCAATACCCACAGGAGCACCGGAGTGCTCGAGTTACCTCACCCAGGGGAGCCGGGTGCATAGGTGTCTTTCGGGGTCGGGTTTCGTCGTCGCTTTCAATGGCGATCTGATGCAAAGTGCTGCTGGCGGCCAAGTCGAAAGTGTTCGGGTGGATCCAAAGGTGGATCAAAGATCTGAAGAACCTGAAAGCAGAGGGGACAGAGTCTGGGTCACTAGCCAGTGACCAGGAAGGCGATGAGCAGATGCCCACCGAAGTCGAGTGCTTCAGGTAGGTTGATAGTCATCTTGACTCTTCAGCCACGAGGTCCAGGAGGCGTTGACGACAACCAGGAGCTGGATTCGAGCTGTCCCATGACGTTTGTCGATTGCAGGGGTGTCGGCGACCGGATTGGACCCAACAAGCCTTGACAACGGCAAGTCTCGTGGAAATGGAAGAAGGACGATGTTGCAGACCAGCAAGGTATGGGGGACTCACCCAGCGAGGATAAGTCAGGGCACACATGGAGCAACCAGGGAGCCCAAGCAGAAAAAGATTGGCCTTCGGGAGGGCCTACTAGCCAACGGACTAGCAACCGCAAAGGAGCCTCGAGACGATGCACGTGGAGCTGGCTCACAGGACACTCGTGGAGTGGAGGCCAGTGATCTTCAGTGCAGTTGGTACTGGAGGCTGAGACTACTTGGAGCCCAAAGCACGACTTCCTGGGAGACCCAGAAGAGGATGCTCTTGCAAATGCGTTTGGTGTCCAGGGGTCACGGTTCCACGTTACCCACGACAGCTACGGGCCTCAGCTTTGCTGGGGACTCAGGGCAGCCTCAGGGAAGTCTGGAAATCTACCTCTGGTGATGCAAAGACTTCGACGTCCGACGGGAGCTTCAGCGATGCAGACCAGACAATTGCTTCTTTGGTGCCTGCCAAGCAGGGGAGTCACTCCTTGACCCCAAGGGAGATTCTTCAGTCCTCTAATCTTGAAGTAGAGCGTCGAAGGTCCAGGATTCTGTGTCAGAGTTTCGTCCAGGTTAATCTAAAGTCCTAAGGACTGGGTTCCCCTACTTATACTAAGGTAGGGGTTGGACATACTCTGTGGCCCCACCTATGGGAGGGTCAGGGCAGAGGGGTGGTTACACCCCTTTCCCTTTGTCCAGTTTCGTGCCAGAGCAGGGGCTGGAAGCCCCTGAGCCGGTTTGAACTGGGGTATGCACAGGGACACCAAGTGTGCCCCCAGTGCAGGATTTCAAAGCACCCGAGAGTGCTCCCGCCCAGCCCCAATACACACTATCCTGTCTGGGGAGGTGGTCACACCTCCCTGGGACAGGAAACCTATTGTCCAGGCCTCCCTGCCGGAGTTTCGGTCAGCAGCAGGAGGCCAGACTCGTGTCTGTGGCAGCGGCATCCATTTTGTGATGCCAGGGCTCTGGAAAGTCTTTACCGGGTATACCGGTGTGTACATGTCTTTCCCTCTAGAAGGGTGGAATGCTACCCCCGCCGCCAGAACTGGCGGGGGGGGGTAGTATTCCAAGATGTTTGACACCAAACACGACATGTTTCCGTGCAGCCATCCCAACGTTAGCATTTAACGCGAGGTTATAATGCGCTTAAGAGTATATGGTCAGGCTGCACTACAAACAGCATCAGAGAAGGGTCTCCGAACGCTGCAGAGGGGCCCTGCTCATGCAGGGGCACCCTCTCACATAGGAACCACGCACTCTGCCTTCAGGATTGATAAGGCCTGCCATAGGAGTGACTTATAGGTTTTATATGTGTGTATGTATATAGTGATATAGGTAGCCTATATCACAGTAAGGGGTGCATGCACCACCTTACCCAGGCTGCAGTAGCAGACCTGTGGTGTCAGTTTGGATGGGCTTCCAGGGGTGGCACAATACATGCTGCAGCCCCTGGTAGGCCTCTGAGGTACCTATGCCCTGGGTACATAGTATACCATATACTAGGGACTTATAAGGGCACTCCAGATTCCAATCAGAGATGTGCCTAAGGCACATGGAAACCATTTTAAAGAGGAAGCAGCTAGGCTGGGGTTCTGATTAGCAGGGCCCCAGCCAGACTAAGGTCGAAAAACAGTGAAGCATCAGCAAAAAGTGGGGGTACCCATGTGAAGCAGATCCTACTCTCCTACACAACCCCCCAAACGTAGGGACATTAAACTAACCTTGCCCAGTTAAGTCTTCATGTTCTAAGTGGAAGTACCTAGAGAGTCCATCTGCATTGGCATGGTTACTCCCAGGTCTATGTTCCACTGTGAAGTCCATCCCCTGTAGGGAAATGGACCACCTAAGCAGTTTGGGGTTTTCACCCTTCATTTGTTTTAGCCATAAGAGGGGCTTATGGTCTGTTTGAACAAGGAAGTGAGTACCAAACAAGTATGGCCTCAACTTCTTCAGAGCCCAGACCACAGCAAAGGCCTCCCTCTCAATGGCTGACCAACGTTTCTCTCTAGGGGTCAGCCTTCTGCTAATGAAAGCTACTGGCTGATCCTGACCTTCATCATTCAATTGTGACAGTACAGCCCCTACCCCCAATTCAGATGCATCAGTTTGAACAATGAACTTCTTGGAGTAATCAGGACTCTGTAGAATGGGAGCAGTGCACATGGCCTGCTTCAGGTCATCAAATGCCTTTTGACAGCTAACTGTCCACTGAACCTTTTTGGGCATTTTCTTGGAAGTTAAGTCATTCAGGGGTGTCACTATTGATCCATACCCCTTGACAAATCTCCTATAGTACCCAGTCAGGCCTAAGAAGGCTCTCACCTGAGTCTGGGTGGTTGGAGCAGTCCAGTCCATGATGGTCTGGATCTTGCTCTGCAGTGGTTGAACCTGGCCTCCACCCACAAGGTGGCCCAGGTACACAACCTGACTCTGCCCTATCTGGCACTTGGTGGCCTTGATAGTCAGGCCTGCTTTCTGCAGGGCCTGTAAAACATTTCTGAGGTGGACCAGGTGATCCTCCCAGGTGGAGCTAAAGACAGCAATATCATCTAGATATGATGCACTATAGGCTTCCAGACCTGTAAGGACTGTATTCACCAGCCTCTGAAAAGTGGCAGGTGCATTCTTCAGACCAAAGGGCATCACCACAAATTGATAATGCCCACTAGGGGTTGAGAATGCTGTCTTTGGCTTTGCATCATCAGCTAGTCTGATCTGCCAGTAGCCAGCTGTCAGGTCAAATGTGCTTAGATACTTGGCTGAGGCCAAAGTGTCTATTAGCTCATCTGCCCTTGGTATTGAATGGGCATCAGTCCTAGTGACTGCATTGAGACCCCTGTAGTCCACACAAAACCTCATCTCTCTTTTCCCACCACTGGTGTGAGGTTTTGGCACAAGGACCACTGGACTAGCCCAAGGGCTATCTGTGGGTTCAATAACTCCCAAATCCAACATCTTCTGGACTTCTGTCCTGATACAGTCCCTGACATGGTCAGGTTGCCTATACATCTTATTTTTAATAGGCAGACTGTCCCCAGTGTCCACTTCATGAGTGCACCAGGTAGTCTGACTGGGTGTCAGTGAGAATATGTGTCTGAACTGATTGAGCACCTGTCTGCAATCAGTCTGCTGCTGGGTAGTGAGGCTGCCTGCCAAGACTACACCATCCACTGTCCCATCACCAGGGTTCTGTGAGAGCAGGTCAGGGAGTGGGTCACTCTCTTCCTCCTGTCCCTTATCAGTAGCCATGAGCAAGCCCATGTCTGCCCTGTCCACATATGGTTTTAACCTGTTGACATGGAGAACCCTGTGGGGACTCCTGGGTGTTCCTAGGTCTACTAAGTAGGTAACCTCACCCTTCTGTTCAACAATGGTGTGGGGTCCACTCCATTTGTCTTGGAGAGCTGCTGGGGCCACTGGCTCCAACACCCACACCTTCTGTCCTGGCTGATAAACAGTCAGTACAGCCTTTTGGTCATGCCAGGCTTTTTGAAGTTCCTGGCTAGCCTCAAGGTTTTTAGTTGCCTTTTTCATATACTCAGCCATCCGGGAGCGGAGACCAAGTACGTAGTCCACTATGTCTTGCTTTGGGGGCTTGAGAGGTAACTCCCATCCTTCCTTCACCAAGCACAGTGGACCCCTGACAGGGTGACCAAACAAAAGTTCAAAAGGGCTGTAGCCAACCCCTTTGAGGCACCTCCCTGTATGCAAATAAAAGGCAGGGCAAGAGTATGTCCCATCTTCACCTAAGCTTTTCTGGGAGCCCTTTAATCATGCCCTTCAAGGTTTTGTTGAATCTCTCAACTAAACCATTGCATTGTGGGTGATAGGGTGTGGTGAACTTGTAAGTCACTCCACACTCCTTCCACATTGCTTTTAAGTATCCAGACATAAAGTTTGCATCCCTGTCTGATACAACCTCCTTAGGGAAGCCCACTCTTGAGAAAATTCCCAGGAGGGCCCTTGCCACCACAGGTGCTGTAGTGGTCCTAAGGGGAATAGCCTCTGGGTACCTGGTGGCATGATCCACTACCACCAGGATAAACCTGTGCCCAGATGCGGTTTGGGGATCCATGGGACCAACAATGTCAATCCCTACCCTTTCAAAGGGAACTCCCACCACAGGTAGTGGTATCAGGGGGCCTTTGTAGTGCCACCTGCCTTGCCACTGGCCTGGCAGGTTACACAGGAGCGACAAAACTCCTTGGTGTCTTCAGACATGTGGGGCCAGTGAAAGTGAGGGACAATTCTGTCCCAAGTCTTGTTCTGGCCCAGGTGACCTGCTAAGGGAATATCATGGGCTAGGGTCAATAGGAAGCCCCTGAACTTCAGAGGTATAACCAACCTCCTGGTAGCACCAGGCTTGGGGTCTCTACACTCTGAGTACAAGAGTCCATCATCCCAATACACAGTATGGGGACCACTAGCTTTCCCAGCAGCCTCAGCAGCAGCTTGCTGTCTGAGGGGTTCAAGAGAGGGGCAGCTCTGCTGCTCCTGGCTCAGATCTGCCCTGGAAGGTCCCCCTGTCCCCAAGAACTCAACCTGGTCAGGTTCAAGCTCCTCTGGGACAGTTCCTTCCTCAGGACTGAGATCATCCCCTCAAGGGACTGATCTTCCTTCTGAGCCAAGGGGGAAGGCACTGCCTTTACCTTACTACTCCTCTTCTTGGAGGGCACTTGGTCCATTATTCCAGAATCCAAGGCCTGTTCAGTGCTAGACATTTTGGCTTGTGACCTGGTCACAGCAAACACATCTGCAGGGATCCCCAGCATTTCTGCATGGGTCCTGAGCTCCACTTCTGCCCAAGCTGAAGTTTCTAAGTCATTGCCAAGAAAGCATTCAACGGGTAGGTCTGCACTTACCACAACCTTCTTAAGGCCAGTTACCCCTCCCCAGGAGAAGTTAACAACTGCCAGAGTATGGTCTGTTCTGACGTTGCTAGCATTGGTCACTTGGTACATTTCACCAAGAATTATCTGCCCAGGATTCACAAGGTCTTGTGTCACCATGGTGACACTTGCCCCAGTGTCCCTAAATGCCAAAGCCTCTCTTCCATTGATTAAAGGCTGTTGTCTGTACTTGTCCAGATTACTGGGACTCACAGAGGAGGTCATATCCATGCCCCCATCACAGACTAGGACTGCCTGAGTGAGTTCTCTGACTAGGTCAGAGCTCATCTCTTTACCCAGGGTCAACCCTACTAAACCCTTGGCTTGTGTAGTCCCACCACCAACTGTAACTGCACTAGGGGGAGCAGGTGCCTTAGGGGCATTGGTGGGGGCTGGAGTAGAGTCTTTGGACTTGGTGCAATCACTGGTCCAGTGGGTCTTTTGCTTACAGACCTTGCACCATGGTTTCCTTTGGCCTTTCCCTTTGGTAGACTGTGAATCCCCACCTGAAGAAGATTTTTGGGGGCCTTGTGAAGACTTTTGATCTTTACCCTTCTCCCCACCCTTATCAGAGGTTTTCGAATCTTGCTTCTTAGGGTCACCACCTTGGTTCTGTACCTTCTGCTTCACCCTGGTTCTGACCCATTTGTCTGCCTTCTTTCCCAATTCTTGGGGAGAGGTCAGATCAGAGTCTACCAGGTGCTGATGCAACAGCTGATTTTGACAGTTATTAAGAATCTGCTCCCTCATTATCAGATTGTACAATCCTGTGAAGTCACATACCTTACTGCCCAATAACCAACCTTCCAGAGCCTTGGCAGAACAATCAACAAAGTCCACCCAGTCTTGAGTCTGTACTTTTTGGGTATCCCTGAACTTTAACCTGTATTGTTCAGTGGTTAGGCCAAACCCATCAATTAGAGCACTCTTCAAGACTTTGTAATTATCAGCATCCTCCTCTCTAACAGTGAGGAGCTTGTCTCTACCTTTGTCTGCAAAGGAGAGCCACAAGATTGCTGCCCACTGCTCCTGAGGGACCCTCTGTACTTTACAGGCCCTCTCTAGCGCAATTATACATTTGTGGATGTCATCCCCACTCTGGTAGGGAGGGACAATCTTGCTCAGGTTTCTATGGTCATAAGACCTTTCCCTATCTTTGGGGAAACTGCTGCCACCATGGGACTCTAGTCCCAACTTTTGTCTCTCTCTATAGAGATCTAGGGACTCCCTGTCTATAGCTAATTGCTGTTTCCTGAGTTCAAGCTGAGTTTGCTCATATTGAATCAGTCTCTTTCTCCTCTCATGAGAGGATTCCCTCCTATGAGAGGAGACAGAGGTCCCTATTGAGGTGTCAGAGTGGTTAGACTCCTGAGAAGGAGACCTAGACCTTCTGGGCACACTCAGAACTCTTCCTGGGGGACAAAGGGGAGGTCAGTCTGATCCTCTCCTCCTCCTCCTCCACAGGAGGAATTGGATTCTCCAGGACAAGGTCATTTTCACCTTCCTGGCCAGTTTCAGAGGGGGGCCTGGGTTTCTTCACCCCTGGCCCCTTCCTCATCTTCTGCCCCACCCTCTTTGCCTACCCCTTCAGACCCTAGGGGCCTGCTGAGATCATCTGCTAGTAACACCTCCCTGAGGTGTTGGGTGCTGGCACTTTTGCCTGCCTTCAACTTCCTAGTATTGCATAATGCTCTCAATTCCAAGAATGGGAGTTTATCATACTTGGAGGGAAGAAGCCCACTGGCTTCTGGCAAGGACTCACTGGGTCCTGGCTTTGAAGACATTACTAGTGAGGTGTGGTGTATGCACTACCTACTCTAGTATGGCCTACTAAACTCTCTTGAGTTGTAGAAAGGGTGTGCTGTCCCTTAACACACAACTCTAAGTTCAGTAGAACTTACTGTATTACTAAGCTTAATTTATATGTACCTTAGGTACCCTTAGTGGTTTTCAGTTGATCAATTCAATTGAGATTATCTGGTAAAACAATAGCAAGCTGGAATCCCACACGCTGCACACCAATGTGAGAAGTTGGCCTGGCATATGCTGTCCACTAATTATAGTGGGCACCTTGCACCAGTCCAAACAACCCCTTATTGGAGATAGGTTAAAGACAACCTTTATTGAAAGCTATCCTAGTGGTAGCTATGGAGAGCAGCCTTCAGGCTAAGTCTTGAAGGAATGTAAAGCAGCTTGTTTTACCAGTCTATAATCTCTTGAGTGACCAAATGAAAGAGGACCACACCAGGTATATATTCAAAATATATGTATTTATTACTAAACACACCCCTCTAGTCTCTTTATGAGGCTAGAGTTCGAAGTACATAAATTATAAGTTAGTTATCTACAGTAATAGCACAAATACACGTTTGAGCCCCAGGGGCGTACCAAACCATATACCAATAAAGTGGTATAAGAACCACGACTGAGCTAGACACAAGGCCTAGAGCCTGTAGAAGTGCTTGGACCACAAGGAACCACCCAAGGCAGTGACACAGGGGACCCACGGGGGACGCGTGCAGTGTATGAACACAGCCGCGAACCACCGTTAACTTCTATGGGGAAAGTCGCGATTAGAATTTAAAAGAAAAGGGACACTTAGAGGAGGACTTGGAGCAAACCCTTTGAGAACTAGGCTGTTCTAGTGTCAATACCCATGGGAGCACCGGAGTACTCGAGTTACCTCACCCAGGGGAGCCGGGTGCATAGGTGTCTTTCGGGGTCGGGTTTCGTCGTCGCTTTCAATGGCGATCTGCTGCAAAGTGCTGCTGGCGGCCAAGTCGAAAGTGTTCGGGTGGATCCAAAGGTGGATCGAAGATCTGAAGAACCTGAAAGCAGAGGGGACAGAGTCTGGGTCACTAGCCAGTGACCAGGAAGGCGATGAGCAGATGCCCACTGATGTCGAGTGCTTCAGGTAGGTTGATGGTCGTCATGACTCTTCAGGAACGAGGTCCCGGAGGTGTCGACAATGACCAGGAGCTGGATTCTAGCTGACCCACAACGTCTGTCAATTGCAGGGGTATCGGCGACCGGATTGGACCCAACAAGCCTTGGCAACGGCAAGTCTTGTGGAAATGGAAGAAGGACGATGTTGCAGACCAGCAAGGTCTGTGGGACTCACCCAGTGAGGGTAAGTCAGGGCACGCCTGGAGCAACCAGGGAGCCCAAGCAGAAGAAGATTGGCTTTCGGGAGGGCCTACTAGCCAACGGACTAGCGACTGCAAAGGAGCCTCGAGTTGACGCACGTGGAGCTGGCTCACAGGACACTCGTGGAGTGGAGGCCAGTGATCTTCGGTGTAGTCGGTGCTGGAGGCTAGGGCTACTAGGAGCCCAAAGCACGACTTCATGGAAGACCCAGAAGAGGATGCACTTGCAAATGCAATCGGTGTCCAGGGGTCACGGTTCCACATTACCCACAACAGCTATGGGCCTCAGCTTTGCTGGGGACTCAGGGCAGCCTCGGGGAAGTCTGGAAATTCACCTCTGGTGATGCAAAGACTTCGGCGTCCGGCGGGAGCTTCAACGATGCAGACAGGACAATTGCTTCTTTGGTGCCTGCCAAGCAGGGGAGTCACTCCTTGACCCCAATTGAGATTCTTCAGTCCTCTAACCTTGAAGTAGAGTGTCGAAGGTCCAGGATTCTGTGTCAGAGTTTCATCCAGGTTAATCTAAAGTCCTAAGGACTGGGGTCCCATACTTATACTAAGGTAGGGGGTTGGACATACTCTGTGGACCCACCTATGGGAGGGTCAGGGCAGAGGGGTGGTTACACCCCTTTCCCTTTGTCCAGTTTCGTGCCAGAGCAGGGGCTGGAAGCCCCTGAGCCGGTTTGAACTGGGGTATGCACAGGGACACCAAATGTTCCCCCAGTGCAGGACTTCAAAGCACCAGAGAGTGCTCACGCCCAGCCCCAATACACACTATCCTGTCTGGGGAGGTGGATACACCTCCCTGGGACAGGAAACCTATTGTCCAGGCCTCCCCTGCCGGAGTTTCGGTCAGCAGCAGGAGGCCAGACTCGTGTCTGTGGCAGCGGCATCCATTTTGTGATGCCAGGGCTCTGGAAAGTCAGTTACCGGGCAGGCCAGTGTGTACATGTCTCTCCCTCTAGAAGGGTGGAATGCTACCCCCGCCGCCAGAACTGGCGGGGGGTAGTATTCCAAGATGTTTGACACCAAACACGACATGTTTCCGTGCAGCCATCCCAAAGTTAGCATTTAACGAGAGGTTATAATGCGCTTAAGAGTATATGGTCGGGCTGCACTACAAACAGCATCAGAGAAGGGTCTCCGAACGCTGCAGAGGGGCCCAGCTCATGCAGGGGCACCCTCTCACATAGGAACCACGCACTCTGCCTTCAGGATTGATAAGGCCTGCCATAGGAGTGACTTATAGGTTTATATGTGTGTATGTATGTAGTGATATAGGTAGCCTTTATCACAGTAAGAGGTGCATGCACCACCTTACCCAGGCTGCAGTAGCAGACCTGTGGTGACCTTTTGGCTGGCCTTCCAGGGGTGGCACAATACATGCTTCAGCGCCTGGCAGGCCTCTGAGGTACCTATGCCCTGGGTACATAGTATACCATATACTAGGGACTTATAAGGGCACTCCAGATTCCAATCAGAGATGTGCCTAAGGCACATGGAAACCATTTTAGAGAGGAAGCAGCTAGGCTGGGGTTCTGATTAGCAGGGCCCCAGCCAGACTAAAGTCGAAATACAGTGAAGCATCAGCAAAAAGTGGGGGTACCCATGTGAAGCAGATCCTACTCTCCTACAAGGAGTGGATAAAGAAGCAAGAGAAATGTGGTTAGAGGCACGAGAAGTACAGAAAGAATAGACAGAAATGCAGACAGAGGCAAAAGACGTGCGGAAAGAACCAATAGAGGTGCGGAAAGAAGCAAGAGGGGTACAGAAAGAAGCAAGTGAGATGCAAAAAGAGGCAACAGAGGTGCAGAAAGACACATGTGAGGTGCAGAAATAGGCAACAGAGGTGCAGAAAGAGGCAAGAGAGGTGCAGCAAGAGAGGTGCAGAAACAGGCAAGAGTAGTGCAGAAAGAGGCAAGAGAAGTGCTCAAAGAAGCAATAGAGGTGCAGAAGGATGCAAGAGAACCTCAGAAAGAGGTAAGGAGAGGTGCAGAAAGAGGCAGGAGAAGTGCAGAAAGAGGGAAGAGGGGTGCAGAAAGAGGCAAGAGGGGTGCAGAAAGAAGCAAGAGAGGTGCAGAAATGAGCAAGAGAAGTGCAGAAAGAAGCAACAGAGGTGCAGAAATAGGCAAGAGGGGTGCAGAAAGAGGCAAGAGAAGTGCAGAAAGAAGCAAGAGAAGTGTAGAAAGATGCAACAGAGGTGCAGAAAGAGGCAAGACAAGTGCAGAAAGAGGCAAGAGAGGTGCAGCAACAGGCAAGAGAGGTGCAAAAAGAAGGAACAGTGGTGCAATAAAAGGCAAAAGAGGTGCAGAAAGAGGGAAGAGGGGTGCAGGAAGAGGCAAGAGACGTGCAGAAAGAAGAAACAGAAATGTACAAAGAGTCAAGAGAAGTGCAGAAAGAAGTATCAGAAATGCAGAAAGAGGCTAGAGAAGTGCAGAAAGAAGCAACAGAGGTTCAGAAAGAGGTAGAGAAGTGCGGAAGCATGCAAGAGAGATGCAGAAAAAGGCAAGAGAGGTGCAGAAAGAAGCAAGTGAGGTGCAGAAAGAGGCAATAGTGGCGCAGAAAGACACACGAGACGTGCAGAAACAGGCAAGAGAAGTGCAGAAAGAGGCAAGAGAAGTGCTAAAAGAAGCAACAGAGGTGCAGAAGGAGGCAAGAGAACTGCAGAAAGAAGCAGGACAGGTGCAGAAAGAGGCAGGAGAAGTGCAGAAAGAGGGAAGAGGGGTGCAGAAAGAAGCAACAGAGGTGCAGAAAGAGGCAAGAGGGGTGCAGAAAGAGGCAAGCGAAGTGCAGAAAGAAGCAAGAGAATTGAAGATAGAGGCAAGAGAAGTGCTGAAAGAAGCAACAGAGGTGCAGAAGGAGGAGAGAGAACTCCAGAAAGAAGCAGGACAGGTGCAGAAAGAAGCAAGAGAGGTGCAGAAGTAAACAAGAGAAGTGCAGAAAGAGGCAAGAGAGGTGCAGAAAGAGGCAAGAGAGGTGCAGAAACAGGCAAGAGAGGTGCAAAAAGAAGGAACAGTGGTGCAGAAAAAAAGAAAAAGGTGCAGAAAGAGGGAAGAGGGGTGCAGAAAGAGGCAAGAGAAGTGCAGGAAGAAGAAACAGAAATGTACAAAGAGGCAAGAGTAGTGCAGAAAGAAGGAACAGAAATGCAGAAAGAGGCTAGAAAAGTGCAGAAAGAAGCAACAGAGGTACATAAAGAGGCAAGAGAAGTGCGGAAACAGGCAAGAGAAGTGCAGAAACAGGCAAGAGAGGTGCAGAAAAAGGCAAGAGGGGTGCAGAAAGAGGGAAGAGGGGTGCAGAAAGAGGGAAGAGGGGTGCAGAAAGAGGCAAGAGGGGTGCAGAAAGAACCAAGAGAGGTGCAGAAAGAAGCAAGAGAATTGCAGAAAGAAGCAAAACAGTTGAGGAAGGAGGCAAGAGTAGTGCAAAAAGAGGCAAGAGGGGTGCGGAAAGAGGCAAGAATAGTGCAGAAAGAAGCAAAATAAATGTAGAAAGAGGCAACAGAGGTACAGAAACGGTCAAGAGAGGTGCAAAAAGAAGGAACAGGGGTGCAGAAAAAGGCAAAAGAGCTGCAGAAAGAGGGAAGAGGGGTGCAGAAAGAGGCAAGAGAAGTGCAGAAAGAAGAAACAGAAATGTACAAAGAGGCAAGAGAAGTGCAGAAAGAAGGAACAGAAATGCAGAAAGAGGCAAGAGAAGTGCAGAAAGAAGAAATAGAAATGCAGAAAGAGGCAAGAGAAGTGCAGAAATAGGCAAGAGAGGTGCAGAAACAGGGAAGAGGGTGCAGAAACAGGCAAGAGAGGTGCAGAAAGAAGGAACAGGGGTGCAGAAAAAGGGAAAAAAGGTGCAGAAAGAGGGAAGAGGGGTGGAGAAAGAGGCAAGAGAAGTGCAGAAAGAAGAAACAGAAATGTACAAAGAGGCAAGAGAAGTGCAGAAAGAAGAAACAGAAATGCAGAAAGAGGCTAGAGAAGTGCAGAAAGAAGCAACAGAGGTTCATAAAGAGGGAAGAGAAGTGCGGTAACAGGCAAGAGAGGTGCAGAAAAAGGCAAAAGAGGTGCAGAAAGAGGGAAGAGGGATGCAGAAAGAGGTAAGAGGGTGGAGAAAGAACCAAGAGAGGTGCAGAAAGAAGCAAGAGAAGTGCAGAAAGAAGCAAAACAGTTGAGGAAGGACGCAAGAGTAGTGCAAAAAGAGGCAAGAGGGGTGCGGAAAGAGGCAAGAGTAGTGCAAAAAGATGCAAAAGAAATGTAGAAAGAGGCAAGAGAAGTGCAGAAAGAAGCAACAGAAATGCAGAAAGAGGCAAGAGAAGTGCAGAAATAGACAAGTGAGGTGCAGAAACAGGGAAGAGAGGTGCATAAATAGGGAACAGGGGTGCAGAAACAGGGAAGATGTGCAGAGAGAGGGAAAAGGGGTGCAGAAAGAGGCAACAGAGGTGCAGAAAGACGCAAGAGAGGTACAGAAACAGTCAAGAGAGGTGCAAAAAGAAGAAACAGGGGTGCAGAAAAAGGCAAAAGAGGTGCAGAAAGAGGGAAGAGGGGTGCAGAAAGAGGCAAGAGAAGTGCAGAAAGAAGAAACAGAAATGGAGAAAGAGGCTACAGAAGTGCAGAAAGAAGCAACAGAGGTTCAGAAAGAGGTAGAGAAGTGTGGAAGCAAGCAAGAGAGGTGCAGAAAAAGGCATGAGAGGTGCAGAAAGAAGCAAGTGAGGTGCCGAAAGAGGCAACAGTGGTGCAGAAAGACACACGAGATGTGCAGAAACAGGCAAGAGAAGTGCAGAAAGAGGCAAGAGAAGTGCTGAAAGAAGCAACAGAGGTGCAGAAGGAGGCAAGAGAACTGCAGAAAGAAGCAGGACAGGTGCAGAAAGAGGCAAGAGAAGTGCAGAAAGAGGGAAGAGGGGTGCAGAAAGGCAAGACGGCTGCAGAAAGAAGCAAGAGAGGTGCAGAAATAAACAAGAGAAGTGCAGAAAGAAGCAACAGAGGTGCAGAAAGAGGCAAGAGGGGTATAGAAAGAGGCAAGCGAAGTGCAGAAATAAGCAAGAGAATTGAAGATAGAGGCAAGAGAAGTGCTAAAAGATGCAACAGAGGTGCAGAAGGAGGCAAGAGAACTGCAGAAAGAAGCAGGACAGGTGCAGAAAGATACAAGAGAAGTGCAGAAAGAGGGAAGAGGGGTGCAGAAAGGCAAGACGGCTGCAGAAAGAAGCAAGAGAGGTGCAGAAATAAACAAGAGAAGTGCAGAAAGAGGCAAGAGAGGTGCAGAAAGAGGCAAGAAATGTACAGAAACAGGCAAGAGATGTGCAAAAAGAAGGAACAGGGGTGTAGAAAAAGGGAAAAAAGGTGCAGAAAGAGGCAAGAGAAGTGCAGAAAGAAGAAACAGAAATGTACAAAGAGGCAAGAGTAGTGCAGAAAGAAGGAACAGAAATGCAGAAAGAGGCTAGAAAAGTGCAGAAAGCAACAGAGGTACATAAAAAGGCAAGAGAAGTGTGGAAACAGGCAAGAGAAGTGCAGAAACAGGCAAGAGAGGTGCAGAAAAAGGCAAGAGGGTTGCAGAAAGAGGGAGGAGGGGTGCAGAAAGAGGGAAGAGGGGTGCAGAAAGAGGCAAGAGGGGTGCATAAAGAACCAAGAGAGGTGCTGAAAGAAGCAAGAGAAGTGCAGAAAGCAGCAAAACAGTTGAGGAAGGAGGCAAGAGTAGTGCAAAAAGAGGTAAGAGGGGTGCGGAAAGAGGCAAGAGTAGTGCAGAAAGAAGCAAAAGAAATGTAGAAAGAGGCAACAGAGGTACAGAAACAGTCAAGAGAGGTGCAAAAAGAAGGAACAGGGGTGCAGAAAAATGCAAAAGAGCTGCAGAAAGAGGGAAGAGGGTGCAGAAAGAGGCAAGAGAAGTGCAGAAAGAAGAAACAGAAATGTACAAAGAGGCAAGAGAAGTGCAGAAAGAAGGAACAGAAATGCAGAAAGAGGCTACAGAAGTGCAGAAATAGGCAAGAGGGGTGCAGAAACTGGGAAGAGCAGTGCAGAAACAGGCAAGAGAGGTGCAAAAAGAAGGAACAGGGGTGCAGAAAAAGGGAAAAAAGGTGCAGAAAGAGGGAAGAGGGGTGGAGAAAGAGGCAAGAGAAGTGCAGAAAGAAGAAACAGAAATGTACAAAGAGGCAAGAGAAGTTCAGAAAGAAGAAACAGAAATGCAGAAAGAGGCTAGAGAAGTGCAGAAAGAAGCAACAGAGGTTCATAAAGAGGGAAGAGAAGTGCGGTAACAGGCAAGAGAGGTGCAGAAAAAGGCAAAAGAGGTGCAGAAAGAGGGAAGAGGGATGCAGAAAGAGGTAAGAGGGGTGTAGAAAGAGGCAAGAGGGGTGCAGAAAGAACCAAGAGAGGTGCAGAAAGAAGCAAGAGAATTGCAGAAAGAAGCAAAACAGTTGAGGAAGGAGGCAAGAGTAGTGCAAAAAGAGGCAAGAGGGGTGCGGAAAGAGGCAAGAATAGTGCAGAAAGAAGCAAAAGAAATGTAGAAAGAGGCAACAGAGGTACAGAAACAGTCAAGAGAGGTGCAGAAAGAAGCAACAGAGGTGCAGAAAGAGGCAAGAGGGGTATAGAAAGAGGCAAGCGAAGTGCAGAAATAAGCAAGAGAATTGAAGATAGAGGCAAGAGAAGTGCTAAAAGATGCAACAGAGGTGCAGAAGGAGGCAAGAGAACTGCAGAAAGAAGCAGGACAGGTGCAGAAAGATGCAAGAGAAGTGCAGAAAGAGGGAAGAGGGGTGCAGACAGGCTAAGACGGCTGCAGAAAGAAGCAAGAGAGGTGCAGAAATAAACAAGAGAAGTGCAGAAAGAGGCAAGAGAGGTGCAGAAAGAGGCAAGAAAGGTACAGAAACAGGCAAGAGAGGTGCAAAAAGAAGGAACAGGGGTGCAGAAAAAGGGAAAAAAGGTGCAGAAAGAGGCAAGAGAAGTGCAGAAAGAAGAAACAGAAATGTACAAAGAGGCAAGAGTAGTGCAGAAAGAAGGAACAGAAATGCAGAAAGAGGCTAGAAAAGTGCAGAAAGAAGCAACAGAGGTACATAAAAAGGCAAGAGAAGTGCGGAAACAGGCAAGAGAAGTGCAGAAACAGGCAAGAGAGGTGCAGAAAAAGGCAAGAGGGTTGCAGAAAGAGGGAGGAGGGGTGCAGAAAGAGGGAAGAGGGGTGCAGAAAGAGGCAAGAGGGATGCATAAAGAACCAAGAGAGGTGCAGAAAGAAGCAAGAAAAGTGCAGAAAGCAGCAAAACAGTTGAGGAAGGAGGCAAGAGTAGTGCAAAAAGAGGTAAGAGGGGTGCGGAAAGAGGCAAGAGTAGTGCAGAAAGAAGCAAAAGAAATGTAGAAAGAGGCAACAGAGGTACAGAAACAGTCAAGAGAGGTGCAAAAAGAAGGAACAAGGGTGCAGAAAAAGGCAAAAGAGCTGCAGAAAGAGGGAAGAGGGTGCAGAAAGAGGCAAGAGAAGTGCAGAAAGAAGAAACAGAAATGTACAAAGAGGCAAGAGAAGTGCAGAAAGAAGGAACAGAAATGCAGAAAGAGGCTACAGAAGTGCAGAAATAGGCAAGAGAGGTGCAGAAACTGGGAAGAGCGGTGCAGAAACAGGCAAGAGAGGTGCAAAAAGAAGGAACAGGGGTGCAGAAAAAGGGAAAAAAGGTGCAGAAAGAGGGAAGAGGGGTGGAGAAAGAGGCAAGAGAAGTGCAGAAAGAAGAAACAGAAATGTACAAAGAGGCAAGAGAAGTTCAGAAAGAAGAAACAGAAATGCAGAAAGAGGCTAGAGAAGTGCAGAAAGAAGCAACAGAGGTTCATAAAGAGGGAAGAGAAGTGCGGTAACAGGCAAGAGAGGTGCAGAAAAAGGCAAAAGAGGTGCAGAAAGAGGGATGCAGAAAGAGGTAAGAGGGGTGTAGAAAGAGGCAAGAGGGGTGCAGAAAGAACCAAGAGAGGTGCAGAAAGAAGCAAGAGAATTGCAGAAAGAAGCAAAACAGTTGAGGAAGGAGGCAAGAGTAGTGCAAAAAGAGGCAAGAGAGGTGCGGAAAGAGGCAAGAATAGTGCAGAAAGAAGCAAAAGAAATGTAGAAAGAGGCAACAGAGGTACAGAAACAGTCAAGAGAGGTGCAAAAGAAGGAACAGGGGTGCAGAAAAAGGCAAAAGAGCTGCAGAAAGAGGGAAGAGGGGTGCAGAAAGAGGCAAGAGAAGTGCAGAAAGAAGAAACAGAAATGTACAAAGAGGCAAGAGAAGTGCAGAAAGAAGGAACAGAAATGCAGAAAGAGGCAAGAGAAGTGCAGAAAGAAGAAATAGAAATGCAGAAAGAGGCAAGAGAAGTGCAGAAATAGGCAAGAGAGGTGCAGAAACAGGGAAGAGGGGTGCAGAAACAGGCAAGAGAGGTGCAAAAAGAAGGAACAGGGGTGCAGAAAAAGGGAAAAAAGGTGCAGAAAGAGGGAAGAGGGGTGGAGAAAGAGGCAAGAGAAGTGCAGAAAGAAGAAACAGAAATGTACAAAGAGGCAAGAGAAGTGCAGAAAGAAGTATCAGAAATGCAGAAAGAGGCTAGAGAAGTGCAGAAAGAAGCAACAGAGGTTCAGAAAGAGGTAGAGAAGTGCGGAAGCATGCAAGAGAGATGCAGAAAAAGGCAAGAGAGGTGCAGAAAGAAGCAAGTGAGGTGCAGAAAGAGGCAATAGTGGTGCAGAAAGACACACGAGATGTGCAGAAACAGGCAAGAGAAGTGCAGAAAGAGGCAAGAGAAGTGCTGAAAGAAGCAACAGAGGTGCAGAAGGAGGCAAGAGAACTGCAGAAAGAAGCAGGACAGGTGCAGAAAGAGGCAGGAGAAGTGCAGAAAGAGGGAAGAGGGGTGCAGAAAGAAGCAACAGAGGTGCAGAAAGAGGCAAGAGGGGTGCAGAAAGAGGCAAGCGAAGTGCAGAAAGAAGCAAGAGAATTGAAGATAGAGGCAAGAGAAGTGCTGAAAGAAGCAACAGAGGTGCAGAAGGAGGAGAGAGAACTCCAGAAAGAAGCAGGACAGGTGCAGAAAGAAGCAAGAGAGGTGCAGAAATAAACAAGAGAAGTGCAGAAAGAGGCAAGGGAGGTGCACAAAGAGGCAAGAGAGGTGCAGAAACAGGCAAGAGAGGTGCAAAAAGAAGGAACAGGGGTGCAGAAAAAAAGAAAAAGGTGCAGAAAGAGGGAAGAGGGGTGCAGAAAGAGGCAAGAGAAGTGCAGGAAGAAGAAACAGAAATGTACAAAGAGGCAAGAGAAGTGCAGAAAGAAGGAACAGAAATGCAGAAAGAGGCTAGAAAAGTGCAGAAAGAAGCAACAGAGGTACATAAAGAGGCAAGAGAAGTGCGGAAACAGGCAAGAGAAGTGCAGAAACAGGCAAGAGAGGTGCAGAAAAAGGCAAGAGGGGTGCAGAAAGAGGGAAGAGGGGTGCAGAAAGAGGGAAGAGGGGTGCAGAAAGAGGCAAGAGGGGTGCAGAAAGAACCAAGAGAGGTGCAGAAAGAAGCAAGAGAATTGCAGAAAGAAGCAAAACAGTTGAGGAAGGAGGCAAGAGTAGTGCAAAAAGAGGCAAGAGGGGTGCGGAAAGAGGCAAGAATAGTGCAGAAAGAAGCAAAAGAAATGTAGAAAGAGGCAACAGAGGTACAGAAACAGTCAAGAGAGGTGCAAAAAGAAGGAACAGGGGTGCAGAAAAAGGCAAAAGAGCTGCAGAAAGAGGGAAGAGGGGTGCAGAAAGAGGCAAGAGAAGTGCAGAAAGAAGAAACAGAAATGTACAAAGAGGCAAGAGAAGTGCAGAAAGAAGGAACAGAAATGCAGAAAGAGGCAAGAGAAGTGCAGAAAGAAGAAATAGAAATGCAGAAAGAGGCAAGAGAAGTGCAGAAATAGGCAAGAGAGGTGCAGAAACAGGGAAGAGGGGTGCAGAAACAGGCAAGAGAGGTGCAAAAAGGAGGAACAGGGGTGCAGAAAAAGGGAAAAAAGGTGCAGAAAGAGGGAAGAGGGGTGGAGAAAGAGGCAAGAGAAGTGCAGAAAGAAGAAACAGAAATGTACAAAGAGGCAAGAGAAGTGCAGAAAGAAGAAACAGAAATGCAGAAAGAGGCTAGAGAAGTGCAGAAAGAAGCAACAGAGGTTCATAAAGAGGGAAGAGAAGTGCGGTAACAGGCAAGAGAGGTGCAGAAAAAGGCAAAAGAGGTGCAGAAAGAGGGAAGAGGGATGCAGAAAGAGGTAAGAGGGGTGTAGAAAGAACCAAGAGAGGTGCAGAAAGAAGCAAGAGAAGTGCAGAAAGAAGCAAAACAGTTGAGGAAGGACGCAAGAGTAGTGCAAAAAGAGGCAAGAGGGGTGCGGAAAGAGGCAAGAGTAGTGCAAAAAGATGCAAAAGAAATGTAGAAAGAGGCAAGAGAAGTGCAGAAAGAAGCAACAGAAATGCAGAAAGAGGCAAGAGAAGTGCAGAAATAAGCAAGTGAGGTGCAGAAACAGGGAAGAGAGGTGCATAAATAGGGAACAGGGGTGCAGAAACAGGGAAGATGTGCAGAGAGAGGGAAAAGGGGTGCAGAAAGAGGCAACAGAGGTGCAGAAAGACGCAAGAGAGGTACAGAAACAGTCAAGAGAGGTGCAAAAAGAAGGAACAGGGGTGCAGAAAAAGGCAAAAGAGGTGCAGAAAGAGGGAAGAGGGGTGCAGAAAGAGGCAAGAGAAGTGCAGAAAGAAGAAACAGAAATGGAGAAAGAGGCTACAGAAGTGCAGAAAGAAGCAACAGAGGTTCAGAAAGAGGTAGAGAAGTGTGGAAGCAAGCAAGAGAGGTGCAGTAAAAGGCAAGAGAGGTGCAGAAAGAAGCAAGTGAGGTGCCGAAAGAGGCAACAGTGGTGCAGAAAGACACACGAGACGTGCAGAAACAAGCAAGAGAAGTGCGGAAAGAGGCAAGAGAAGTGCTGAAAGAAGCAACAGAGGTGCAGAAGGAGGCAAGAGAACTGCAGAAAGAAGCAGGACAGGTGCAGAAAGAGGCAAGAGAAGTGCAGAAAGAGGGAAGAGGGGTGCAGAAAGGCAAGACGGCTGCAGAAAGAAGCAAGAGAGGTGCAGAAATAAACAAGAGAAGTGCAGAAAGAAGCAACAGAGGTGCAGAAAGAGGCAAGAGGGGTATAGAAAGAGGCAAGCGAAGTGCAGAAATAAGCAAGAGAATTGAAGATAGAGGCAAGAGAAGTGCTAAAAGATGCAACAGAGGTGCAGAAGGAGGCAAGAGAACTGCAGAAAGAAGCAGGACAGGTGCAGAAAGATGCAAGAGAAGTGCAGAAAGAGGAAAGAGGGGTGCAGAAAGGCAAGACGGCTGCAGAAAGAAGCAAGAGAGGTGCAGAAATAAACAAGAGAAGTGCAGAAAGAGGCAAGAGAGGTGCAGAAAGAGGCAAGAAAGGTACAGAAACAGGCAAGAGATGTGCAAAAAGAAGGAACAGGGGTGCAGAAAAAGGGAAAAAAGGTGCAGAAAGAGGCAAGAGAAGTGCAGAAAGAAGAAACAGAAATGTACAAAGAGGCAAGAGTAGTGCAGAAAGAAGGAACAGAAATGCAGAAAGAGGCTAGAAAAGTGCAGAAAGGAGCAACAGAGGTACATAAAAAGGCAAGAGAAGTGCGGAAACAGGCAAGAGAAGTGCAGAAACAGGCAAGAGAGGTGCAGAAAAAGGCAAGAGGGTTGCAGAAAGAGGGAGGAGGGGTGCAGAAAGAGGGAAGAGGGTGCAGAAAGAGGCAAGAGGGGTGCATAAAGAACCAAGAGAGGTGCAGAAAGAAGCAAGAGAAGTGCAGAAAGCAGCAAAACAGTTGAGGAAGGAGGCAAGAGTAGTGCAGAAAGAGGTAAGAGGGGTGCGGAAAGAGGCAAGAGTAGTGCAGAAAGAAGCAAAAGAAATGTAGAAAGAGGCAACAGAGGTACAGAAACAGTCAAGAGAGGTGCAAAAAGAAGGAACAGGGGTGCAGAAAAAGGCAAAAGAGCTGCAGAAAGAGGGAAGAGGGTGCAGAAAGAGGCAAGAGAAGTGCAGAAAGAAGAAACAGAAATGTACAAAGAGGCAAGAGAAGTGCAGAAAGAAGGAACAGAAATGCAGAAAGAGGCTACAGAAGTGCAGAAATAGGCAAGAGAGGTGCAGAAACTGGGAAGAGCGTTGCAGAAACAGGCAAGAGAGGTGCAAAAAGAAGGAACAGGGGTGCAGAAAAAGGGAAAAAAGGTGCAGAAAGAGGGAAGAGGGGTGGAGAAAGAGGCAAGAGAAGTGCAGAAAGAAGAAACAGAAATGTACAAAGAGGCAAGAGAAGTGCAGAAAGAAGAAACAGAAATGCAGAAAGAGGCTAGAGAAGTGCAGAAAGAAGCAACAGAGGTTCATAAAGAGGGAAGAGAAGTGCGGTAACAGGCAAGAGAGGTGCAGAAAAAGACAAAAGAGGTGCAGAAAGAGGGAAGAGGGATGCAGAAAGAGGTAAGAGGGGTGTAGAAAGAACCAAGAGAGGTGCAGAAAGAGGCAAGAGGGGTGCAGAAAGAACCAAGAGAGGTGCAGAAAGAAGCAAGAGAATTGCAGAAAGAAGCAAAACAGTTGAGGAAGGAGGCAAGAGTAGTGCAAAAAGAGGCAAGAGGGGTGCGGAAAGAGGCAAGAATAGTGCAGAAAGAAGCAAAATAAATGTGGAAAGAGGCAACAGAGGTACAGAAACAGTCAAGAGAGGTGCAAAAAGAAGGAACAGGGGTGCAGAAAAAGGCAAAAGAGCTGCAGAAAGAGGCAAGAGGGGTGCAGAAAGAGGCAAGAGAAGTGCAGAAAGAAGAAACAGAAATGTAAAAAGAGGCAAGAGAAGTGCAGAAATAAGGAACAGAAATGCAGAAAGAGGCAAGAGAAGTGCAGAAAGAAGAAATAGAAATGCAGAAAGAGGCAAGAGAAGTGCAGAAATAGGCAAGAGAGGTGCAGAAACAGGGAAGAGGGGTGCAGAAACAGGCAAGAGAGGTGCAAAAAGAAGGAACAGGGGTGCAGAAAAAGGGAAAAAAGGTGCAGAAAGAGGGAAGAGGGGTGGAGAAAGAGGCAAGAGAAGTGCAGAAAGAAGAAACAGAAATGTACAAAGAGGCAAGAGAAGTGCAGAAAGAAGAAACAGAAATGCAGAAAGAGGCTAGAGAAGTGCAGAAAGAAGCAACAGAGGTTCATAAAGAGGGAAGAGAAGTGCGGTAACAGGCAAGAGAGGTGCAGAAAAAGGCAAAAGAGGTGCAGAAAGAGGGAAGAGGGATGCAGAAAGAGGTAAGAGGGGTGTAGAAAGAACCAAGAGAGGTGCAGAAAGAAGCAAGAGAAGTGCAGAAAGAAGCAAAACAGTTGAGGAAGGACGCAAGAGTAGTGCAAAAAGAGGCAAGAGGGGTGCGGAAAGAGGCAAGAGTAGTGCAAAAGATGCAAAAGAAATGTAGAAAGAGGCAAGAGAAGTGCAGAATGAAGCAACAGAAATGCAGAAAGAGGCAAGAGAAGTGCAGAAATAGGCAAGTGAGGTGCAGAAACAGGGAAGAGAGGTGCATAAATAGGGAACAGGGGTGCAGAAACAGGGAAGATGTGCAGAGAGAGGGAAAAGGGGTGCAGAAAGAGGCAACAGAGGTACAGAAAGACGCAAGAGAGGTACAGAAACAGTCAAGAAAGGTGCAAAAAGAACGAACAGGGGTGCCGAAAAAGGCAAAAGAGGTGCAGAAAGAGGGAAGAGGGGTGCAGAAAGAGGCAAGAGAAGTGCAGAAAGAAGAAACAGAAATGGAGAAAGAGGCTACAGAAGTGCAGAAAGAAGCAACAGAGGTTCAGAAAGAGGTAGAGAAGTGTGGAAGCAAGCAAGAGAGGTGCAGAAAAAGGCAAGAGAGGTGCAGAAAGAAGCAAGTGAGGTGCCGAAAGAGGCAACAGTGGTGCAGAAAGACACACAAGACGTGCAGAAACAGGCAAGAGAAGTGCGGAAAGAGGCAAGAGAAGTGCTGAAAGAAGCAACAGAGGTGCAGAAGGAGGCAAGATAACTGCAGAAAGAAGCAGGACAGGTGCAGAAAGAGGCAAGAGAAGTGCAGAAAGAGGGAAGAGGGGTGCAGAAAGGCAAGACGGCTGCAGAAAGAAGCAAGAGAGGTGCAGAAATAAACAAGAGAAGTGCAGAAAGAAGCAACAGAGGTGCAGAAAGAGGCAAGAGGGATATAGAAAGAGGCAAGCGAAGTGCAGAAATAAGCAAGAGAATTGAAGATAGAGGCAAGAGAAGTGCTAAAAGATGCAACAGAGGTGCAGAAGGAGGCAAGAGAACTGCAGAAAGAAGCAGGACAGGTGCAGAAAGATGCAAGAGAAGTGCAGAAAGAGGGAAGAGGGGTGCAGAAAGGCAAGACGGCTGCAGAAAGAAGCAAGAGAGGTGCAGAAATAAACAAGAGAAGTGCAGAAAGAGGCAATAGAGGTGCAGAAAGAGGCAAGAAAGGTACAGGAACAGGCAAGAGATGTGCAAAAAGAAGGACCAGGGGTGCAGAAAAAGGGAAAAAAGGTGCAGAAAGAGGCAAGAGAAGTGCAGAAAGAAGAAACAGAAATGTACAAAGAGGCAAGAGTAGTGCAGAAAGAAGGAACAGAAATGCAGAAAGAGGCTAGAAAAGTGCAGAAAGGAGCAACAGAGGTACATAAAAAGGCAAGAGAAGTGCGGAAACAGGCAAGAGAAGTGCAGAAACAGGCAAGAGAGGTGCAGAAAAAGGCAAGAGGGTTGCAGAAAGAGGGAGGAGGGGTGCAGAAAGAGGGAAGAGGGGTGCAGAAAGAGGCAAGAGGGGTGCATAAAGAACCAAGAGAGGTGCAGAAAGAAGCAAGAGAAGTGCAGAAAGCAGCAAAACAGTTGAGGAAGGAGGCAAGAGTAGTGCAAAAAGAGGTAAGAGGGGTGCGGAAAGAGGCAAGAGTAGTGCAGAAAGAAGCAAAAGAAATGTAGAAAGAGGCAACAGAGGTACAGAAACAGTCAAGAGAGGTGCAAAAAGAAGGAACAGGGGTGCAGAAAAAGGCAAAAGAGCTGCAGAAAGAGGGAAGAGGGTGCAGAAAGAGGCAAGAGAAGTGCAGAAAGAAGAAACAGAAATGTACAAAGAGGCAAGAGAAGTGCAGAAAGAAGGAACAGAAATGCAGAAAGAGGCTACAGAAGTGCAGAAATAGGCAAGAGAGGTGCAGAAACTGGGAAGAGCGGTGCAGAAACAGGCAAGAGAGGTGCAAAAAGAAGGAACAGGGGTGCAGAAAAAGGGAAAAAAGGTGCAGAAAGAGGGAAGAGGGGTGGAGAAAGAGGCAAGAGAAGTACAGAAAGAAGAAACAGAAATGTACAAAGAGGCAAGAGAAGTGCAGAAAGAAGAAACAGAAATGCAGAAAGAGGCTAGAGAAGTGCAGAAAGAAGCAACAGAGGTTCATAAAGAGGGAAGAGAAGTGCGGTAACAGGCAAAAGAGGTGCAGAAAGAGGGAAGAGGGATGCAGAAAGAGGTAAGAGGGGTGTAGAAAGAACCAAGAGAGGTGCAGAAAGAAGCAAGAGAAGTGCAGAAAGAAGCAAAACAGTTGAGGAAGGACGCAAGAGTAGTGCAAAAAGAGGCAAGAGGGGTGCGGAAAGAGGCAAGAGTAGTGCAAAAAGATGCAAAAGAAATGTAGAAAGAGGCAAGAGAAGTGCAGAATGAAGCAACAGAAATGCAGAAAGAGGCAAGAGAAGTGCAGAAATAGGCAAGTGAGGTGCAGAAACAGGGAAGAGAGGTGCATAAATAGGGAACAGGGGTGCAGAAACAGGGAAGATGTGCAGAGAGAGGGAAAAGGGGTGCAGAAAGAGGCAACAGAGGTGCAGAAAGACGCAAGAGAGGTACAGAAACAGTCAAGAGAGGTGCAAAAAGAAGGAACAGGGGTGCAGAAAAAGGCAAAAGAGGTGCAGAAAGAGGGAAGAGGGGTGCAGAAAAAGTCAAGAGAAGTGCAGAAAGAAGAAACAGAAATGGAGAAAGAGGCTACAGAAGTGCAGAAAGAAGCAACAGAGGTTCAGAAAGAGGCAAGAGAAGTGCGGAAACAGGCAAGAGAGGTGCAGAAAAAAGCAAGAGGGGTGCAGAAAGAGGGAAGAGGGGTGCAGACAGAGGGAAGAGGGGTGCAGAAAGAGGCAAGAGGGGTGCAGAAAGAATCAAGAGAGGTGCAGAAAGAAGCAAGAGAAGTACAGAAAGAAGCAAAACAGTTGAGCAAGGAGGAAAGAGTAGTGCAAAAAGAGGCAAGAGGGGTGCGGAACGAGGCAAGAGTAGTGCAGAAAGAAGCAAAAGAAATGTAGAAAGAGGCAACAGAGGTACAGAAACAGTCAAGAGAGGTGCAAAAAGAAGGAACAGGGGTGCAGAAAAAGGCAAAAGAGGTGCAGAAAGAGGGAAGAGGGGTGCAGAAAGAGGCAATAGAAGTGCAGAAAGAAGAATCAGAAATGTACAAAGAGGCAAGAGAAGTGCTGAAAGAAGGAACAGAAATGCAGGAAGAGGCAAGAGAAGTGCAGAAAGAAGAAATAGAAATGCAGAAAGAGGCGTGAGAAGTGCAGAAATAGGCAAGAGAGGTGCAGAAACAGGGAAGAGCGGTGCAGAAATAGGGAACAGGGATGCAGGAAAAGGGAAGATGTGCAGAGAGAGGGATAGGGGTACAGAAAGAGACAACAGAGGTGCAGAAAGACGCAGAGAGGTGCAGAAACAGGTAAGAGAAGTACAGAAAGAGGCGAGAGAAGTGCTGAAAGAAGCAACAGAGGTGCAGAAGCAGTCAAGAGAACTGCAGAAAGAGGCAGGACAGGTACAGAAAGAGGGAAGAGGGATGCAGAAAGAGGCAAGAGGGGTGCAGAAAGAGGCAACAGAAGTGCAGAAAGAAGCAAGAGAAATGTAGATAGAGGCAAGAGAAGTGCAGAAAGAAGCAACAGAAATGCAGAAAGAGGCAAGAGAAGTTCAGAAAGAAGCAAGAGAGGTGCAGATAGAGGCAACAGAAGTGCAGAAATAAGCAAGAGAGGTGCATAAACAGGCAAGAGAGGTGCAAAAAGAGGGAACAGTGGTGCAGAAAAAGGCAAGAGGGGTGCAGAAGGAGGGAAGAGGGGTGCAGAAAGAGGCAAGAGAAGTGCATAAAGAAGCCAGAGAAATGTGGTTAGAGGCAAGAGAAGTACAGAAAGAATCAACAGAATGCAGACAGAGGCAAGAGAAGTGCGGAAAGAACCAACAGAGGTGCAGAAAGAGGAAAGAGGGGTGCAGAAAGAAGCAAGTGAGGTGCAGAAAGAGGCAACAGAGGTGCAGAAAGACACAAGTGAGGTGCGGAAATAGGCAACAGAGGTGCAGAAAGAGGCAAGAGAGGTGCAGAACCAGCCAATAGTAGTGCAGAAAGAGGCAAGAGAAGTGCTCAAAGAAGCAATAGAGGTGCAGAAGGATGCAAGAAAACCTCAGAAAGAGGCAGGAGAGGTGCAGCAAGAGGCAGGAGAAGTGTAGAAAAAGGGAAGAGGGGTGCAGAAAGAGGCAAGAGGGGTGCAGAAAGAAGTAAGTGAGGTGCAGAAATGAGCAAGAGAAGTGCAGAAAGAGGCAAGAGAGGTGCAGCAACAGGCAAGAGAGGTGCAAAAAGAAGGAACAGGGGTGCAAAAAAAGGCAAAAGAGGTACAGAAAGAGGGAAGAGGGGTGCAGGAAGAGGCAAGAGATGTGCAGAAAGAAGAAACAGAAATGTACAAAGAGGCAAGAGAAGTGCTGAAAGAAGTATCAGAAATGCAGAAAGGGGCTAGAGAAGTGCAGAAAGATGCAAAAGAAATGTAGAAAGAGGCAAGAGAAGTGCAGAAAGAAGCAACAGAAATGCAGAAAGAGGCAAGAGAAGTGCAGAAATAGGCAAGTGAGGTGCAGAAACAGGGAAGAGAGGTGCATAGATAGGGAACAGGGATGCAGGAAAAGGGAAGATGTGCAGAGAGAGGGATAGGGGTACAGAAAGAGACAACAGAGGTGCAGAAAGACGCAGAGAGGTGCAGAAACAGGTAAGAGAAGTACAGAAAGAGGCGAGAGAAGTGCTGAAAGAAGCAACAGAGGTGCAGAAGCAGTCAAGAGAACTGCAGAAAGAGGCAGGACAGGTACAGAAAGAGGGAAGAGGGATGCAGAAAGAGGCAAGAGGGGTGCAGAAAGAGGCAACAGAAGTGCAGAAAGAAGCAAGAGAAATGTAGATAGAGGCAAGAGAACTGCAGAAAGAAGCAACAGAAATGCAGAAAGAGGCAAGAGAAGTTCAGAAAGAAGCAAGAGAGGTGCAGATAGAGGCAACAGAAGTGCAGAAATAAGCAAGAGAGGTGCAGAAACAGGCAAGAGAGGTGCAAAAAGAGGGAACAGTGGCGCAGAAAAAGGCAAGAGGGGTGCAGAAGGAGGGAAGAGGGGTGCAGAAAGAGGCAAGAGAAGTGCATAAAGAAGCCAGAGAAATGTGGTTAGAGGCAAGAGAAGTACAGAAAGAATCAACAGAATGCAGACAGAGGCAAGAGAAGTGCGGAAAGAACCAACAGAGGTGCAGAAAGAGGAAAGAGGGGTGCAGAAAGAAGCAAGTGAGGTGCAGAAAGAGGCAACAGAGGTGCAGAAAGACACAAGTGAGGTGCGGAAATAGGCAACAGAGGTGCAGAAAGAGGCAAGAGAGGTGCAGAACCAGCCAATAGTAGTGCAGAAAGAGGCAAGAGAAGTGCTCAAAGAAGCAATAGAGGTGCAGAAGGATGCAAGAAAACCTCAGAAAGAGGCAGGAGAGGTGCAGCAAGAGGCAGGAGAAGTGTAGAAAAAGGGAAGAGGGGTGCAGAAAGAGGCAAGAGGGGTGCAGAAAGAAGTAAGTGAGGTGCAGAAATGAGCAAGAGAAGTGCAGAAAGAAGCAACAGAGGTTCAGAAATAGGCAAGAGGGGTGCAGAAAGAGGCAAGAGAAGTGCAGAAAGAAGCAAGAGAAGTGTAGAAAGATGCAACAGAGGTGCAGAAAGAGGCAAGAGAAGTGCAGAAAGAGGCAAGAGAGGTGCAGCAACAGGCAAGAGAGGTGCAAAAAGAAGGTACAGGGGTGTAAAAAAAGGCAAAAGAGGTACAGAAAGAGGGAAGAGGGGTGCAGGAAGAGGCAAGAGATGTGCAGAAAGAAGAAACAGAAATGTACAAAGAGGCAAGAGAAGTGCTGAAAGAAGTATCAGAAATGCAGAAAGGGGCTAGAGAAGTGCAGAAAGATGCAAAAGAAATGTAGAAAGAGGCAAGAGAAGTGCAGAAAGAAGCAACAGAAATGCAGAAAGAGGCAAGAGAAGTGCAGAAATAGGCAAGTGAGGTGCAGAAACAGGGAAGAGAGGTGCATAAATAGGGAACAGGGGTGCAGAAACAGGGAAGATGTGCAGAGAGAGGGAAAAGGGGTACAGAAAGAGGCAACAGAGGTGCAGAAAGACGCAAGAGAGGTACAGAAACAGTCAAGAGAGGTGCAAAAAGAAGGAACAGGGGTGCAGAAAAAGGCAAAAGAGGTGCAGAAAGAGGGAAGAGGGGTGCAGAAAGAGGCAAGAGAAGTGCAGAAAGAAGAAACAGAAATGGAGAAAGAGGCTACAGAAGTGCAGAAAGAAGCAACAGAGGTTCAGAAAGAGGCGAGAGAAGTGCTGAAAGAAGCAACAGAGGTGCAGAAGCAGTCAAGAGAACTGCAGAAAGAGGCAGGACAGGTACAGAAAGAGGGAAGAGGGATGCAGAAAGAGGCAAGAGGGGTGCAGAAAGAGGCAACAGAAGTGCAGAAAGAAGCAAGAGAAATGTAGATAGAGGCAAGAGAACTGCAGAAAGAAGCAACAGAAATGCAGAAAGAGGCAAGAGAAGTTCAGAAAGAAGCAAGAGAGGTGCAGATAGAGGCAACAGAAGTGCAGAAATAAGCAAGAGAGGTGCAGAAACAGGCAAGAGAGGTGCAAAAAGAGGGAACAGTGGCGCAGAAAAAGGCAAGAGGGGTGCAGAAGGAGGGAAGAGGGGTGCAGAAAGAGGCAAGAGAAGTGCATAAAGAAGCCAGAGAAATGTGGTTAGAGGCAAGAGAAGTACAGAAAGAATCAACAGAATGCAGACAGAGGCAAGAGAAGTGCGGAAAGAACCAACAGAGGTGCAGAAAGAGGAAAGAGGGGTGCAGAAAGAAGCAAGTGAGGTGCAGAAAGAGGCAACAGAGGTGCAGAAAGACACAAGTGAGGTGCGGAAATAGGCAACAGAGGTGCAGAAAGAGGCAAGAGAGGTGCAGAACCAGCCAAGAGTAGTGCAGAAAGAGGCAAGAGAAGTGCTCAAAGAAGCAATAGAGGTGCAGAAGGATGCAAGAAAACCTCAGAAAGAGGCAGGAGAGGTGAAGCAAGAGGCAGGAGAAGTGTAGAAAGAGGGAAGAGGGGTGCAGAAAGAGGCAAGAGGGGTGCAGAAAGAAGTAAGTGAGGTGCAGAAATGAGCAAGAGAAGTGCAGAAAGAAGCAACAGAGGTGCAGAAATAGGCAAGAGGGGTGCAGAAAGAGGCAAGAGAAGTGCAGAAAGAAGCAAGAGAAGTGTAGAAAGATGCAACAGAGGTGCAGAAAGAGGCAAGAGAAGTGCAGAAAGAGGCAAGAGAGGTGCAGCAACAGGCAAGAGAGGTGCAAAAAGAAGGAACAGGGGTGCAAAAAAAGGCAAAAGAGGTACAGAAAGAGGGAAGAGGGGTGCAGGAAGAGGCAAGAGACGTGCAGAAAGAAAAAACAGAAATGTACAAAGAGGCAAGAGAAGTGCTGAAAGAAGTATCAGAAATGCAGAAAGGGGCTAGAGAAGTGCAGAAAGAAGCAACAGAGGTTCAGAAAGAGGTAGAGAACTGCAGAAGCATGCAAGAGAGGTGCAGAAAAAGGCAAGAGAGGTGCAGAAAGAAGCAAGTGAGGTGCAGAAAGAGGCAACAGTAGTGCAGAAAGACACACGAGACGTGCAGAAACAGGCAAGAGAAGTTCAAAAAGAGGCAAGAGAAGTGCTGAAAGAAGCAACAGAGGTGCAGAAGGAGGCAAAGGAACTGCAGAAAGAAGCAGGACAGGTGCAGAAAGAGGCAAGAGAAGTGCAGAAAGAGGGAAGAGGGGTGCAGAAAGGCAAGACGGCTGCAGAAAGAAGCAAGAGAGGTGCAGAAATAAACAAGAGAAGTGCAGAAAGAAGCAACAGAGGTGCAGAAAGAGGCAAGAGGGGTAAGGAAAGAGGCAAGCGAAGTGCAGAAAGAAGCAAGAGAACTGAAGATAGAGGCAAGAGAAGTGCTGAAAGAAGCAACAGAGGTGCAGAAGGAGGCAAGAGAACTGCAGAAAGAAGCAGGACAGGTGCAGAAAGAGGCAAGAGAAGTGCAGAAAGAGGGAAGAGGGGTGCAGAAAGGCAAGACGGCTGCAGAAAGAAGCAAGAGAGGTGCAGAAATAAACAAGAGAAGTGCAGAAAGAGGCACGAGAGGTGCAGAAAGAGGCAAGAGAGGTTCAGAAACAGGCAAGAGAGGTGCAAAAAGAAGGAGCAGGGGTGCAGAAAAAGGGAAAAAGGTGCAGGAAGAGGGGTGCAGAAAGAGGCAAGAGAAGTGCAGAAAGAAGAAACAGAAATGTACAAAGAGGCAAGAGAAGTGCAGAAAGAAGGAATAGAAATGCAGAAAGAGTCTAGAGAAGTGCAGAAAGAAGCAACAGAGGTTCAGAATGATTCAAGAGAAGTGCGGAAACAGGCAAGAGAGGTGCAGAAAAATGCAAGAGAGGTGCAGAAAGAGGGAAGAGGGATGCAGAAATAGGTAAGAGGGTGTAGAAAGAAGCAAAAGAAATGTAGAAAGAGGCAAGAGAAGTGCAGAAAGAAGCAACAGAAATGCAGAAAGAGGCAAGAGAAGTGCAGAAATAGGCAAGAGAGGTGCAGAAACATTGAAGAGAGGTGCATAAATAGGGAACAGGGGTGCAGAAAATGGGAAGATGTGCAGAGAGAGGGAAAAGGGTTGCAGAAAGAGGCAAGAGAGGTGCAGAAACAGGCAAGAGAAGTGCAGAAAGAGGCAAGAGAAGTGCAGAAAGAGGCAAGAGAAGTGCTGAAAGAAGCAACAGAGGTACATAAGCAGTCAAGAGAACTGCAGAAAGAGGCAGGAAAGGAGCAGAAAGAGGTAAGAGAAGTGCAGAGGGAAGAGGGATGCAGAAAGAGGCAAGAGGGGTGCAGAAAGAGGCAACAGAAGTGCAGAAAGAAGCAAGAGAAATGTAGATAGAGGCAAGAGAAGTGCAGAAAGAAGCAACATAAATGCAGAAAGAGGCAAGAGAAGTGCAGAAAGAAGCAAGATAGGTGCAGAAAGAGGCAACAGAAGTGCAGAAGTAAGCAAGAGAGGTGCAGAAACAGGCAAGAGAGGTGCAAAAAGAGGGAACAGTGGTGCAGAAAAAGGCAAGAGGGGTGCAGAAGGAGGGAAGAGGGGTACAGAAAGAGGTGAGAGAAGTGCATAAAGAAGCAAGAGAAATGTGGTTAGAGGCAAGAGAAGTGCGGAAATAACCATCAGAGGTGCAGAAAGAGGCAAGAGGGGTGCAGAAAGAAGCAAGTGAGGTGCAGAAAGAGGCAACAAAGGTGCAGAAAGACACAAGTGATGTGCGGAAATAGGCAAGAGAGGTGCAGCAAGAGAGGTGCAGAAACATGCAAGAGTAGTGCAGAAAGAGGCAAGAGAAGTGCTCAAAAAAGCAATAGAGGTACAGAAGAATGCAAGAGAACCTCAGAAAGAGGCAGGAGAGGTAAAGAAAGAGGCAAGAGAATTGCAGAAAGAGGGAAGAGGGGTGCAGAAAGAGGCAAGAGGGGTGCAGAAAAAAGCAACAGAGCTGCAGAAATAGGCAAGAGGGGTAGAGAAAGAGGCAAGAGAAGTGCAGAAAGAAGAGAGAGAAATATAGATAGAGCCAAGCAAAGTGCAGAAAGAAGCAACAGAAATGCAGAAAGAGGCAAGAGAAGTGTAGAAATATGCAACAGAGGTGCAGAAAGAGGCAACAGAAGTGCAGAAAGAGGCAAGAGAGGTGCAGCAACAGGCAAGAGAGGTGCAAAAAGACAGAACAGGGGTGCAAAAAAAGGCAAAAGAGGTGCAGAAAAAGGAAAGAGGGGTGCAGAAAGAGGCAAGAGTCGTGCAGAAAGAAAAAACAGAAATGTACAAAGAGGCAAGAGAAGTGCAGAAAGAAGGATCAAAAATGCAGAAAGAGGCTAGAGAAGTGCAGAAAGAAGCAACAGAGGTTCAGAAAGATGTAGAGAAGTGCAGAATCAGGCAAGAGAGGTACAGAAAAAGGCAAGAGAGGTGCAGAAAGAAGCAAGTGAGGTGCAGAAAGAGGCAACAGTGGTGAAGAAAGACACAAGAGAAGTGCAGAAACAGGCAAGAGAAGTGCGGAAAGAGGCAAGAGAAGTGCTGAAAGAAGCAACATACGTGCAGAAGGAGGCAAGAGAACTGCAGAAAGAGGCAGGACAGGTGCAGAAAGAGGCAAGAGAAATGCAGAAAGAGGGAAGAGGGGTGCAGAAAGGCAAGAGGGGTGCAGAAAGAAGCAAGAGAGGTGCAGAAATGAACAAGAGAAGTACAGACAGAAGCAACAGAGATACAGAAAGAGGCAAGAGGGGTGCAGAAAGAGGCAAGCGAAGTGCAGAAAGAAGCAAGAGAAATGTAGATAGAGGCAAGAGAAGTGCAGAAATAAGCAACGGAAATGCAGAAAGAGGCAAGAGAAGTGCTGAAAGAAGCAACAGAGGTCCATAAAGAGGCAAGAGAGGTGCAGAAAGCGGCAAGAGAGGTGCAGAAAGCAGCAAGAGAGGTGCAGAAACAGGCAAGAGAGGTGCAAAAAGAAGGAACAGGGGTGCAGAAAAAGGCAAAAGAGGTGCAGAAAGAGGGAAGAGGGGTGCGGAAAGAGGCAAGAGAAGTGCAGAAAGAAGAAACAGAAATGTATAAAGAGGCAAGAGAAGTGCAGAAAGAACATACAGAAATGCAGAAAGAGGCTAGAGAAGTGCAGAAAGAAGCAACAGAGGTTCAGAAAGAGGCAAGAGAAGTGCAGAAACAGGCAAGAGAGGTGCGGAAAAAGGCAAGAGAGGTGCAGAAAGAGGGAAGAGGGGTGCAGAAAGAGGTAAGAGGGGTGCAGAAAGAACCAAGAGAGATGAAGAAAGAAGCAAGAGTAGTGCAAAAAGAGGCAAGAGTGGTGCGGAAAGAGGCAAGAGTAGTGCAGAAAGAAGCAAAAGAAATGTAGAAAGAGGCAAGAGAAGTGCAGAAAGAAGCAACAGAAATGCAAAAAGAGGCAAGAGAAGTGCAGAAATAGGCAAGAGAGGAGCAGAAACAGTGAAGAGAGGTGCATAAATAGGGAACAGGGGTGCAGAAAAAGGGAAGATGTGCAGAGAGAGGGGAAAGGGGTGCAGAAAGAGGCAACAGAGGTGCAGAAAGATGCAAGAGAGGTGCAGAAGCAGGCAAGAGAAGTGCAGAAAGAGGCGAGAGAAGTGCTGAAAGAAGCAACAGAGGTGCAGAAGCAGTCAAGAGAACTGCAGAAAGAGACAGGAAAGGAGAAGAAAGAGGTAAGAGAAGTGCAGAAAGAGGGAAGAGGGATGCAGAAAGAGGCAAGAGGGGTGCAGAAAGAGGCAACAGAAGTGCAGAAAGAAGCAAGAGAAATGTAGATAGAGGCAAGAGAAGAGCAGAAAGAAGCAACAGAAATGAAGAAAGAGGCAAGAGAAGTGCAGAAAGAAGGAACAGAAATGGAGAAAGAGGCTACAGAAGTGCAGAAAGAAACAACAGAGGTTCAGAAAGAGGCAAGAGAAGTGCAGAAACAGGCAAGAGAGGTGCAGAAAAAAGCAAGAGGGGTGCAGAAAGAGGGAAGAGGGGTGCAGACAGAGGGAAGAGGGCTGCAGAAAGAGGCAAGAGGGGTGCAGAAAGAATCAAGAGAGGTGCAGAAAGAAGCAAGAGAAGTACAGAAAGAAGCAAAACAGTTGAGCAAGGAGGAAAGAGTAGTGCAAAAAGAGGCAAGAGGGGTGCGGAAAGAGGCAAGAGTAGTGCAGAAAGAAGCAAAAGAAATGTAGAAAGAGGCAACAGAGGTACAGAAACAGTCAAGAGAGGTGCAAAAAGAAGGAACAGGGGTGCAGAAAAAGGCAAAAGATGTGCAGAAAGAGGGAAGAGGGGTGCAGAAAGAGGCAAGAGAAGTGCAGAAAGAAGAAACAGAAATGTAGAAAGAGGCAAGAGAAGTGCTGAAAGAAGGAACAGAAATGCAGGAAGAGGCAAGAGAAGTGCAGAAAGAAGAAATAGAAATGCAGAAAGAGGCAAGAGAAGTGCAGAAATAGGCAAGAGAGGTGCAGAAACAGGGAAGAGCAGTGCAGAAATAGGGAACAGGGATGCAGGAAAAGGGAAGATGTGCAGAGAGAGGGATAGGGGTACAGAAAGAGGCAACAGAGGTGCAGAAAGACGCAGAGAGGTGCAGAAACAGGCAAGAGAAGTACAGAAAGAGGCGAGAGAAGTGCTGAAAGAAGCAACAGAGGTGCAGAAGCAGTCAAGAGAACTGCAGAAAGAGGCAGGACAGGTACAGAAAGAGGGAAGAGGGATGCATAAAGAGGCAAGAGGGGTGCAGAAAGAGGCAACAGAAGTGCAGAAAGAAGCAAGAGAAATGTAGATAGAGGCAAGAGAAGTGCAGAAAGAAGCAACAGAAATGCAGAAAGAGGCAAGAGAAGTTCAGAAAGAAGCAAGAGAGGTGCAGATAGAGGCAACAGAAGTGCAGAAATAAGCAAGAGAGGTGCAGAAACAGGCAAGAGAGGTGCAAAAAGAGGGAACAGTGGTGCAGAAAAAGGCAAGAGGGGTGCAGAAGGAGGGAAGAGGGGTGCAGAAAGAGGCAAGAGAAGTGCATAAAGAAGCAAGTGAAATGTGGTTAGAGGCAAGAGAAGTACAGAAAGAATCAACAGAATGCAGACAGAGGCAAGAGAAGTGCGGAAAGAACCAACAGAGGTGCAGAAAGAGGCAAGAGGGGTACAGAAAGAAGCAAGTGAGGTGCAGAAAGAGGCAACAGAGGTGCAGAAAGACACAAGTGAGGTGCGGAAATAGGCAACAGAGGTGCAGAAAGAGGCAGGAGAGGTGCAGAACCAGCCAAGAGTAGTGCAGAAAGAGGCAAGAGAAGTGCTCAAAGAAGCAATAGAGGTGCAGAAGGATGCAAGAAAACCTCAGAAAGAGGCAGGAGAGGTGCAGCAAGAGGCAGGAGAAGTGTAGAAAGAGGAAAGAGGGGTGCAGAAAGAGGCAAGAGGGGTGCAGAAAGAAGTAAGTGAGGTGCATAAATGAGCAAGAGAAGGGCAGAAAGAAGCAACAGAGGAGCAGAAATAGGCAAGAGGGGTGCAGAAAGAGGCAAGAGAAGTGCAGAAAGAAGCAAGAGAAGTGTAGAAAGATGCAACAGAGGTGCAGAAAGAGGCAAGAGAAGTGCAGAAAGAGGCAAGAGAGGTGCAGCAACAGGCAAGAGAGGTGCAAAAAGAAGGAACAGTGGTGCAAAAAAAGGCAAAAGAGGTACAGAAAGAGGGAAGAGGGGTGCAGGAAGAGGCAAGAGACGTGCAGAAAGAAGAAACAGAAATGTACAAAGAGGCAAGAGAAGTGCAGAAAGAAGTATCAGAAATGCAGAAACGGGCTAGAGAAGTGCAGAAAGAAGCAACAGAGGTTCAGAAAGAGGTAGAGAAGTGCAGAAGCATGCAAGAGAGGTGCAGAAAAAGGCAAGAGAGGTGCAGAAAGAAGCAAGTGAGGTGCAGAAAGAGGCAACAGTAGTGCAGAAAGACACACGAGACGCGCAGAAAGACACACGAGACGTGCAGAAACAGGCAAGAGAAGTGCAGAAAGAGGCAAGAGAAGTGCTGAAAGAAGCAACAGACGTGCAGAAGGAGGAAAGAGAACTGCAGAAAGAGGCAGGACAGGTGCAGAAAGAGGCAAGAGAAATGCAGAAAGAGGGAAGAGGGGTGCAGAAAGGCAAGAGGGCTGCAGAAAGAAGCAAGAGAGGTGCAGAAATGAACAAGAGAAGTACAGACAGAAGCAACAGAGATACAGAAAGAGGCAAGAGGGGTGCAGAAAGAGGCAAGCGAAGTGCAGAAAGAAGCAAGAGAAATGTAGATAGAGGCAAGAGAAGTGCTGAAAGAAGCAACAGAGGTCCATAAAGAGGCAAGAGAGGTGCAGAAAGTGGCAAGAGAGGTGCAGAAAGCGGCAAGAGAGTGTGAGAAGTTGGCCTGGCATATGCTGTCCACTAATTATAGTGGGCACCTTGCACCAGTCCAAACACCCCCTTATTGGAGATAGGTTAAAGACAACCTTTATTGAAAGCTATCCTAGTGGTAGCTATGGAGAGCAGCCTTCAGGCTAAGTCTTGAAGGAATGTAAAGCAGCTTGTTTTACCAGTCTATAATCTCTTGAGTGACCAAATGAAAGAGGACCACACCAGGTATATATTCAAAATATATGTATTTATTACTAAACACACCCCTCTAGTCTCTTTATGAGGCTAGAGTTCGAAGTACATACGTTACGAGTTAGTTATCTACAGTAATAGCACAAATACACGTTTGAGCCCCAGGGGCGTACCAAACCATATACCAATAAAGTGGTATAAGAACCACGACTGAGCTAGACACAAGGCCTAGAGCCTGTAGAAGTGCTTGGACCACAAGGAACCACCCAAGGCAGTGATACAGGGGACCCACGGGGTACGCGTGCAGTGTATGAACACAACCGCGAACCACCGTTAACTTCTATGGGGAAAGTCGCGATTAGAATTTAAAAGAAAAGGGACACTTAGAGGAGGACTTGGAGCAAACACTTTGAGAACTAGGCTGTTCTAGTGTCTATACCCCCGGGAGCACCAGAGTACTCGAGTTACCTCACCCAGGGAAGCCGGGTGCATAGGTGTCTTTCGGGGTCGGGTTTCGTCGTCGCTTTCTATGGCGATCTGTTGCAAAGTGCTGCTGGCGACCAAGTCGAAAGTGTTCGGGTGGATCCAAAGGTGGATCGAAGATCTGAAGAACCTGAAAGCAGAGGGGACAGAGTCTGGGTCACTAGCCAGTGACCAGGAAGGCGATGAGCAGATGCCCACCGATGTTGAGTGCTTCAGGTAGGTTGATGGTCGTCTTGACTCTTCAGCCATGAGGTCCAGGAGGCGTCGACAACAACCAGGAGCTGGATTCGAGCTGTCCCACAACATCTGTCGATTGCAGGGGTGTCAGCGACCAAATTGGACCCAACAAGCCTTGGCAACGGCAAGTCTCGTGGAAAGCGAAGAAGGACGATGTTGCAGACCAGCAAGGTCTGGGAGACTCACCCAGCGACGATAAGTCAGGGTACACCTGGAGCAACCAGGGAGCCCAAGGAGAAAAAGATTGGCCTTTGGGAGGGCCTACTAGCTAATGGACTAGCGACTGCGAAGGAGCCTTGAGACGGTGCACGTAGAGCTGGCTCACAGGACACTCGTGGAGTGGAGGCCAGTGATCTTCGATGCAGTTGGTGCTGGAGGCTGGGGCTACTGGAAGTCCAAAGCACGACTTCGTGGGAGACCCAGAAGAGGATGCACTTGCAAATGCATTTGGTGTCCAGGGGTCACGGTTCCATGTTACCCACAACAGCTACGGGCCTCAACTTTGCGGGAGACTCAGGGCAGCCTCGGGGAAGTCTGGAAATCTACCTCTGGTGATGCAAAGACTTCGGCGTCCGACGGGAGCTACAGCGATGCAGACCGGACAATTGCTTCTTTGGTGCCTGCCAAGCAGGGGAGTCACTCCTTGACCCCAAGGGAGATTCTTCAGTCCTCTAATCTTAAAGTAGAGCGTCGAAGGTCTAGGATTCTGTATCAGAGTTTCGTCCAGGTAAATCTAAAGTCCTAAGGACTGGGTTCCCTTACTTATACTAAGGTAGGGGGTTGGACATACTCTGTGACCCCACCTATGGGAGGGTCAGGGCAGAGGGGTGGTTACACCCCTTTCCCTTTGTCCAGTTTCGCGCCAGAGCAGGGGCTGGAAGCCCCTGAGCCGGTTTGAACTGGGGTATGCACAGGGACACCAAGTGTGCCCCCAGTGCAGGACTTCAAAGCACCAGAGAGTGCTCCCGCCCAGCCCCAATACATACTATCCTGTCTGGGGAGGTGGTCACACCTCCCTGGGACAGGAAACCTATTGTCCTGGCCTCCCCTGCCGGAGTTTCGGTCAGCAGCAGGAGGCCAGACTCGTGTCTGTGGCAGCGGCATCCATTTTGTGATGCCAGGGTTGGAAAGTCAGTACCGGGCATACCGGTGTGTACATGTCTTTCCCTCTAGAAGGGTGGAATGCTACCCCCGCCGCCAGAACTGGCGGGGGGGTAGTATTCCAAGATGTTTGACACCAAACACGACATGTTTCCGTGCAGCCATCACAAAGTTAGCATTTAACACGAGGTTATAATGCGCTTAAGAGTATATGGTCAGGCTGCACTACAAACAGCATCAGAGAAGGGTCTCCGAATGCTGCAGAGGGGCCCTGCTCATGCAGGGGCACCCTCTCACATAGGAACCACGCACTCTGCCTTCAGGATTGATAAGGCCTGCCATAGGAGTGACTTATAGGTTTATATGTGTGTATGTATATAGTGATATAGGTAGCCTATATCACAGTAAGGGGTGCATGCACCACCTTACCCAGGCTGCAGTAGCAGACCTGTGGTGTCAGTTTGGATGGCCTTCCAGGGGTGGCACAATACATGCTGCAGCCCCTGGTAGGCCTCTGAGGTACCTATGCCCTGGGTACATAGTATACCATATACTAGGGACTTATAATGGCACTCCAGATTCCAATCAGAGATGTGCCTAAGGCACATGGAAACCATTTTAGAGAGGAAGCAGCTAGGCTGGGGTTCTGATTAGCAGGGCCCCAGCCAGACTAAGGTCGAAAAACAGTGAAGCATCAGCAAAAAGTGGGGGTACCCATGTGAAGCAGATCCTACTCTCCTACACAACCCCCCAAACGTAGGGACATTAAACTAACCTTGCCCAGTTAAGTCTTCATGTTCTAAGTGCAAGTACCTAGAGAGTCCATCTGCATTGGCATGGTTACTCCCAGGTCTATGTTCCACTGTGAAGTCCATCCCCTGTAGGGAAATGGACCACCTAAGCAGTTTGGGGTTTTCACCCTTCATTTGTTTTAGCCATAAGAGGGGCTTATGGTCTGTTTGAACAAGGAAGTGAGCACCAAACAAGTATGGCCTCAACTTCTTCAGAGCCCAGACCACAGCAAAGGCCTCCCTCTCAATGGCTGACCAACGTTTCTCTCTAGGGGTCAGCCTTCTGCTAATGAAAGCTACTGGCTGATCCTGACCTACTTCATTCAATTGTGACAGTACAGCCCCTACCCCCAATTCAGATGCATCAGTTTGAACAATGAACTTCTTGGAGTAATCAGGACTCTGTAGAATGGGAGCAGTGCACATGGCCTGCTTCAGGTCATCAAATGCCTTTTGACAGCTAACTGTCCACTGAACCTTTTTGGGCATTTTCTTGGAAGTTAAGTCATTCAGGGGTGTCACTATTGATCCATTCCCCTTGACAAATCTCCTATAGTACCCAGTCAGGCCTAAGAAGGCTCTCACCTGAGTCTGGGTAGTTGGAGCAGTCCAGTCCATGATGGTCTGGATCTTGCTCTGCAGTGGTTGAACCTGGCCTCCACCCACAAGGTGGCCCAGGTACACAACCTGACTCTGCCCTATCTGGCACTTGGTGGCCTTGATAATCAGGCCTGCTTTCTGCAGGGCCTGTAAAACATTTCTGAGGTGGACCAGGTGATCCTCCCAGGTGGAGCTAAAGACAGCAATATCATCTAGATATGCTGCACTATAGGCTTCCAGACCTGTAAGGACTGTATTCACCAACCTCTGAAAAGTGGCAGGTGCATTCTTCAGACCAAAGGGCATCACCACAAATTGATAATGCCCACTAGGGGTTGAGAATGCTGTCTTTGGCTTTGCATCATCAGCTAGTCTGATCTGCCAGTAGCCAGCTGTCAGGTCAAATGTGCTTAGATACTTGGCTGAGGCCAAAGTGTCTATTAGCTCATCTGCCCTTGGTATTGGATGGGCATCAGTCCTAGTGACTGCATTGAGACCCCTGTAGTCCACACAAAACCTCATCTCTCTTTTCCCACCACTGGTGTGAGGTTTTGGCACAAGGACCACTGGACTAGCCCAAGGGCTATCTGAGGGTTCAATAACTCCCAAATCCAACATCTTCTGGACTTCTGTCCTGATACAGTCCCTGACATGGTCAGGTTGCCTATAAATCTAATTTTTAATAGGCAGACTGTCCCCAGTGTCCACTTCATGAGTGCACCAGGTAGTCTGACTGGGTGTCAGTGAGAATATGTGTCTGAACTTATTGAGCACTTGTCTGCAATCAGTCTGCTGCTGGGTAGTGAGGCTGCCTGCCAAGGCTACACCATCCACTGACCCATCATCAGGGTTCTGTGAGAGCAGGTCAGGGAGTGGGTCACTCTCTTCCTCCTGTCCCTCATCAGTAGCCATGAGCAAGCCCCTGTCTGCCCTGTCCACATATGGTTTTAACCTGTTGACATGGAGAACCCTGTGGGGACTCCTGGGTGTTCCTAGGTCTACTAAGTAGGTAACCTCACCCTTCTGCTCAACAATGGTATGGGGTCCACTCCATTTGTCTTGGAGAGCTGCTGGGGCCACTGGCTCCAACACCCACACCTTCTGTCCTGGCTGGTAAACAGTCAGTACAGCCTTTGGTCATGCCAGGCCTTTTGAAGTTCCTGGCTAGCCTCAAGGTTTTTAGTTGCCTTTTTCATATACTCAGCCATCCGGGAGCGGAGACCAAGTACGTAGTCCACTATGTCTTGCTTTGGGGGCTTGAGAGGTAACTCCCATCCTTCCTTCACCAAGCACAGTGGACCCCTGACAGGGTGACCAAACAAAAGTTCAAAAGGGCTGTAGCCAACCCCTTTTGAGGCACCTCCCTGTACGCAAATAAAAGGCAGGGCAAGAGTATGTCCCATCTTCGCCTAAGCTTTTCTGGGAGCCCTTTAATCATGCCCTTCAAGGTTTTGTTGAATCTCTCAACTAAACCATTGCATTGTGGGTGATAGGGTGTGGTGAACTTGTAAGTCACTCCACACTCCTTCCACATTGCTTTTAAGTATCCAGACATAAAGTTAGCACCCCTGTCTGATACAACCTCCTTAGGGAAGCCCACTCTTGAGAAAATAAATTCCCAGGAGGGCCCTTGCCACCACAGGCGCTGTAGTGGTCCTAAGGGGAATAGCCTCTGGGTACCTGGTGGCATGATCCACTACCACCAGGATAAACCTGTGCCCAGATGCTGTTTGGGGATCCATGGTGTAGGAGAGTAGGATCTGCTTCACATGGGTACCCCCACTTTTTGCTGGTGCTTCACTGTTTTTCGACCTTAGTCTGGCTGGGGCCCTGCTAATCAGAACCCCAGCCTAGCTGCTTCCTCTTTAAAATGGTTTCCATGTGCCTTAGGCACATCACTGATTGGAATCTGGAGTGCCCTTATAAGTCACTAGTATATGGTATACTATGTACCCAGGGCATAGGTACCTCAGAGGCCTACCAGTGGCTGCAGCATGTATTGTGCCACCCCTGGAAGGCCATCCAAACTGACACCACAGGTCTGCTACTGCAGCCTGGGTAAGGTGGTGCATGCACCCCTTACTATGATATAGGCTACCTATATCACTACATACATACACACATATAAACCTATAAGTCACTCCTATGGCAGGCCTTATCAATCCTGAAGGCAGAGTGCGTGGTTCCTATGTGAGAGGGTGCCCCTGTAGGAGCAGGGCCCCTCTGCAGCGTTCGGAGACCCTTCTCTGATGCTGTTTGTAGTGCAGCCTGACCATATACTCTTAAGCGCATTATAACCTCGCGTTAAATTCTAACTTTGGGATGGCTGCACGGAAACATGTCGTGTTTGGTGTCAAACATCTTGGAATACTACCCCCCACCAGTTCTGGCGGCAGGGGTAGCATTCCACCCTTCTAGAGGGAAAGACATGTACACACCGGTATGCCCGGTACTGACTTTCCAAGCCCTGGCATCACAAAATGGATGCTGCTGCCACAGACACAAGTCTGGCCTCCTGCTGCTGACCAAAACTCCAGCAGGGGAGGCCTGGACAATAGGTTTCCTGTCCCAGGGAGGTGTGACCACCTCCCCAGACAGGATAGTGTGTATTGGGGCTGGGCGGGAGCACTCTCGGGTGCTTTGAAGTCCTGCACTGGGGGCACATTTGGTGTCCCTGTGCATACCCCAGTTCAAACCGGATCAGGGGCTTCCAGCCCCTGCTTTGGCATGAACTGGACAAAGGGAAAGGGGTGTAGCCACCCCTCTGCCCTGACCCACCCATAGGTGGGACCACAGAGTAAGTTCAACCCCTAAACTTAGTATAAGTATGGGACCCCAGTCCTTAGGACTTTAGATTATCCCTGGACGAAACTCTGACACAGAATCCTGGACCTTCGACGCTCTACTTAAAGATTAGAGGACAGAAGAATCTCCCTTGGGGTCAAGGAGTGACTCCCCTGCTTGGCAGGCACCAAAGAAGCAATTGTCCGGTCTGCATCGCTGAAGCTCCCATCGGACGCCAAAGTCTTTGCATCACCAGAGGTGGATTTCCAGACTTCCCTGAGGCTGCCCTGAGTCCCCAGCAAAGCTGAGGCCCGTAGCTGTCGTGGGTAATGTGAAACCGTGGCCCCTGGACACCGCATGCATTTGCAAGTGCATCCTCTTCTGGGTCTCCCACGAAGTCGTGCTTTGGGCTCCGAGTAGCCCTAGCCTCCAGCACCAACTGCACCGAAGATCACAGGCCTCCACTCTACGAGTGTCCTGCGAGCCAGCTCCACGTGCACCGTCTTGAGGCTCCTTTGCGGTTGCTAGCCCATTGGCTAGTAGCCCTTCACGAAAGCCAATCTTTTTCTACTTGGGCTCCCTGGTTGCTCCAGGCTTGCCCTCACTTACCCTTGCTGGGTGAGTTCCTCAGTCCTTGCTGGTCTGCACAATCGTCAATCATCATCGTCATCAAGACTTGTAGTTGCCAAGGCTTGTTGGGTCCAATCCGGTCACCGACACCTCAGCACTCGACAGACATTGCGTACCAGCCAGAATCCTGCTCCTGGTCACCGACAACGCCTCCTGGACCTCGTGGCTGAAGAGTCAAGACGACCGTCAACCTACCTGAAGCACTCGACATCGGTGGGCATCTGCTCATCGCCTTCCTGGTCACTGGCTAGTGACCCAGACTCTGTCCCCTCTGCTTTCAGGTTCTTCAGATCTCCGATCCACCCTTGGATCCACCCGGACACTTTTCACTTGGTCGCCAGCAGCACTTTGCAGCAGATCTTCATTCAAATAAACGACGAAACCCGACCCCGAAAGGCACCTATGCACCCGGCTTCCCTGGGTGAGGTAACAAGAGTACTCTGGTGCTCCCGTGGGTAGAGACTCTAGAACGACCTAGTTCTCAAAGGGTTCGCTCCAAGTCCTTCTTTAAGTGTCCCTTTTCTTTAAATTCCAAACCGCGACTTTCTCCATAGAAGTTAACGGCGATTTGTGGCTGTGTTACTACACTGCACGCGTCCCCCGTGGGTCCCCTGTGTCACTACCTTGGGTGATTCCTTGTGGTCCAAGCACTTCTAGAGGCTCTAGGCCTAGTGTCTAGCTCAGTTGTGGTTCTTATACCACTTTATTGGTATATGGTTTGGTACGCCCCTAGGGCCCAAACGTGTATTTGTGCTATTACTGTGTTTAAATAACTTATAACTTATGTACTTCGAACTCTAGCCTCATAAAGAGACTAGAGGTGTGTGTTTAGTAATAAATACATATATTTTGAATATATACCTGGTGTGGTGCTCTTTCATTTGGTCACTCAAGAGATTATAGACTGGTAAAACAAGCTGCTTTACATTCCTTCAAGACTTAGCCTGAAGGCTGCTCTCCATAGCTACCACTAGGATAGCTTTCAATAAAGGTTGTCTTTAACCTATCGCCAATAAGGGGTTGTTTGGACTGGTGCAAGGTGCCCACTATAATTAGTGGACAGCATATGCCAGGCCAACTTCTCACATTGGTGTGCAGCGTGTGGGATTCCAGCTTGCTATTGTTTTACCAGATAATCTCAATTGAATTGATCAACTGAAAACCACTAAAGGTACCTAAGGTACATATAAATTAAGCTTAGTATACAGTAAGTTCTACTGAACTTAGAGTTGTGTGTTAAGGGACAGCACACCCTTTCTACAACTCAAGAGAGTTTAGTAGGCCACACTAGAGTAGGTAGTGCATACACCACACCTCAGTAGTAATGTCTTCAAAGCCAGGACCCAGTGAGTCCTTGCCAGAAGCCAGTGGGCTTCTTCCCTCCAAGTATGATAAACTCCCATTCTTGGAATTGAGAGCATTATGCAATACTAGGAAGTTGAAGGCAGGCAAAAGTGCCAGCACCCAACACCTCAGGGAGGTGTTACTAGCTGATGATCTCAGCACGCCCCTAGGGTCTGAAGGGGTAGGCAAAGAGGGTGGGGCAGAAGATGAGGGAGGGGCCAGGGGTGAAGAAACCCAGGACCCCCTCTGAAACTGGCCAGGAAGGTGAAAATGACCTTGTCCTGGAGAATCCAATTCCTCCTGTGGAGGAGGAGGAGGGAGAGGATCAGACTGACCTCCCCTTTGTCCCCCCAGGAAGAGTTCTGAGTGTGCCCAGAAGGTCTAGGTCTCCTTCTCAGGAGTCTAACCACTCTGACACCTCAATAGGGTCCTCTGTCTCCTCTCATAGGAGGGAATCCTCTCATGAGAGAAGAAAGAGACTGATTCAATATGAGCAAACTCAGCTTGAACTCAGGAAAGAGCAATTGGCTATAGACAGGGAGTCCCTAGATCTCTATAGAGAGAGACAAAAGTTGGGACTAGAGTCCCATGGTGGCAGCAGTTTCCCCAAAGAAAGGGAAAGGTCTTATGACCATAGAAACCTGAGCAAGATTGTCCCTCCCTACCAGAGTGGGGATGACATCCACAAATGGATAACTGCTCTAGAGAGGGCCTGTAAAGTACAGAGGGTCCCTCAGGAGCAGTGGGCAGCAATCTTGTGGCTCTCCTTTGCAGACAAAGGTAGAGACAAGCTCCTCACTGTTAGAGAGGAGGATGCTGATAATTACAAAGTCTTGAAGAGTGCTCTAATTGATGGGTTTGGCCTAACCACTGAACAATACAGGTTAAAGTTCAGGGATACCCAAAAAGCACAGACTCAAGACTGGGTAGACTTTGTTGATTGTTCTGCCAAGGCTCTGGAAGGTTGGTTATTGGGCAGTAAGGTATGTGACTTCACAGGATTGTACAATCTGATAATGAGGGAGCAGATTCTTAATAACTGTCAAAATCAGCTGTTGCATCAGCACCTGGTAGACTCTGATCTGACCTCTCCCCAAGAATTGGGAAAGAAGGCAGACAAATGGGTCAGAACCAGGGTGAAGCAGAAGGTACAGAACCAAGGTGGTGACCCTAAGAAGCAAGATTCGAAAACCTCTGATAAGGGTGGGGAGAAGGGTAAAGATCAAAAGTCTTCACAAGGCCCCCAAAAATCTTCTTCAGGTGGGGATTCACAGTCTACCAAAGGGAAAGGCCAAAGAAAACCATGGTGCAAGGTCTGTAAGCAAAAGACCCACTGGACCAGTGATTGCACCAAGTCCAAAGACTCGACTCCAGCCCCCACCAATGCCCCTAAGGCACCTGCTCCCCTAGTGCAGTTACAGTTGGTGGTGGGAGTACTACAGCCAAGGGTTTAGTAGGGTTGACCCTGGGTACTGAGATGGGCTCTGACCTAGTCAGAGAACTCACTCAGGCTGTCCTAGTCTGTGATGGAGGCATGGATATGACCTCCTCTATGAGTCCCAGTAATCTGGGCAAGTACAGACAACAGCCTTTAATCAATGGACGAGAGGCTTTGGCATTTAGGGACACAGGGGCAAGTGTCACCATGGTGACACAAGACCTTGTGAATCCTGGGCAAGTTATACTTGGTGAGATGTACCAAGTGACCAATGCTAGCAATGTCAGAACAGACCATACTCTGGCAGTTGTTATCTTCTCCTGGGGAGGGGTAACTGGCCTTAAGAAGGTTGTGGTAAGTATAGACCTACCAGTTGAATACTTGCTTGGCAATGACTTAGAAACTTCAGCTTGGGCAGAAGTGGAGCTCAGGACCCATGCAGAAATGCTGGGGATCCCTGTAGATGTGTTTGCTGTGACCAGGTCACAAGCCAAAATGTCTAGCACTGAACAGGCCTTGGATTCTGGAATAATGGACCAAGTGCCTTCCAAGAAGAGGAGTAGTAGGGTAAAGGCAGTGCCTTCCCCCTTGGCTCAGAAGGAAGATCAGTCCCTTGAGGGGGATGATCTCAGTCCTGAGGAAGGAACTGTCCCAGAGGAGCTTGAACCTGAACAGGTTGAGTTCTTGGGGACAGGGGGACCTTCCAGGGCAGATCTGAGCCAGGAGCAGCAGAGCTGCCCCTCTCTTGAACCCCTCAGACAGCAAGCTGCTGCTGAGGCTGCTGGGAAAGCTAGTGGTCCCCATACTGTGTATTGGGATGATGGACTCTTGTACTCAGAGTGTAGAGACCCCAAGCCTGGTGCTACCAGGAGGTTGGTTATACCTCTGAAGTTCAGGGGCTTCCTATTGACCCTAGCCCATGATATTCCCTTAGCAGGTCACCTGGGCCAGAACAAGACTTGGGACAGAATTGTCCCTCACTTTCACTGGCCCCACATGTCTGAAGACACCAATGAGTTTTGTCGCTCCTGTGTAACCTGCCAGGCCAGTGGCAAGGCAGGTGGCACTACAAAGGCCCCCTGATACCACTACCTGTGGTGGGGGTTCCCTTTGAAAGGGTGGGGATTGACATTGTTGGTCCCATGGATCCCCAAACAGCATCTGGGCACAGGTTTATCCTGGAGGTAGTGGATCATGCCACCAGGTACCCAGAGGCTATTCCCCTTAGGACCACTACAGCACCTGTGGTGGCAAGGGCCCTCCTGGGAATTTTCTCAAGAGTGGGCTTCCCTAAGGAGGTTGTATCAGACAGGGGTGCTAACTTTATGTCTGGATACTTAAAAGCAATGTGGAAGGAGTGTGGAGTGACTTACAAGTTCACCACACCCTATCACCCACAATGCAATGGTTTAGTTGAGAGATTCAACAAAACCTTGAAGGGCATGATTAAAGGGCTCCCAGAAAAGCTTAGGCGAAGATGGGACATACTCTTGCCCTGCCTTTTATTTGCCTATAGGGAGGTGCCTCAGAAGGTGGTTGGTTACAGCCCTTTTGAACTTCTGTTTGGCCACCCTGTCAGGGGTACACTGTGCTTGGTGAAGGAAGGATGGGAGTTACCTCTCAAGCCCCCAAAGCAAGACATAGTGGACTACGTACTTGGTCTCCGCTCCCGGATGGCTGAGTATATGAAAAAGGTAACTAAAAACCTTGAGGCTAGCCAGGAACTTCAAAAGGCCTGGCATGACCAAAAGGCTGTACTGACTGTTTATCAGCCAGGACAGAAGGTGTGGGTGTTGGAGCCAGTGGCCCCAGCAGCTCTCCAAGACAAATGGAGTGGACCCCACACCATTGTTGAGCAGAAGGGTGAGGTTACCTACTTAGTAGACCTAGGAACACCCAGGAGTCCCCACAGGGCTCTCCATGTCAACAGGTTAAAACCATATGTGGACAGGGCAGACATGGGCTTGCTCATGGCTACTGATGAGGGACAGGAGGAAGAGAGTGACCCACTCCCTGACCTGCTCTCACAGAACCCTGATGATGGGTCAGTGGATGGTGTAGCCTTGGCAGGCAGCCTCACTACCCAGCAGCAAACTGATTGTAGACAGGTGCTCAATCAGTTCAGACACATGTTCTCACTGACTACAAGTCAGACCACCTGGTGCACTCATGAAGTGGACACTGGGGACAGTCTGCCTATTAAAAATAAGATTTATAGGCAACCTGACCATGTCAGGGACTGTATCAGGACAGAAGTCCAGAAAATGTTGGATTTGGGAGTTATTGAACCCTCAGATAGCCCTTGGGCTAGTCCAGTGGTCCTTGTGCCAAAACCTCACACCAGTGGTGGGAAAAGAGAGATGAGGTTTTGTGTGGACTACAGGGGTCTCAATGCAGTCACTAGGACTGATGCCCATCCAATACCAAGGGCAGATGAGCTAATAGACACTTTGGCCTCAGCCAAGTATCTAAGCACATTTGACTTGACAGCTGGCTACTGGCAGATCAGACTAGCTGATGATGCAAAGCCAAAAACAGCATTCTCAACCCCTAGTGGGCATTATCAATTTGTGGTGATGCCCTTTGGTCTGAAGAATGCACCTGCCACTTTTCAGAGGTTGGTGAATACAGTCCTTACAGGTCTGGAAGCCTATAGTGCAGCATATCTAGATGATATTGCTGTCTTTAGCTCCACCTGGGAGGATCACCTGGTCCACCTCAGAAATGTTTTACAGGCACTGCAAAAGGCAGGCCTGACTATCAAGGCCACCAAGTGCCAGATAGGGCAGAGTCAGGTTGTGTACCTGGGCCACCTTGTGGGTGGAGGCCAGGTTCAACCCTTGCAGAGCAAGATCCAGACCATAATGTACTGGACTGCTCCAACTACCCAGACTCAGGTGAGAGCCTTTTTAGGCCTGACTGGGTACTATAGGAGATTTGTCAAGGGGTATGGATCAATAGTGACAGACCTGAATGACTTAACTTCCAAGAAAATGCCCAAAAAGGTTCAGTGGACAGTTAGCTGTCAAAAGGCATTTGATGACCTGAAGCAGGCCATGTGCACTGCTCCCATTCTACAGAGTTCTGATTACTCCAAGAAGTTAATTGTTCAAACTGATGCATCTGAATTGGGGGTAGGGGCTGTACTGTCACAATTGAATGAAGAAGGTCAGGATCAGCCAGTAGCTTTCATTAGCAGAAGGCTGACCCCTAGAGAGAAACGTTGGTCAGCCATTGAGAGGGAGGCCTTTGCTGTGGTCTGGGCTCTGAAGAAGTTGAGGCCATACTTGTTTGGTACTCACTTCCTTGTTCAAACAGACCATAAGCCACTCTTATGGCTAAAACAAATGAAGGGTGAAAACCCCAAACTGCTTAGGTGGTCCATTTCCCTACAGGGGATGGACTTCACAGTGGAACATAGACCTGGGAGTAACCATGCCAATGCAGATGGACTCTCTAGGTACTTCCACTTAGAACATGAAGACTTAACTGGGCAAGGTTAGTTTAATGTCCCTACGTTTGGGGGGGTTGTGTAGGAGAGTAGGATCTGCTTCACATGGGTACCCCCACTTTTTGCTGGTGCTTCACTGTTTTTCGACCTTAGTCTGGCTGGGGCCCTGCTAATCAGAACCCCAGCCTAGCTGCTTCCTCTTTAAAATGGTTTCCATGTGCCTTAGGCGCATCACTGATTGGAATCTGGAGTGCCCTTATAAGTCCCTAGTATATGGTATACTATGTACCCAGGGCATAGGTACCTCAGAGGCCTACCAGGGGCTGCAGCATGTATTGTGCCACCCCTGGAAGGCCATACAAACTGACACCACAGGTCTGCTACTGCAGCCTGGGTAAGGTGGTGCATGCACCCCTTACTGTGATATAAGCTACCTATATCACTACATACATACACACATATAAACCTATAAGTCACTCCTATGGCAGGCCTTATCAATCCTGAAGGCAGAGTGCGTGGTTCCTATGTGAGAGGGTGCCCCTGCAGGAGCAGGGCCCCTCTGCAGCATTCGGAGACCCTTCTCTGATGCTGTTTGTAGTGCAGCCTGACCATATACTCTTAAGCGCATTATAACCTCGCGTTAAATGCTAACTTTGGGATGGCTGCACGGAAACATGTTGTGTTTGGTGTCAAACATCTTGGAATACTACCCCCCCAGTTCTGGCGGCGGGGGTAGCATTCCACCCTTCTAGAGGGAAAGACATGTACACACCGGTATGCCCGGTACTGACTTTCCAAGCCCTGGCATCACAAAATGGATGCTGCTGCCACAGACACGAGTCTGGCCTCCTGCTGCTGACCGAAACTCCGGCAGGGGAGGCCTGGACAATAGGTTTCCTGTCCCAGGGAGGTGTGACCACCTCCCCAGACAGGATAGTGTGTATTGGGGCTGGGCGGGAGCACTCTCGGGTGCTTTGAAGTCCTGCACTGGGGGCACATTTGGTGTCCCTGTGCATACCCCAGTTCAAACCGGATCAGGGGCTTCCAGCCCCTGCTTTGGCGTGAACTGGACAAAGGGAAAGGGTGTAGCCACCCCTCTGCCCTGACCCACCCATAGGTGGGACCAAAGAGTAAGTCCAACCCCTAAACTTAGTATAAGTATGGGACCCCAGCCCTTAGGACTTTAGATTATCCCTGGACGAAACTCTGACACAGAATCCTGGAACTTCGACGCTCTACTTAAAGATTAGAGGACAGAAGAATCTCCCTTGGGGTCAAGGAGTGACTCCCCTGCTTGGCAGGCACCAAAGAAGCAATTGTCCGGTCTGCATCGCTGAAGCTCCCGTCGGACGCCGAAGTCTTTGCATCACCAGAGGTGGATTTCCAGACTTCCCCGAGGCTGCCCTGAGTCCCCAGCAAAGCTGAGGCCCGTAGCTGTTGTGCGTAACGTGGAACCGTGGCACCTGGACACCGCACGCATTTGCAAGTGCATCCTCTTCTGGGTCTCCCACGAAGTCGTGCTTTGGGCTCCGAGTAGCCCTAGCCTCCAGCACCAACTGCACTGAAGATCACTGGCCTCCACTCCACGAGTGTCCTGCGAGCCAGCTCCACGTGCACCGTCTCAAGGCTCCTTCGCGGTTGCTAGCCCGTTGGCTAGTAGCCCTTCACGAAGGCCAATCTTTTTCTACTTGGGCTCCCTGGTTGCTCCAGGCTTGCCCTCACTTACCGTTGCTGGGTGAGTTCCTCAGACCTTGCTGGTCTGCACAATCGTCAATCTTCATCGTCATCGAGACTTGCCGATGCCAAGGCTTGTTGGGTCCAATCCGGTCGCCGACACCTCAGCACTCGACAGACATCGTGTACCAGCCAGAATCCTGCTCCTGTTCACCGACAACGCCTCCTGGACCTCGTGGCTGAAGAGTCAAGATGACCGTCAACCTACCTGAAGCACTCAACATCGGTGGGCATCTGCTCATCGCCTTCCTGGTCACTGGCTAGTGACCCAGACTCTGTCCCCTCTGCTTTCAGGTTCTTCAGATCTCCGATCCACCCTTGGATCCACCCGGACACTTTTCACTTGGTCGCCAGCAGCACTTTGCAGCAGATCGCCATTCAAATCGACGACGAAACCCGACCCCGAAAGGCACCTATGCACCCGGCTTCCCTGGGTGAGGTAACAAGAGTACTAATTATAGTGGGCACCTTGCACCAGTCCAAACAACCCCTTATTGGAGATAGGTTAAAGACAACCTTTATTGAAAGCTATCCTAGTGGTAGCTATGGAGAGCAGCCTTCAGGCTAAGTCTTGAAGGAATGTAAAGCAGCTTGTTTTACCAGTCTATAATCTCTTGAGTGACCAAATGAAAGAGGACCACACCAGGTATATATTCAAAATATATGTATTTATTACTAAACACACCCCTCTAGTATCTTTATGAGGCTAGAGTTCGAAGTACATACGTTACGAGTTAGTTATCTACAGTAATAGCACAAATACACGTTTGAGCCCCAGGGGCGTACCAAACCATATACCAATAAAGTGGTATAAGAACCACGACTGAGCTAGACACAAGGCCTAGAGCCTGTAGAAGTGCTTGGACCACAAGGAACCACCCAAGGCAGTGACACAGAGGACCCACGGGGGACGCGTGCAGTGTATGAACACAACCGCGAACCACCGTTAACTTCTATGGGGAAAGTCGCGATTAGAATTTAAAAGAAAAGGGACACTTAGAGGAGGACTTGGAGCAAACCCTTTGAGAACTAGGCTGTTCTAGTGTCTATACCCCCGGGAGCACCGGAGTACTCGAGTTACCTCACCCAGGGAAGCCGGGTGCATAGGTGTCTTTCGGGGTCGGGTTTCGTGGTCGCTTTCTATGGCGATCTGCGGCAAAGTGCTGCTGGCGACCAAGTCGAAAGTGTTCGGGTGGATCCAAAGGTGGATCGAAGATCTGAAGAACCTGAAAGCAGAGGGGACAGAGTCTGGGTCACTAGCCAGTGACCAGGAAGGCGATGAGCAGATGCCCAACGATGTCGAGTGCTTCAGGTAGGTTGACGATTGTCTTGACTCTTCAGCCACGAGGTCCAGGAGGCGTCGACGACAACCAGGAGCTGGATTCGAGCTGCGCCACGACGTTTGTCGATTGCAGGGGTGTCGACGACCGGATTGGACCCAACAGGCCTTGGCAACGGCAAGTCTCGTGGAAAGTGAAGAAGGACGATGTTGCAGATCAGCAAGGTCTGGAGGACTCACCCAGCAAGGATAAGTCACGGCACATCTGGAGCAACCAGGGAGCCCAAGCAGAAAAAGATTGGCCTTTGGGAGGGCTTACTAGCCAACGGACTAGCGACCGCAAAGGAGCCTCGAGACGTTGCACGTGGAGCTGGCTCACAGGACACTCGTGGAGTGGAGGCCAGTGATCTTCGGTGCAGTTGGTGCTGGAGGCTGGGGCTATTGGGAGCCCAAAGCACGACTTCGTGGGAGACCCAGAAAAGGATGCACTTGCAAATGCGTTCGGTGTCCAGGGGTCACGGTTCCACGTTACCCACGACAGCTACGGGCCTCAGCTTTGCTGGGGTCTCAGGGCAGCCTCGGGGAAGTCTGGAAATCCACCTCTGGTGATGCAAAGACTTCGGTGTCCGACGGGAGCTTTAGCGATGCAGACCGGACAATTGCTTCTTTGGTGCCTGCCAAGCAGTGGGAGTCACTCCTTGACCCCAAGGGAGATTCTTCAGTCCTCTAATCTTAAAGTAGAGCGTCGTTGGAGGGCCAGGATTCTGTATCAGAGTTTCATCCAGGTAAATCTAAAGTCCTAAGGACTGGGTTCCCTTACTTATACTAAGGTAGGGGGTTGGACATACTCTGTGACCCCACCTATGGGAGGGTCAGGGCAGAGGGGTGGTTACACCCTTTCCCTTTGTCCAGTTTCGCGCCAGAGCAGGGGCTGGAAGCCCCTGAGCCGGTTTGAACTGGGGTATGCACAGGGACACCAAGTGTGCCCCCAGTGCAGGACTTCAAAGCACCAGAGAGTGCTCCTGCCCAGCCCCAATACACACTATCCTGTCTGGGGAGGTGGTCACACCTCCCTGGGACAGGAAACCTATTGTCCTGGCCTCCCTGCCGGAGTTTCGGTCAGCAGCAGGAGGCCAGACTCGTGTCTGTGGCAGCGGCATCCATTTTGTGATGCCAGGGCTTGGAAAGTCAGTACCGGGCATACCGGTGTGTACATGTCTTTCCCTCTAGAAGGGTGGAATGCTACCCCCGCCGCCAGAACTGGCAGGGGGGTAGTATTCCAAGATGTTTGACACCAAACACGACATGTTTCCGTGCAGCCATCACAAAGTTAGCATTTAACGCGAGGTTATAATGCGCTTAAGAGTATATGGTCAGGCTGCACTACAAACAGCATCAGAGAAGGGTCTCTGAATGCTGCAGAGGGGCCCTGCTCATGCAGGGGCACTCTCTCACATAGGAACCACGCACTCTGCCTTCAGGATTGATAAGGCCTGCCATAGGAGTGACTTATAGGTTTATATGTGTGTATGTATATAGTGATATAGGTAGCCTATATCACAGTAATGGGTGCATGTACCACCTTACCCAGGCTGCAGTAGCAGACCTGTGGTGTCAGTTTGGATGGCCTTCCAGGGGTGGCACAATACATGCTGCAGCCCCTGGTAGGCCTCTGAGGTACCTATGCCCTGGGTACATAGTATACCATATACTAGGGACTTATAAGGGCACTCCAGATTCCAATCAGAGATGTGCCTAAGGCACATGGAAACCATTTTAGAGAGGAAGCAGCTAGGCTGGGGTTCTGATTAGCAGGGCCCCAGCCAGACTAAGGTCGAAAAACAGTGAAGCATCAGCAAAAAGTGGGGGTACCCATGTGAAGCAGATCCTACTCTCCTACACAGAGGTGCAGAAACAGGCAAGAGAAGTGCAAAAAGAAGGAACAGGGGTGCAGAAAAAGGCAAAAGAATTGCAGAAAGAGGGAAGAGAGGTGCGGAAAGAGGCAAGAGAAGTGCAGAAAGAAGAAACAGAAATGTATAAAGAGGCAAGAGAAGTGCAGAAAGAACGTACAGAAATGCAGAAAGAGGCTAGAGAAGTGCAGAAAGAAGCAACAGAGGTTCAGAAAGAGGCAAGAGAAGTGCAGAAACAGGCAAGAGAGGTGCCGAAAAAGGCAAGAGAGGTGCAGAAAGAGGGAAGAGGGGTGCAGAAAGAGGTAAGAGGGGTGCAGAAAGAACCAAGAGAGATGAAGAAAGAAGCAAGAGTAGTGCAAAAAGAGGCAAGAGTGGTGCGGAAAGAGGCAAGAGTAGTGCAGAAAGAAGCAAAAGAAATGTAGAAAGAGGCAAGAGAAGTGCAGAAATAGGCAAGAGAGGAGCAGAAACAGTGAAGAGAGGTGCATAAATAGGGAACAGGGGTGCAGAAAAAGGGAAGATGTGCAGAGAGAGGGAAAAGGGGTGCAGAAAGAGGCAACAGAGGTGCAGAAAGATGCAAGAGAGGTGCAGAAGCAGGCAAGAGAAGTGCAGAAAGAGGCAAGAGAAGTGCAGAAAGAGGCAAGAGAAGTGCAGAAAGAAGCAAGAGAAATGTAGATAGAGGCAAGAGAAGTGCAGAAAGAAGCAACAGAAATGAAGAAAAAGGCAAGAGAAGTGCAGAAAGAAGGAACAGAAATGGAGAAAGAGGCTACAGAAGTGCAGAAAGAAACAACAGAGGTTCAGAAAGAGGCAAGAGAAGTGCAGAAACAGGCAAGAGAGGTGCAGAAAAAAGCAAGAGGGGTGCAGAAAGAGGGAAGAGGGGTGCAGACAGAGGGAAGAGGGGTGCAGAAAGAGGCAAGAGGGGTGCAGAAAGAATCAAGAGAGGTGCAGAAAGAAGCAAGAGAAGTACAGAAAGAAGCAAAACAGTTGAGCAAGGAGGAAAGAGTAGTGCAAAAAGAGGCAAGAGGGGTGCGGAAAGAGGCAAGAGTAGTGCAGAAAGAAGCAAAAGAAATGTAGAAAGAGGCAACAGAGGTACAGAAACAGTCAAGAGAGGTGCAAAAAGAAGGAACAGGGGTGCAGAAAAAGGCAAAAGAGGTGCAGAAAGAGGGAAGAGGGGTGCAGAAAGAGGCAAGAGAAGTGCAGAAAGAAGAAACAGAAATGTACAAAGAGGCAAGAGAAGTGCTGAAAGAAGGAACAGAAATGCAGGAAGAGGCAAGAGAAGTGCAGAAAGAAGAAATAGAAATGCAGAAAGAGGCAAGAGAAGTGCAGAAATAGGCAAGAGAGGTGCAGAAACAGGGAAGAGCGGTGCAGAAATAGGGAACAGGGATGCAGGAAAAGGGAAGATGTACAGAGAGAGGGATAGGGGTACAGAAAGAGGCAACAGAGGTGCAGAAAGACGCAGAGAGGTGCAGAAACAGGCAAGAGAAGTACAGAAAGAGGCGAGAGAAGTGCTGAAAGAAGCAACAGAGGTGCAGAAGCAGTCAAGAGAACTGCAGAAAGAGGCAGGACAGGTACAGAAAGAGGGAAGAGGGATGCAGAAAGAGGCAAGAGGGGTGCAGAAAGAGGCAACAGAAGTGAAGAAAGAAGCAAGAGAAATGTAGATAGAGGCAAGAGAAGTGCAGAAAGAAGCAACAGAAATGCAGAAAGAGGCAAGAGAAGTTCAGAAAGCAGCAAGAGAGGTGCAGATAGAGGCAACAGAAGTGCAGAAATAAGCAAGAGAGGTGCAGAAACAGGCAAGAGAGGTGCAAAAAGAGGGAACAGTGGTGCAGAAAAAGGCAAGAGGGGTGCAGAAGGAGGGAAGAGGGGTGCCGAAAGAGGCAAGAGAAGTGCATAAAGAAGCAAGAGAAATGTGGTTAGAGGCAAGAGAAGTACAGAAAGAATCAACAGAATGCAGACAGAGGCAAGAGAAGTGCGGAAAGAACCAACAGAGGTGCAGAAAGAGGCAAGAGGGGTGCAGAAAGAAGCAAGTGAGGTGCAGAAAGAGGCAACAGAGGTGCAGAAAGACACAAGTGAGGTGCGGAAATAGGCAACAGAGGTGCAGAAAGAGGCAAGAGAGGTGCAGAACCAGCCAAGAGTAGTGCAGAAAGAGGCAAGAGAAGTGCTCAAAGAAGCAATAGAGGTGCAGAAGGATGCAAGAAAACCTCAGAAAGAGGCAAGAGAGGTGCAGCAAGAGGCAGGAGAAGTGTAGAAATAGGGAAGAGGGGTGCAGAAAGAGGCAAGAAGGGTGCAGAAAGAAGTAAGTGAGGTGCAGAAATGAGCAAGAGAAGTGCAAGAAGCAACAGAAGTGCAGAAATAGGCAAGAGGGGTGCAGAAAGAGGCAAGAGAAGTGCAGAAAGAAGCAACAGAAGTGTAGAAAGATGCAACAGAGGTGCAGAAAGAGGCAAGAGAAGTGCAGAAAGAGGCAAGAGAGGTGCAGCAACAGGCAAGAGAGGTGCAAAAAGAAGGAACAGGGGTGCAAAAAAAGGCAAAAGAGGTACAGAAAGAGGGAAGAGGGGTGCAGGAAGAGGCAAGAGACGTGCAGAAAGAAGAACCAGAAATGTACAAAGAGGCAAGAGAAGTGCAGAAAGAAGTATCAGAAATGCAGAAAGGGGCTAGAGAAGTGCAGAAAGAAGCAACAGAGGTTCAGTAAGAGGTAGAGAAGTGCAGAAGCATGCAAGAGAGGTGCAGAAAAAGGCAAGAGAGGTGCAGAAAGAAGCAAGTGAGGTGCAGAAAGAGGCAACAGTAGTGCAGAAAGACACACGAGACGTGCAGAAAGACACACGAGACGTGCAGAAACAGGCAAGAGAAGTGCGAAAAGAGGCAAGAGAAGTGCTGAAAGAAGCAACAGAGGTGCAGAAGGAGGCAAGAGAACTGCAGAAAGAAGCAGGACAGGTGCAGAAAGAGGCAAGAGAAGTGCAGAAGAGGGAAGAGGGGTGCAGAAAGGCAAGACGGCTGCAGAAAGAAGCAAGAGAGGTGCAGAAATAAACAAGAGAAGTGCAGAAAGAAGCAACAGAGGTGCAGAAAGAGGCAAGAGGGGTAAGGAAAGAGGCAAGCGAAGTGCAGAAAGAAGCAAGAGAACTGAAGATAGAGGCAAGAGAAGTGCTGAAAGAAGCAACAGAGGTGCAGAAGGAGGCAAGAGAACTGCAGAAAGAAGCAGGACAGGTGCAGAAAGAGGCAAGAGAAGTGCAGAAAGAGGGAAGAGGGGTGCAGAAAGGCAAGACGGCTGCAGAAAGAAGCAACAGAGGTGCAGAAATAAACAAGAGAAGTGCAGAAAGAGGCAAGAGAGGTGCAGAAAGAGGCAAGAGAGGTTCAGAAACAGGCAAGAGAGGTGCAAAAAGAAGGAACAGGGGTGCAGAAAAAGGGAAAAAAGGTGAGGGAAGAGGGTGCAGAAAGAGGCAAGAGAAGTGCAGAAAGAAGAAACAGAAATGTACAAAGAGGCAAGAGAAGTGCAGAAAGAAGGAATAGAAATGCAGAAAGAGTCTAGAGAAGTGCAGAAAGAAGCAACAGAGGTTCAGAATGATTCAAGAGAAGTGCGGAAACAGGCAAGAGAGGTGCAGAAAAATGCAAGAGAGGTGCAGAAAGAGGGAAGAGGGATGCAGAAATAGGTAAGAGGGGTGTAGAAAGAAGCAAAAGAAATGTAGAAAGAGGCAAGAGAAGTGCAGAAAGAAGCAACAGAAATGCAGAAAGAGGCAAGAGAAGTGCAGAAATAGGCAAGAGAGGTGCAGAAACATTGAAGAGAGGTGCATAAATAGGGAACAGGGGTGCAGAAAAAGGGAAGATGTGCAGAGAGAGGGAAAAGTGTTGCAGAAAGAGGCAAGAGAGGTGCAGAAACAGGCAAGAGAAGTGCAGAAAGAGGCAAGAGAAGTGCAGAAAGAGGCAAGAGAAGTGCTGAAAGAAGCAACAGAGGTACATAAGCAGTCAAGAGAACTGCAGAAAGAGGCAGGAAAGGAGCAGAAAGAGGTAAAAGAAGTGCAGAAAGAGGGAAGAGGGATGCAGAAAGAGGCAAGAGGGGTGCAGAAAGAGGCAACAGAAGTGCAGAAAGAAGCAAGAGAAATGTAGATAGAGGCAAGAGAAGTGCAGAAAGAAGCAACATAAATGCAGAAAGAGGCAAGAGAAGTGCAGAAAGAAGCAAGATAGGTGCAGAAAGAGGCAGCAGAAGTGCAGAAGTAAGCAAGAGAGGTGCAGAAACAGGCAAGAGAAGTGCAAAAAGAGGGAACAGTGGTGCAGAAAAAGGCAAGAGGGGTGCAGAAGGAGGGAAGAGGGGTACAGAAAGAGGTGAGAGAAGTGCATAAAGAAGCAAGAGAAATGTGGTTAGAGGCAAGAGAAGTGCGGAAATAACCAACAGAGGTGCAGAAAGAGGCAAGAGGGGTGCAGAAAGAAGCAAGTGAGGTGCAGAAAGAGGCAACAGAGGTGCAGAAAGACACAAGTGATGTGCGGAAATAGGCAAGAGAGGTGCAGCAAGAGAGGTGCAGAAACAGGCAAGAGTAGTGCAGAAAGAGGCAAGAGAAGTGCTCAAAAAAGCAATAGAGGTACAGAAGAATGCAAGAGAACCTCAGAAAGAGACAGGAGAGGCACAGAAAGAGGCAAGAGAATTGCAGAAAGAGGGAAGAGGGGTGCAGAAAGAGGCAACAGAGCTGCAGAAATAGGCAAGAGGGGTAGAGAAAGAGGCAAGAGAAGTGCAGAAAGAAGAGAGAGAAATATAGATAGAGCCAAGCAAAGTGCAGAAAGAAGCAACAGAAATGCAGAAAGAGGCAAGAGAAGTGTAGAAATATGCAACAGAGGTGCAGAAAGAGGCAACAGAAGTGCAGAAAGAGGCAAGAGAGGTGCAGCAACAGGCAAGATAGGTGCAAAAAGAAGGAACAGGGGTGCAAAAAAAGGCAAAAGAGGTGCAGAAAGAGGAAAGAGGGGTGCAGAAAGAGGCAAGAGTCATGCAGAAAGAAGAAACAGAAATGTACAAAGAGGCAAGAGAAGTGCAGAAAGAAGGATCAAAAATGCAGAAAGAGGCTAGAGAAGTGCAGAAAGAAGCAACAGAGGTTCAGAAAGATGTAGAGAAGTGCAGAATCAGGCAAGAGAGGTACAGAAAAAGGCAAGAGAGGTGCAGAAAGAAGCAAGTGAGGTGCAGAAAGAGGCCACAGTGGTGAAGAAAGACACAAGAGAAGTGCAGAAACAGGCAAGAGAAGTGCGGAAAGAGGCAAGAGAAGTGCTGAAAGAAGCAACAGACGTGCAGAAGGAGTCAAGAGAACTGCAGAAAGAGGCAGGACAGGTGCAGAAAGAGGCAAGAGAAATACAGAAAGAGGGAAGAGGGGTGCAGAAAGGCAAGAGGGCTGCAGAAAGAAGCAAGAGAGGTGCAGAAATGAACAAGAGAAGTGCAGACAGAAGCAACAGAGATACAGAAAGAGGCAAGAGGGGTGCAGAAAGAGGCAAGCGAAGTGCAGAAAGAAGCAAGAGAAATGTAGATAGAGGCAAGAGAAGTGCAGAAATAAGCAACGGAAATGCAGAAAGAGGCAAGAGAAGTGCTGAAAGAAGCAACAGAGGTCAATAAAGAGGCAAGAGAGGTGCAGAAAGCGGCAAGAGAGGTGCAGAAAGCAGCAAGAGAGGTGCAGAAACAGGCAAGATAGGTGCAAAAAGAAGGAACAGGGGTGCAGAAAAAGGCAAAAGAGGTGCAGAAAGAGGGAACAGGGGTGCGGAAAGAGGCAAGAGAAGTGCAGAAAGAAGAAACAGAAATGTATAAAGAGGCAAGAGAAGTGCAGAAAGAACGTACAGAAATGCAGAAAGAGGCTAGAGAAGTGCAGAAAGAAGCAACAGAGGTTCAGAAAGAGGCAAGAGAAGTGCAGAAACAGGCAAGAAAGGTGCCAAAAAAGGCAAGAGAGGTGCAGAAAGAGGGAAGAGGGGTGCAGAAAGAGGTAAGAGGGGTGCAGAAAGAACCAAGAGAGATGAAGAAAGAAGCAAGAGTAGTGCAAAAAGAGGCAAGAGTGGTGCGGAAAGAGGCAAGAGTAGTGCAGAAAGAAGCAAAAGAAATGTAGAAAGAGGCAAGAGAAGTGCAGAAAGAAGCAACACAAATGCAAAAAGAGGCAAGAGAAGTGCAGAAATAGGCAAGAGAGGAGCAGAAACAGTGAAGAGAGGTGCATAAATAGGGAACAGAGGTGCAGAAAAAGGGAAGATGTGCAGAGAGAGGGAAAAGGGGTGCAGAAAGAGGCAACAGAGGTGCAGAAAGATGCAAGAGAGGTGCAGAAGCAGGCAAGAGAAGTGCAGAAAGAGGCGAGAGAAGTGCTGAAAGAAGCAACAGAGGTGCAGAAGCAGTAAAGAGAACTGCAGAAAGAGACAGGAAAGGAGAAGAAAGAGGTAAGAGAAGTGCAGAAAGAGGGAAGAGGGATGCAGAAAGAGGCAAGAGGGGTGCAGAAAGAGGCAACAGAAGTGCAGAAAGAAGCAAGAGAAATGTAGATAGAGGCAATAGAAGTGCAGAAAGAAGCAACAGAAATGAAGAAAGAGGCAAGAGAAGTGCAGAAAGAAGCAACAGAGGAGCAGAAAGAGGCAACAGAAGTGCAGAAATAAGCAAGAGAGGTGCAGAAAAGGCAAGAGTGGTGCAAAAAGAGGGAACAGTGGTGCAGAAAAAATGCAAGAGGGGTGCAGAAGGAGGGAAGAGGGGTGCAGAAAGAGGCAAGAGAAGTGCATAAAGAAGCAAGAGAAATGTGGTTAGAGGCAAGAGAAGTGCAGAAAGAGGCAAGAGAAGTGTAGAAACATGCAACAGAGGTGCAGAAAGAGGCAAGAGAGGTGCAGCAACATGCAAGAGAGCTGCAAAAAGAAGGAACAGGGGTGCAAAAAAAGGCAAAAGAGGTGCAGAAAGAGGGAAGAGGGGTGCAGATAGAGGCAAGAGACGTGCAGAAAGAAGAAACAGAATTGTACAATGAGGCAAGAGAAGTGCAGAAAGAAGGATCAGAAATACAGAAAGAGGCTAGAGAAGTGCAGAAAGAAGCAACAGAGGTTCAGAAAGAGGTAGAGAAGTGCGGAAGCAGGCAAGAGAGGTGCAGAAAAAGGCAAGAGAGGTGCACAAAGAAGGAAAAGGGGTGCAGAAAAAGGCAAAATAGGTGCAGAAAGAGGGAAGAAGGGTGCAGAAAGAGGCAGGAGGGGTGCAGAAAGAATCAACAGAGGTGCAGAAAGAGGCAAGAGAACTGCAGAAATATGCAAGGGAGGTACAGAAAGAGGAAAGTGAGGTACAGAAAGAGGGAAGAGGGGTACAGAAAGAGGCAAGAGAAGTGCAGAAAGAATGAACAGAAATGTACAAAGAGGCTAGAGAAGTGCAGAAAGAACCAACAGAGGTTCATAAATAGGCAAGAGAAGTGCGGAAACAGGCACGAGATGTGCAGAAACAGGCAAGAGAGGTGCAGAAACAGACAAGAGAGGTGCAGAAACAGGCAAGAGAGGTGCCCGTTGAGTCGGACGTGTGAGCTGGTCGCTCCTGGGTCACCCCGCACCTGCATGATTTGTGGCCCTTTATGTGCTTCATAGCCGTGGAAAGGCTTTCTGACAAGGAATTATTTACGGATGTGGCTGGCGACTTCGTGTTTGGTTGACCGGTAGATGAATTGCGGTGGACGGATCGTGCTCTAGCGGCTTGGAGCGCTGTGTCAGCTGCCGCTGCCTGCCCTCGGGCGCTGACCTCTCTCGCTGTTGCGGCTGCCGCTCGGCCTTGCTCCTTCTTTCTTTTGGTTGTCTTGGAGCTGGCGTGCTGGCCTGGGGAGAGCGGGAGTGTGGACGGCGGAGACGGAGATCGGAGGAGAGGGTGTTGGCATGTCCAGGCGGACAGGAGTATCGGAGCGCTCTGTGTGCTGGTATTGCAGCGGAGATCGACTGTAAGCACCCCGGCAGCAACGAGAGAGGAAGGTGCTTGATTTTTGGCTTGGAAACGGGAGCGCTACATCTAGGGGCTTCGTGGCGGCTTCTGCAGCATGCTGCTTACGGCGATGGCTGTGCTTACCGCAAGATTGTGGAGACTTCAGAGGAGTCAATGGAGTACCTTTCGATATCGCCGGTGGGGCGCCCTCACAGCTGTAATACTCTATGGTGTGCAAAGTGCTAGAAACACTGTAGTGTATGGGATGCCTCCTAAACCTGCAAAAGGGAGGGCTCGCCCTCTGGTGGACTCAGCTGGAACTGTGGGGAATAATACGACTATATGTAGCAAGACAACCAGAGCGGATACTATGTTACCTAATACATTAATGGAGAAAAGTAATAAAGACCCCACTGGTAAGCGTACTGTGCCTCTTTTGTTTTCGGGGATGAAGGAAAAGAAGAAAATTCTGCAATCACCGCAAACGGAGCTACTGGATACGAGAATTTCTGATATCTCTATGGCAGCACATGCGGGGGAAGTGATGTTATTAATGGAAATGGGGGACAGGCTACCAGTGCACGACTTTTATCATCTCAAATTGGTTTAATAGCTGAAGGTGTCACAGAAGGGCTCCGCCATGTTGCCAATGGGTCTGGTTTATATGATACAGACACTGGGACAACGGTAAAGTTAGCAAATCAAATGGGTAAATTGGTAGATATAATTAAACCAGCCCTCGATACAAAAAGGGAACTGCAACCACAAAGGAGTGAAATAAATCGAAAAGAAATAGACTCTGGTGACCATTTTTTCTCTCTTTCCGATCACTCTGATTCATCTAGTAATGAACTAGAATTAGGCTCTAAATCTCAATCCGAATTACGGGGAGCTGGTGGTAGCGACGTCAGCAGTGTACATCTGGAGGACTCAGAGGGAGATACGTCTGAAGACAGTCCCCGCACAGTAAGAAAAAAACAAGACTATAGAGAGGGCCCTAAATTCGTAGCAAGGGCCAATAACGGTAATACTCTACAGTGGGACCACTCCTCAGATGTTGGTATGAGCTTGGAGACTGCTAAAGGAGATCTATTGAATCCCCCGGAAGAGATATCACTAGCTTTGATATATCAAACTTTAATTACCCGTAGGGAGGAGACACGATCAGAGAGCCAGAGGGTACAGAGCTCTTGTCGCAAATTGCAGAACTCGGTGCGACGCATCGCTAAGACCTGCACGGATTTTACTACAAGATTCACCGAAGCTGAGGCACGTATTTCATCTTTAGAAGATGAACTTGTAGCACAGAAGGCTATCACAGAATCAATGCGGTCTTTGAAAGAGGACACTCAGTGGAAACTAACTGATTTGGAAAACCGTTCCCGGAGGAACAATCTTAGAGTTTTGCAGGTCCCGGAAGGCGTAGAGGGGCAAGATCCTCGCAAGTTCATCATTGACTTATTCACTGAAGCCTTTCCTGAACTTACGCAGTGGGATTGGCACAAAGAAGTGCAAAGGGCGCATCGTTTTCTTTTTTCTATCCTCTCTGGTCCCAGTCAAGGAACTGCTAGGCCTAGAGCAATTCTAATCTCTCTTAATAATTTTTTAGCGCGCGAAGCGCTTTATGAGTTGGCCCGTCCTGATAGAAAGAGGGCCGCGAAAGGTTTGGAATTTTTTGTACGCCCTGATTACTGTCATTACACGGTAGAAAAGCGGTGGCAGCTCCGTCAACTCATTTCCTTATTCCAAGCCAAGGGGGCTCAAGCTTTTTTGCTTAACCCTGCAAAGCTAAAAGTCCTTTATAAAGATCACATTAGATTTTTTATGTCTGAGATTCAAGCCAAAGAGTATCTACAATCACTGTAATATTTAATTTTGAATTTTTTTCTTTGGTATCTGTTTTTTGTTTTTAGGGGCCGTATAAGTTCTCGGGCTTCATATGCTATATGTTAGAGGACAGATATGGTATTAGTAACGATGAAGAAGCATTGACTATGAAGGGCTAATGTTTGTTCTTTGTTTTTGTATATATGGTTGTGTGGGCGGGGTCACTCGGGGGCGGGAGCTTAGCATCACTGGGAACATCATTCCTATTGCCTCAGTGAAGGGTGGGGGAGGGGGGAGGAGGGAGGATTGGTTGGGGGAGGGAGCAGTTTGGGTGGGGGTGGTTTTTGGGGGTAAAAAAGAAAAACTATCCACAGTATTGGTGAGCTTGTGAAACGCAAAGACATTAGATGGTTTGTAAGAGAATGGAACAAGGGATGGTATTTAGGTTTGTTTTATGGCTAAGCTAGGGCTTCGAATGTGTTCACTCAACGTCTCTGGGCTTAATAATTATAATAAAAGGCAAAGAGTTGCGGCTGAGCTTAGGGTGATTCATCCAGATTTAGTGTGTATACAAGAGACACACATACCCTGGGGGAAACGTAAGATATTAGCAGAATTAGGGTACGTAGTATTGGCCATTTCACAACAAACTACTATGAATCGTGGGGTCGCTGTGCTGGCCAAACCGAATATACAAACTTCTGGACGTATGCTTGCAGATAATTATGGGCGCTGGGTAATTTTGGAATGTATTTCGGGGGATCCAGATTTACATTATGCACAGTATATGGGTCCAACTTGGATGAAGCTTCTGTTTTTGAATACTTAAACCTGGAACTTGCAACTTGGCCCACCCCTTTAGTGTTATGTGGGGATTTTAATATTAATTTGATACATGGGGAATTACAAACTGGGATTCAAAGTTATAGTGGTAGGAAACCTAGGGTGTTCAAGACTTTATATCATTTAATATGGGATCACGGCTTAGTTGATGTATGGGGAACACTTAAAACACCCAATTCTGGCTTTACGTTTTATTCTCATCCTCATGGCAAATTAGTGCGGCTTGATTATTTTTTTATTTCACCTCTTTTATTGACAAAAGCTCAAATATGGGTTTATCCCCGAATTACATCTGACCATGCTCCAGTTGTCTTAGACATTCCAGCGTTGGGTACTAGCTTAGTTCCAAGAGAGTTTACCTTTGATAGAAAACTCCTTTTTGATAACTCTTTCACTGAGCAAATGAGGAATTGGGTTAGAGAGTTTTTTCTAGATAATCGCTACGCTACTAGCTGTGGGAATGTTTGGGACACCTTCAAAGCTTGTTTCAGAGGGGAAGTCTTAAGCTTCGGACTATATAAACAAAAACAGGCTAAGCGCATGGTTCAGGAGCTGTACAATAAATTGAAAATCGCCGAAGAAAATTTAACATGTGGAATCTTGTCAGGTAGTGTGAATTGCAAACAACAGTTGCCAGATGTAAAGCCAACCTTAATAGCATATGGAGTAAGGAAATTGCCTCTAAATATCAGCTTTTTAAGAAAGATCGTTACGAATATGGCGAGGCGACAGGGCGCTGTTTAGCTCAAAGATTACGCGCTAAAGAGGCCTCACAAAGAATAGATGGTTTGCGGAATACTATTGGTGGGTTGGTAAGTGATCCCCGGGAGATTTTAGAGGTTTTTCATAGCTTTTATCAAGAGCTTTATACAGATGGAAAGTGCGATCCGGTAGATTTTGGGCTCTTGGACGTTCAATTGCAGCAGTTAGCTCATGGAGAAGCAGATAGATTAGATAAACCTATCTCAATGGAAGAACTGGAACAGGCTGTTAATGGTCTGTCACGGGGTAAAGCCGCGGGTCCAGACAAGCTACCATCTGAAATCTATCAGCTTTTTTTTCAAGAACTTAAAACTGATTTTTTGTCTGTCTGTCAGGCTGCTCAAAAAGGTGTGGCACCACAATAATGGGATGTGGCCAATATCATTGTTTTTAAAAAGAAGGGTAAGCCGTCAGATCTTCCGGGTTCCTATCGTCCAATATCACTCACAAATTGTGACGGAAAGATATATGCGAAAATTCTCGCGAACAGATTGGCTAAGGTTATATCCCCTTTAGTCTCACTTAGACAACATGGATTTATTCCTGGCAGGGGGACGGTAAACCATGTAGCTAGAGTCATTACTATACTCGACATTGCTCAAGTGGAGGCTAGAGATGTAGGAATTGTACTACTCGACGCTGAGAAGGCGTTCGATCGCGTGTCCTGGAATTTTCTTTGGGAAGTTTTAGTTATGATGGGTTTTCCTCAGGGATATATACAAGCACTGCAGGTTTTATATCGTTCTCCTGTGGCTCGGATCTGTGCTATGGGCTTAACATCTAAGGAAGTTCGTATTACTAGAGGCACACGTCAGGGCTGTCCTTGCTCCCCGCTTTTGTTCGCGCTTTACATTAATCCTTTTTGGATATGCTTGAGCGGAGCACAAAGATAAGACAGTTTACGGTGGGGCAAGATCAGTTCCGTGTCTTGACATATGCGGATGATATAGCTATAATCACATCGGATCCAGGGATGGCTTTACCCGAAATTGAAGATCTTGCATATGTATTTGGGTGTATGGCTGGCTATAAGCTTAACACCTCTAAGACCCAGATTCTATGCACTAATCAGATTATTAATAATGACACTAGAGTTGTTAAGGAAGCTATATATTTGGGTATCAAGATTCGGGTCTGTTTGAAGGAGTTAGTCGACGTTAACTGTAGAGCCATTTTTGGAAATATTAAACAAGCGCTTGAGCGGTGGCAATGTCTTCATCTGACTTTGGTTGGTAGAGCCAATGTGCTTAAAATGAACATTTTGCCGAAAGTTTTATATTTTTTCAGAGCGGTGCCTTTGGAAATACCTTTGTTGCAACTACGGCAATTACAATCTGTGTGATCTAAATTTTTGTGGGCTCCGGGAAACCGCGCAGAGCGGTTCGATATATGACACTACCTCGAGATAGAGGGGGATGGGCAGTTCCTGATTTTGTTTTATATTATTATGTGTGTATTCTAGTTAATGCTCGTATTTTGTTAACCGGAGAAGAAGTAGATAATCCTGCGGAGGCCCCGTCAATATATCAGATGGTACTTGGTACTGAGGCCAAAAACTGTCTATTTCATAGAATTGATGGCAGTTATTATAAGAGGACACGGTTCAAGATCTTGTGGGCAGTTTTTAAGGTCTGGAAAATAATTCGAAAGAATTTACAGATTGAGGGGCTTTCCTTTTATACTCCCCTGTCGGCTGTAGGGATCCTTCCCTCGATATTTCAAGATTATGTCACTAGGAATGGAGATTATCTGGTATCACACAACTTGGACATTTCACGAGAGCCGGGGGGCTGCTGTTTTCTTTCTCTGAATTGGCTGATAAATATCAAATTCCAAAATGCCAATTCTTTAAATATCTTCAGATACGTGATTTTCTGAATAAACATACTACGGTGTTAAAACCAGATAAGATAATCGAACTTATTAGATCTCAAGCAAGAATTGGCGTCCTCTACAAAGCATTACAATCTGTTAAAATTGATGATCTTGAGAAATACAATCTTAAGTGGGAGGAGTCTTTTGGAATCTCAGGTGTGTCTATAGAGGACTCAATTGAATTGGCAGGAAAAATATTCATGGCCGCAAACCTAAAGACACAACATTACAAAACGATATTTAATTTATATCATACTCCGGCAAAGATGAAGAAATGGGGGGTAGATATGATGGGAAATGTTTTCGCTGTGGCGTTGATGATGCCGATAGTCTACATATCTTTTTCTCATGCACTAATTTGGTTTTGTATATACAACATATTGAGAGGTTTTTATCAGAGGTTACTGGAGTGGGTATAGTGATTTCGGCCCCTGTTATGTTGTTAGGCACTGGTGAGGAGTTGGGACAAGGGACACTGATGTATAAATATAGGTATCTTATTTTTGTGGCTATGGGGTAGCACGGTTATGTACTGCCTCTCTATGGCTTCATCCAGAGGAACCCTCTTTTGAAATGTGGCGTGCTAGGTTTTATAGTATATTTAACCTGGAGTTTAGTCTGTATTTGCTTAAGGGTTCAAGGAAACGAGAATTAGGTATGCAAATATGGGGCTCCATGCTTGATCATTTTTCTTACTGATATTATAATCTGTTATATTTTTCTTTTTTCTTTTCTGATTTTGTTTTTTGTTTCGATCTGATGATTGAAATGGGAATGAAATGATATGTATTGTATTTTGTATTGGATGATTTGACATGACATATTGGTTTAGTTCTGTATTTGTTTTTTATCTGTTTTTTATACTGTGGATTTTTAATAAAAAAATTAAATAAAAAAAAAAAGAAGCAAGAGAAATGTGGTTAGAGGCAAGAGAAGTGCAGAAAGAGGCAAGAGAAGTGTAGAAACATGCAACAGAGGTGCAGAAAGAGGCAAGAGAGGTGCAGCAACATGCAAGAGAGCTGCAAAAAGAAGGAACAGGGGTGCAAAAAAAGGCAAAAGAGGTGCAGAAAGAGGGAAGAGGGGTGCAGATAGAGGCAAGAGACGTGCAGAAAGAAGAAACAGAATTGTACAAAGAGGCAAGAGAAGTGCAGAAAGAAGGATCAGAAATACAGAAAGAGGCTAGAGAAGTGCAGAAAGAAGCAACAGAGGTTCAGAAAGAGGTAGAGAAGTGCGGAAGCAGGCAAGAGAGGTGCAGAAAAAGGCAAGAGAGGTGCACAAAGAAGGAACAGGGGTGCAGAAAAAGGCAAAATAGGTGCAGAAAGAGGGAAGAAAGGTGCAGAAAGAGGCAGGAGGGGTGCAGAAAGAAGCAACAGAGGTGCAGAAAGAGGCAAGAGAACTGCAGAAATATGCAAGGGAGGTACAGAAAGAGGAAAGTGAGGTACAGAAAGAGGGAAGAGGGGTACAGAAAGAGGCAAGAGAAGTGCAGAAAGAAGGAACAGAAATGTACAAAGAGGCTAGAGAAGTGCAGAAAGAACCAACAGAGGTTCATAAATAGGCAAGAGAAGTGCGGAAACAGGCACGAGATGTGCAGAAACAGGCAAGAGAGGTGCAGAAACAGACAAGAGAGGTGCAGAAACAGGCAAGAGAGGTGCAGAAACAGGCAAGAGAGGTGCAAAAAGATGGGGGAACGGGTAAAGAAAAATGCAAGAGAGGTGCAGAAAGAGGGAAGAGGGGTGCAGAAAGAGGCAAGAGGGGTGCAGTAAGAACCAAGAGAGGTGCAGAAAGAAGCAAGTGAGGTGCAGAAAGAGGCAACAGTGGTGAAGAAAGGCACAAGAGACGTGCAGAAACAGGCAAGAGAAGTGCGGAAAGAGGCAAGAGAAGTGCTGAAAGAAGCAACAGACGTGCAGAAGGAGGCAAGAAAAGTGCAGAAAGAGGCAAGAGGGGTGCAGAAAGAGGCAAGAGTAGTGCAGAAAGAAGCAAAAGAAATTTAGAAAGAGGCAAGAGAAGTGCAGAAAGAAGCAACAGAAATGCAGAAAGAGGCAAGAGAGGTGCAGAAACAGGGAAGAGAGTGCAGAAAGAGGGAACAGGGGTGCAGAAAAAGGTAAGAGATGTGCAGAGAGAGGGAAGAGGGGTGCAGAAAGAGGCAAGGGGGTGCAGAAAGAAGAAAGTGAGGTGCAGAAAGAGGCAACAGAGGTGCAGAAAGATGCAAGAGAGGTGCAGAAACAGGCAAGAGAAGTACAGAAAGATTCAAGAGAAGTGCTGAAAGAAGCAACAGAGGTACAGAAGCAGGCAAGAGAACTGCAGAAAGAGGCAGGAAAGGTGCAGAAAGAGGCAAGAGAAGTACAGAAAGAGGGTAGAGGGATGCAGAAAGAGGCAAGAGGGGGGCCGAAAGAGGCAAGAGAAATGCAGAAAGAAGCAAGAGAAATGTAGATAGAGGCAAGAGAAGTGCAGAAGGAAGCAACAGAAATGCAGAAAGATGCAAGAGAAGTACAGAAAGAAGCAACAGAGGTGCAGAAGGAGGCAAGAGAACTGCAGAAAGAGACAGGAGAGGTGCAGAAAGAGGCAATAGAAATGCAAAAGGAGGGAAGAGGGGTGCAGAAAGAGGCAAGAGGGGTGCAGAGAGAAACAAGAGAGGTGCATAAATGAGCAGGGGAAGTGCAGAAAGAAGAAACAGAGGTGCAGAAAGAGGCAAGAGGGGAGCAGAAAGAGACAAGAGAGTTGCAGAAAGAAGCAAGAGAAGTGCCAAAAGAAGCAACAGAGGTGCAGAAAGAAGCAAGAGAAGTGAGGAAAGAGACAAGAGAATTGTAGAAAGAAACAAGAAAGGTGCAGAAAAAAGCAAGAGAAGTGCAGAAAGAGGCAAGTGAGATGCAGGAAGAGGCAAGAGAGGTGCAAAAAGAGGCAACAGAAATGCAAAAAGAGGCAAGAGAGGTGCAAAAAGAAGGAACAAGATAAAGAAAAATGCAAGAGAGGTACATAAAAAGGGGAGAGGGGTGTAGAAAGAAGGAAGATGGGTGCAGAAAGAGGGAATAGGGGTGCAGTAAGAACAAAGAGAGGTGCAGAAAGAAGCAAGAGAAGTGGAGAAAGAGGCAAGAGAGGTGCAGCAACATGAAAGAGAGGTGCAAAAAGAGGGAACAGGTGTGAGAAGTTGGCCTGGTATATGCTGTTCACTAGTTAAAGTGGACACCTTGCACCAGTACAATTCGACTCTTATGGTAGGTAGGTTTAAGACAACCTTTATAGAAAGCTATCCTAGTGGTAGCTGTGGAGAGCAGCCTTCAGGCTAAGTCTTGGAGGAATGTAAAGCAGCTTGTTTTACCACACAATCTCTTGAATCACCAAATGAAAAGACACCACACAGGTATATATATAAAATATATATGTATTTATTACTAAACAACTCTCTACTAATCTCTTTATGAGATTAGAAGTCAAGAACATATGCACAAATCAATGTTTCACAATAAATTAAGCACAAATATGGCTTGTGGCCCTAGGGGCATACCAGACCATATACTAAAAAAGAGACTTAAGAACAACGACTTGCAAAGAGACAAGGCCCAGGGCCTTCAGAAGTGTTGGGGCCTCACGAATCCACCCAAGGCAGGTAAGTAAACGACCCACAGGGGACGCGTGCAGTGCGTGAACACAGGCACAGATTGCCGTAGACTTCAATGGGGCAAGTCGCGGTTAGAAATTAAGAGTTTAAGGGCACTTCGGGAGTAGCTACAAGCAAGTCACTTACAGGGTAAGTAGTTCTAGGGCCAACACCCACAGGAGCACCGTAGTGCTGGAGTTACCTCACCCAGGGAAGCCGGGTGCATAGGTGTCCTTTGGTGTCGGGTCGCGGCGTCGTTTTCAATGGGAGCCAAGGAAGTCTTGCTGCTTGTGAAGTCCGAAGAAGTGTCCGGTGGAATCCAAGCCTGGATTCGGAAGAAGGAAGACCTGAAAGCAGAGGGGACAGTGTTCAAAGTCACTGGGCAGTGACTCGGGGCAAGGAAGAGGAATGCCCACCGTTGTAGGCAGATTCAGGTCATTCACGGGTGTCTTGACTCTTCAGCCACGAGGTCCAGGAGGTGTGGACGATGACCAGGAGCTGGATTCGGCGTGACCCACAAAGTCTGCAGCTGACTGCGATGTTGGCAACCCGATTGGAGCCAACAAGCCTTGGTAGCATCAAGTCTCATGGGAAGCGTAAAAAGTCAATGGTGCAGACCAGCAAGGTCTGGGGAACTCCCCCAGTGAAGGTAAGTCAGGGCAGGCCTGGAGCAACCAGACAAGCCCTTTGGTTCTTTAGAAAAGTCTTCAGGGGACCCACAAGCCAGCTGGCAAGGGATCGCAAAGATGCCTCAGGAGGATTCCTTCAACAGGGGCCCACGGTCACTCGGGACAAGGTAGGCCTCTGATCTTCAGACGGATTCCTACTAGAGGCTGGGACCACAAGTGGTCCAAAGTACAGGTTCGTAGAACGTCGTGAAGGGGTTGCACTCAACAATAGTGCACGGTACCCAGGGACTGCGGTTCCTCATCACTCATGGGGTCCATTGGCCTCAGCTTCGCTGGGAACTCACGATGGCCTTGGAGAAGTCAGGAAATCTTCGTCTTCGGCTGCAGGGACCTCGGGCTCCGGCGGGAGCAGCGTAGTTTGTGACCGTCATTGTAGTTTTTGGTGCCTGCCAAGCAGGGGAGTCACTCCTTGACTCCAAGGGAGATTCTTCAGTCTTCCAGAGGTAGTGGAACGTCGAAGGTCCAGGATTCTTCTTCAGAGCATCATCCAGGGGTATCTAGTTTGCAATGCACAGGTTCCCCCTCTTATACTAAAAGGAAGGGAGGGACTAGCTCTATGACCCCACCTATGGGAGGGTCAGGGGAGTGGGTGGCTACACCCACTTCCCTTTGTCCAGTTTCACGTCAGAGCAGGGGCAGGTAGCCCCTGAGCTGGTTTGAACTGGCATATGCACAGAGGAGCCTTCTGCTCCCCCAGTGCAGGACTTCAAAGCACTCTAGGAGTGCACCCACCCAGCCCCAAAACACTAAACCCTGTCTGGAAGGTGGTCACACCCTCCTGTGACAGGATACCTATTGTTGGGCCTCCTCCACTGCGAGTTTCGGTCATCAGCAGGAGGGCAGCCCAGTGTCTGTGACTGGTGGCATCCATTTTGTGATGCCAGGGCTCTTCAGGATTCTACAGTGTTTCCACAGTAGGTACATGTCTATCCCTCTAGAAGGGTGGAATGCTACCCCCGCCACCAGAACTAGCGGGGGGGTAGTATTCCAAGATGTTTGACACCAAACACGACATGTTTCCGTGCAGCCATCCCAAAGTTAGCATTTAACGCGAGGTTATAATGCGCTTAAGAGTATATGGTCAGGCTGCACTACAAACAGCCTCAGAGAAGGGTCACCAAATGCTGCAGAGGGGCTCTGCTCATGCAGGGGCACCCTCTCAGATAGGAACCAAGCACTCTGCCTTCAGGATTGATAAGGCCTGCCATAGGAGTGACTTATAGGTTTATATGTGTGTATCTATGTAGTGATATAGGTAGCCTATATCACAGTAAGGGGTGCATGCACCACCTTACCCAGGCTGCAGTAGCAGACCTGTGGTGTCAGATTTAGTCTGCTTCCCAGGGGTGGCATAATACATGCTTCAGCCCCTGGTAGGCCTGTGAAGTACCTATGCCCTGGGCACCTAAGGTACCATATACTAGGGACACATAAGGTACCACAGTATCCAATCACTAGTGCACCTAGAGTGCACTCCAAGTCGTTTAGAGAGAACAGAGAGGCTGGGGCCCTGATTGGCAGGGTCCCAGCCTGACTATAGCCAGAAACCAGTGTAAACATCAGAAAAAAAGTGGGGGCAACATAAGAGGCAGATCCTACTCTCCTACAACAGGGCTGCAGAAAAAGGCAAGAGCAACCTTGGCCGATGCCCGGTGAAGCTGTCATATGCAGCTATAGAGGAGTCTGTCCTTGGTTTCAACCCCTTGGCCGTCACCTACCCAGCTGGTCATCTGACATTGTTTTCCTCATTTCCCCGTTGTGTTTCCTTCCCTCCCCCTCCCTCTGTGATTCTTTGATTTAATTGATGTAACTATGCAACCTGTAACTCGCTGATCCTCATGTAAAGCGCTCTGATACCTCCGGGTCTAACCAGCGCTATATAAAACTTTTCAAATACAAAAAAATGCAAGAGAGGTAAAGTAGTTAAACCATCGAACTTAAAAAGGAACCATTTTTTTACGGTCAACAGGCTCTATTGGACACCATATAAATTGGCAAAATTTGTAACAGCTGTTGCCCCAAGATGTCATAGATGTGGTGTGCTGTGTGCTGATGACAGACATATGTTTTTTGAATGCCCTCTGGTAAAGGTTTACTGGTCCACAGTGGAAAAGGCTATAAATGAAATTCTCTGTGCCAACATAAAAATAAGCTTATCATTAATAATGTTGGGAGTAGAAGACAATCCGAGTTTGCCCCTTACTAGGGATAAGCAGGCCCTGCTCTTTTATCTGGTTCTCCTTGCTAGGCGAGAAATTTGTAAAAAATGGATAGAAGCTGTTCCACCCCTCGGGATAGACTGGTTCCAGGTGGCAAAAAGTACCTGTAAAAAGGATACAGGTTTAGAGACTAATAAGCTTTCTAAGATCTGGGAGGCTTTTCTGAATTGGAATGGCACAATAAGAGCTTAATTGTATTAGTCCTATGATTACACCTGCATGGAACTTGCAACCAGTTTACTGGATGGGCGCGTACGCAGGACTATTGAGATATCGCAAAAAGCCTGGGGAGGTACAGAATGGCTGGCAGGCTGCAATTTGCATACAATGGTGGTATGAGGACAAAAAAAAAAAAAAAGAGAAGTGCAGAGAGAAGGCAAGAGAAGTGCAGAAACAGGCAAGAGAGGTGCAGAAAAAGGCAAGAGAGGTGCAGTAAGAGGGAAGAGGGGTGCAGAAAGAGGGAAGAGGGTTGCAGAAATAGGCAAGAGGGGTGCAGAAAGAACCTAGAGAGGTGCAGAAAGAAGCAAGAGAAGTGCAGAAAGAAAAAAAACAGTTGCAGGAGGAGGCAAGAGGAGTGTAGAAAGAGGCAAGAGGGGTGCGGAAAGAGGCAAGAGAAGTGAAGAAAGAAGCAGCAGAAATGCAGAAAGAGGAAAGAGATGTGAAGAAAGAAGAAACAGAGGTGCAGAAAGAGGCAACAGAAGTGCAGAAATAGGGAAGAGAGGTGCAGAAACAGGCAACAGAGGTGCAAAAGAGGGAACAGTGGTGCAGAAAAAGGCAAGAGAGGTGCAGGAAGAGGGAAGAGGGGTGCAGAAAGAGGCAAGAGAAGTGCAGAAAGAAGCAACAGAGGTGCAGAAAGAGGCAAGAGAAGTGCAGAAAGAGGTAAGAGAATCAGAAACAGGGAAGAGAGGTATAGAAAGAAGAAACAGGGATGCAGAAAAAGACAAGAGATGTGCATAGAGAGAGAAGAGGGTTGCAGAAAGAGGCAAGAGGGGTGCAGAAAGAAGCAAGTGAGGTGCAGAAATAGGCAACAGAGGCACAGAAAAACGCAAGAGAAGTGGAGAAAAAGGCAAGAGAGGTGCAAAAAGAGGGAACCGGGGTACAGAAAAAGGCAAGAGAGGTGGAGAAAGAGGGAAGAGGGGTCCAGAAAGAGGCAAGAGAAGTGCAGAAACAAGCAAGAGAAATGTAGTTAGAGTCAAGAGAAGTACATAAAGAATCAGCAGAAATGCAGAAAGAGGCAAAGAAGTGCAGAAAGAACCAACAGAGGTGCAGAAAGAGGCAAGAGGGGTGCAGAAAGAAGCAAGTGAGGGGCAGAAAGAAGCAACAGTGGTGCAGAAAGACACAAGAGATGTGCAGAAAGAGGCAAGAGAAGTGCAGAAAGAGGCAAGAGAAGTGCTGAGAGAAGCAACAGAGGTGCAGAAGGAGGCAAGAGAACTGCAGAAAGAGGCAGGACAGGTGCAGAAAGAGGCAAGAGAAGTGCAGAAAGAGGGAAGAGGGGTGCAGAAAGGCAACAGGGATGCAGAAAGAAGCAAGAAAGGTGCAGAAATGAGCAAGAGAAGTGCAGAAAGAAGCAACAGAGGTGCAGAAAGAGGCAAGAGGGTGCAGAAAGAGGCAAGAGAAGTACAGAAAGAAGCAAGAGAAATGTAGATAGAGGCAAGAGAAGTGCAGAAAGAATCAACAGAAATGCAGAAAGAGGCAAGAGAAGTGCTGAAAGAAGTAACAGAGGTCCAGAAAGAGGCAGGAGAGGTGCAAAAAGAGGCAAGAGAGGTGCAGAAAAAGGCAAGAGAGGTGCAAAAAGAATGAACAGGGGTGCAGAAAAAGGCAAAATAGATGCAGAAAGAGGGAAGAAGGGTGCAGAAAGAGTCAAGAGAACTGCAGAAATATGCAAGGGAGGTACTGAAAGAGGAAAGTGAGGTACAGGAAGAGGGGTACAGAAAGAGGCAAGAGAAGTGCAGAAAGAAGGAACAGAAATGTACAAAGAGGCAAGAGAAGTGCATAAAGAAGGAACAGAAATGCAGAAAGAGGCTAGAGAAGTGCAGAAAGAACCAACAGAGGTTCAGAAAGAGGCAAGAGAAGTGCGGAAACAGGCACGAGAGGTGCAGAAACAGGCAAGAGAGGTGTAGGAGAGTAGGATCTGCTTCACATGGGTACCCCCACTTTTTGCTGATGCTTCACTGTTTTTCGACCTTAGTCTAGCTGGGGCCCTGCTAATCAGAACCCCACCCTAGCTGCTTCCTCTCTAAAATGGTTTCCATGTGCCTTAGGCACATCTCTGATTGGAATCTGGAGTGCCCTTATAAGTCCCTAGTATATGGTATACTATGTACCCAGGGCATAGGTACCTCAGAGGCCTACCAGGGGCTGCAGCATGTATTGTGCCACCCCTGGAAGGCCATCCAAACTGACACCACAGGTCTGCTACTGCAGCCTGGGTAAGGTGGTGCATGCACCCCTTACTGTGATATAGGCTACCTATATCACTATATACATACACACATATAAACCTATAAGTCACTCCGATGGCAGGCCTTATCAATCCTGAAGGCAGAGTGCGTGGTTCCTATGTGAGAGGGTGCCCCTGCATGAGCAGGGCCCCTCTGCAGCGTTCGGAGACCCTTCTCTGATGCTGTTTGTAGTGCAGCCTGACCATATACTCTTAAGCGCATTATAACCTCGCGTTAAATGCTAACTTTGGGATGGCTGCACGGAAACATGTCGTGTTTGGTGTCAAACATCTTGGAATACTACCCCCCCGCCAGTTCTGGCAGCGGGGGTAGCATTCCACCCTTCTAGAGGAAAAGACATGTACACACCGGTATGCCCGGTACTGACTTTCCAAGCCCTGGCATCACAAAATGGATGCCGCTGCCACAGAAACGAGTCTGGCCTCCTGCTGCTGACCGAAACTCCGGCAGGGGAGGCCTGGGCAATAGTTTTCCTGTCCCAGGGAGGTGTGACCACCTCCCCAGACAGGATAGTGTGTATTGGGGCTGGGCGGGAGCACTCTCTGGTGCTTTGAAGTCCTGCACTGGGGGCACACTTGGTGTCCCTGTGCATACCCCAGTTCAAACCGGCTCAGGGGCTTCCAGCCCCTGCTCTGGCGCGAAACTGGACAAAGGGAAAGGGGTGTAACCACCCCTCTGCCCTGACCCTCCCATAGGTGGGGTCACAGAGTATGTCCAACCCCCTACCTTAGTATAAGTAGGGGAACCCAGTCCTTAGGACTTTAGATTTACCTGGACGAAACTCTGATACAGAATCCTGGACCTTCGACGCTCTACTTTAAGATTAGAGGACTGAAGAATCTCCCTTGGGGTCAAGGAGTGACTCCCCTGCTTGGCAGGCACCAAAGAAGCAATTGTCCGGTCTGCATCGCCAAAGCTCCCATCGGATGCCGAAGTCTTTGCATCACCAGAGGTGGATATCCAGACTTCCCCGAGGCTGCCCTGAGTCCCCAGCAAAGCTGAGGCCCGTAGCTCTTGTGGGTAACATGGAACCATGACCCCTGGACACCAAACACATTTGCAAGTGCATCCTTTTCTGGGTCTCCCATGAAGTCGTGCTTTAGGCTCCCAGTAGCCCCAGCCTCCAGCACCAACTGCACTGAAGATCACTGGCCTCCACTATATGAGTGTCCTGTGAGCTAGCTCCACGTGCACCGTCTTGAGGCTCCTTCATGGTCGCTAGTCCGTTGGCTAGTAGGCCCTTCCGAAGGCCAATCTTTTTCTGCTTGGGCTCCCTGGTTTCTTCAGGTGTGCCCTGACTTATCCTTGCTGGGTGAGTTGCCCAGACCTTGCTGGTCTGCAACATCGTCCTTCTTCGCTTTCCACGAGACTTGCCGTTGCCAAGGCTTGTTGGGTCCAATCCGGTCGCCGACACCCCTGCAATCGACAAATGTTGTGGTACAGCTCGAATCCAGCTCCTGGTTGTCGTCGACGCCTCCTGGACCTTGTGGCTGAAGAGTCAAGATGACTGTCAACCTACCTGAAGCACTCGACATCGGTGGGCATCTGCTCATCGCCTTCCTGGTCACTGGCTAGTGACCCAGACTCTGTCCCCTCTGCTTTCAGGTTCTTCAGATCTTCGATCCACCTTTGGATCCACCCGAACACTTTCGACTTGGTCGCCAGCAGCACTTTGCAGCAGATCGCCATAGAAAGCGACGACGAAACCCGACCCCGAAAGACACCTATGCACCCGGCTTCCCTGGGTGAGGTAACTCGAGTACTCCGGTGCTCCCGTGGGTATAGACACTAGAACAGCCTAGTTCTCAAAGGGTTTGCTCCAAGTCCTCCTCTAAGTGTCCCTTTTCTTTTAAATTCTAATCGCGACTTTCCCCATAGAAGTTAACGGTGGTTCGCGGTTGTGTTCATACACTGCACGCGTCCCCCGTGGGTCCCCTGTGTCACTGCCTTGGGTGGTTCCTTGTGGTCCAAGCACTTCTACAGGCTCTAGGCCTTGTGTCTAGCTCAGTCGTGGTTCTTATACCACTTTATTGGTATATGGTTTGGTACGCCCCTGGGGCTCAAACGTGTATTTGTGCTATTACTGTAGATAACTAACTCGTAACGTATGTATTTCGAACTCTAGCCTCATAAAGAGACTAGAGGGGTGTGTTTAGTAATAAATACATATATTTTGAATATATACCTGGTGTGGTCCTCTTTCATTTGGTCACTCAAGAGATTATAGACTGGTAAAACAAGCTGCTTTACATTCCTTCAAGACTTAGCCTGAAGGCTGCTCTCCATAGCTACCACTAGGATAGCTTTCAATAAAGGTTGTCTTTAACCTATCTCCAATAAGGGGTTGTTTGGACTGGTGCAAGGTGCCCACTATAATTAGTGGACAGCATATGCCAGGCCAACTTCTCACATTGGTGTGCAGCGTGTGGGATTCCAGCTTGCTATTGTTTTACCAGATAATCTCAATTGAATTGATCAACTGAAAACCACTAAGGGTACCTAAGGTACATATAAATCAAGCTTAGTAATACAGTAAGTTCTACTGAACTTAGAGTTGTGTGTTAAGGGACAGCACACCCTTTCTACAACTCAAGAGAGTTTAGTAGGCCACACTAGAGTAGGTAGTGCATACACCACACCTCACTAGTGATGTCTTCAAAGCCAGGACCCAGTGAGTCCTTGCCAGAAGCCAGTGGGCTTCTTCCCTCCAAGTATGATAAACTCCCATTCTTGGAATTGAGAGCCTTATGCACTACTAGGAAGTTGAAGACAGGCAAAAGTGCCAGCACCCAACACCTCAGGGAGGTGTTACTAGCTGATGATCTCAGCAGGCCCCTAGGGTCTGAAGGGGTAGGCAAAGAGGGTGGGGCAGAAGATGAGGAAGGGGCCAGGGGTGAAGAAACCCAGGCCCCCCTCTGAAACTGGCCAGGAAGGTGAAAATGACCTTGTCCTGGAGAATCCAATTCCTCCTGTGGAGGAGGAGGAGGGAGAGGATCAGACTGACCTCCCCTTTGTCCCCCCAGGAAGAGTTCTGAGTGTGCCCAGAAGGTCTAGGTCTCCTTCTCTGGAGTCTAACCACTCTGACACCTCAATAGGGACCTCTGTCTCCTCTCATAGGAGGGAATCCTCTCATGAGAGGAGAAAGAGACTGATTCAATATGAGCAAGCTCAACTTGAACTCAGGAAACAGCAATTGGCTATAGACAGGGAGTCCCTAGATCTCTATAGAGAGAGACAAAAGTTGGGACTAGAGTCCCATGGTGGCAGCAGTTTCCCCAAAGATAGGGAAAGGTCTTATGACCATAGAAACCTGAGCAAGATTGTCCCTCCCTACCAGAGTGGGGATGATATCCACAAATGGATAACTGCTCTAGAGAGGGCCTGTAAAGTACAGAGGGTCCCTCAGGAGCAGTGGGCAGCAATCTTGTGGCTCTCCTTTGCAGACAAAGGTAGAGACAAGCTCCTCACTGTTAGAGAGGAGGATGCTGATAATTACAAAGTCTTGAAGAGTGCTCTAATTGATGGGTTTGGCCTAACCACTGAACAATACAGGTTAAAGTTCAGGGATACCCAAAAAGCACAGACTCAAGACTGGGTGGACTTTGTTGATTGTTCTGCCAAGGCTCTGGAAGGTTGGTTATTGGGCAGTAAGGTATGTGACTTCACAGGATTGTACAATCTGATAATGAGGGAGCAGATTCTTAATAACTGTCAAAATCAGCTGTTGCATCAGCACCTGGTAGACTCTGATCTGACCTCTCCCCAAGAATTGGGAAAGAAGGCAGACAAATGGGTCAGAACCAGGGTGAAGCAGAAGGTACAGAACCAAGGTGGTGACCCTAAGAAGCAAGATTCGAAAACCTCTGATAAGGGTGGGGAGAAGGGTAAAGATCAAAAGTCTTCACAAGGCCCCCAAAAATCTTCTTCAGGTGGGGATTCACAGTCTACCAAAGGGAAAGGCCAAAGAAAACCATGGTGCAAGGTCTGTAAGCAAAAGACCCACTGGACCAGTGATTGCACCAAGTCCAAAGACTCGACTCCAGCCCCCACCAATGCCCCTAAGGCACCTGCTCCCCCTAGTGCAGTTACAGTTGGTGGTGGGACTACACAAGCCAAGGGTTTAGTAGGGTTGACCCTGGGTAAAGAGATGAGCTCTGACCTAGTCAGAGAACTCACTCAGGCTGTCCTAGTCTGTGATGGAGGCATGGATATGACCTCCTCTGTGAGTCCCAGTAATCTGGGCAAGTACAGACAACAGCCTTTAATCAATGGAAGAGAGGCTTTGGCATTTAGGGACACAGGGGCAAGTGTCACCATGGTGACACAAGACCTTGTGAATCCTGGGCAGATTATACTTGGTGAAATGTACCAAGTGACCAATGCTAGCAACGTCAGAACAGACCATACTCTGGCAGTTGTTAACTTCTCCTGGGGAGGGGTAACTGGCCTTAAGAAGGTTGTGGTAAGTGCAGACCTACCCGTTGAATGCTTGCTTGGCAATGACTTAGAAACTTCAGCTTGGGCAGAAGTGGAGCTCAGGACCCATGCAGAAATGCTGGGGATCCCTGCAGATGTGTTTGCTGTGACCAGGTCACAAGCCAAAATGTCTAGCACTGAACAGGCCTTGGATTCTGGAATAATGGACCAAGTGCCTTCCAAGAAGAGGAGTAGTAGGGTAAAGGCAGTGCCTTCCCCTTGGCTCAGAAGGAAGATCAGTCCCTTGAGGGGGATGATCTCAGTCCTGAGGAAGGAACTGTCCCAGAGGAGCTTGAACCTGAACAGGTTGAGTTCTTGGGGACAGGGGGACCTTCCAGGGCAGATCTGAGCCAGGAGCAGCAGAGCTGCCCCTCTCTTGAACCCCTCAGACAGCAAGCTGCTGCTGAGGCTGCTGGGAAAGCTAGTGGTCCCCATACTGTGTATTGGGATGATGGACTCTTGTACTCAGAGTGTAGAGACCCCAAGCCTGGTGCTACCAGGAGGTTGGTTATACCTCTGAAGTTCAGGGGCTTCCTATTGACCCTAGCCCATGATATTCCCTTAGCAGGTCACCTGGGCCAGAACAAGACTTGGGACAGAATTGTCCCTCACTTTCACTGGCCCCACATGTCTGAAGACACCAAGGAGTTTTGTCGCTCCTGTGTAACCTGCCAGGCCAGTGGCAAGGCAGGTGGCACCACAAAGGCCCCCTGATACCACTACCTGTGGTGGGGGTTCCCTTTGAAAGGGTGGGGATTGACATTGTTGGTCCCATGGATCCCCAAACAGCATCTGGGCACAGGTTTATCCTGGTGGTAGTGGATCATGCCACCAGGTACCCAGAGGCTATTCCCCTTAGGACCACTACAGCACCTGTGGTGGCAAGGGCCCTCCTGGGAATTTTCTCAAGAGTGGGCTTCCCTAAGGAGGTTGTATCAGACAGGGATGCAAACTTTATGTCTGGATACTTAAAGGCAATGTGGAAGGAGTGTGGAGTGACTTACAAGTTCACCACACCCTATCACCCACAATGCAATGGTTTAGTTGAGAGATTCAACAAAACCTTGAAGGGCATGATTAAAGGGCTCCCAGAAAAGCTTAGGCGAAGATGGGACATACTCTTGCCCTGCCTTTTATTTGCGTACAGGGAGGTGCCTCAAAAGGGGTTGGCTACAGCCCCTTTGAACTTTTGTTTGGTCACCCTGTCAGGGGTCCACTGTGCTTGGTGAAGGAAGGATGGGAGTTACCTCTCAAGCCCCCAAAGCAAGACATAGTGGACTACGTACTTGGTCTCCGCTCCCGGATGGCTGAGTATATGAAAAAGGCAACTAAAAACCTTGAGGCTAGCCAGGAACTTCAAAAGGCCTGGCATGACCAAAAGGCTGTACTGACTGTTTATCAGCCAGGACAGAAGGTGTGGGTGCTGGAGCCAGTGGCCCCAGCAGCTCTCCAAGACAAATGGAGTGGACCCCACACCATTGTTGAGCAGAAGGGTGAGGTTACCTACTTAGTAGACCTAGGAACACCCAGGAGTCCCCACAGGGTTCTCCATGTCAACAGGTTAAAACCATATGTGGACAGGGCAGACATGGGCTTGCTCATGGCTACTGATGAGGGACAGGAGGAAGAGAGTGACCCACTCCCTGACCTGCTCTCACAGAACCCTGGTGATGGGTCAGTGGATGGTGTAGCCTTGGCAGGCAGCCTCACTACCCAGCAGCAGACTGATTGCAGACAGGTGCTCAATCAGTTCAGACACATATTCTCACTGACACCCAGTCAGACTACCTGGTGCACTCATGAAGTGGACACTGGGGACAGTCTGCCTATTAAAAATAAGATTTATAGGCAACCTGACCATGTCAGGGACTGTATCAGGACAGAAGTCCAGAAGATGTTGGATTTGGGAGTTATTGAACCCTCAGATAGCCCTTGGGCTAGTCCAGTGGTCCTTGTGCCAAAACCTCACACCAGTGGTGGGAAAAGAGAGATGAGGTTTTGTGTGGACTACAGGGGTCTCAATGCAGTCACTAGGACTGATGCCCATCCAATACCAAGGGCAGATGAGCTAATAGACACTTTGGCCTCAGCCAAGTATCTAAGCACATTTGACCTGACAGCTGGCTACTGGCAGATCAGACTAGCTGATGATGCAAAGCCAAAGACAGCATTCTCAACCCCTAGTGGGCATTATCAATTTGTGGTGATGCCCTTTGGTCTGAAGAATGCACCTGCCACTTTTCAGAGGCTGGTGAATACAGTCCTTACAGGTCTGGAAGCCTATAGTGCAGCATATCTAGATGATATTGCTGTCTTTAGCTCCACCTGGGAGGATCACCTGGTCCACCTCAGAAATGTTTTACAGGCCCTGCAGAAAGCAGGCCTGACTATCAAGGCCACCAAGTGCCAGATAGGGCAGAGTCAGGTTGTGTACCTGGGCCACCTTGTGGGTGGAGGCCAGGTTCAACCACTGCAGAGCAAGATCCAGACCATCATGGACTGGACTGCTCCAACTACCCAGACTCAGGTGAGAGCCTTCTTAGGCCTGACTGGGTACTATAGGAGATTTGTCAAGGGGTATGGATCAATAGTGACACCCCTGAATGACTTAACTTCCAAGAAAATGCCCAAAAAGGTTCAGTGGACAGTTAGCTGTCAAAAGGCATTTGATGACCTGAAGCAGGCCATGTGCACTGCTCCCATTCTACAGAGTCCTGATTACTCCAAGAAGTTCATTGTTCAAACTGATGCATCTGAATTGGGGGTAGGGGCTGTACTGTCACAATTGAATGAAGAAGGTCAGGATCAGCCAGTAGCTTTCATTAGCAGAAGGCTGACCCCTAGAGAGAAACGTTGGTCAGCCATTGAGAGGGAGGCCTTTGCTGTGGTCTGGGCTCTGAAGAAGCTGAGGCCATACTTGTTTGGTACTCACTTCCTTGTTCAAACAGACCATAAGCCCCTCTTATGGCTAAAACAAATGAAGGGTGAAAACCCCAAACTGCTTAGGTGGTCCATTTCCCTACAGGGGATGGACTTCACAGTGGAACATAGACCTGGGAGTAACCATGCCAATGCAGATGGACTCTCTAGGTACTTCCACTTAGAACATGAAGACTTAACTGGGCAAGGTTAGTTTAATGTCCCTACGTTTGGGGGGGTTGTGTAGGAGAGTAGGATCTGCTTCACATGGGTACCCCCACTTTTTGCTGAGGCTTCACTGTTTTTCAACCTTAGTCTGGCTGGGGCCCTGCTAATCAGAACCCCAGCCTAGCTGCTTCCTCTCTAAAATGGTTTCCATGTGCCTTAGGCACATCTCTGATTGGAATCTGGAGTGCCCTTATAAGTCCCTAGTATATGGTATACTATGTACCCAGGGCATAGGTACCTCAGAGGCCTACCAGGGGCTGCAGCATGTATTGTGCCACCCCTGGAAGGCCATCCAAACTGACACCACAGGTCTGCTACTGCAGCCTGGGTAAGGTGGTGCATGCACCCCTTACTGTGATATAGGCTACCTATATCACTATATACATACACACATATAAACCTATAAGTCACTCCTATGGCAGGCCTTATCAATCCTGAAGGCAGAGTGCATGGTTCCTATGTGAGAGGATGCCCCTGCATGAGCAGGGCCCCTCTGCAGCATTCGGAGACCCTTCTCTGATGCTGTTTGTAGTGCAGCCTGACCATATACTCTTAAGCGCATTATAACCTCGCGTTAAATGCTAACTTTGGGATGGCTGCACGGAAACATGTCGTGTTTGGTGTCAAACATCTTGGAATACTACCCCCCCCCGCCAGTTCTGGCGGCGGGGGTAGCATTCCACCCTTCTAGAGGGAAAGACATGTACACACCGGTATGCCCGGTACTGACTTTCCAAGCCCTGGCATCACAAAATGGATGCCGCTGCCACAGACACGAGTCTGGCCTCCTGCTGCTGACCGAAACTCCGGCAGGGGAGGCCTGGACAATAGGTTTCCTGTCCCAGGGAGGTGTGACCACCTCCCCAGACAGGATAGTGTGTATTGGGGCTGGGCGGGAGCACTCTCTGGTGCTTTGAAGTCCTGCACTGGGGGCACACTTGGTGTCCCTGTGCATACCCCAGTTCAAACTGGCTCAGGGGCTTCCAGCCCCTGCTCTGGCGCAAAACTGGACAAAGGGAAAGGGGTGTAACCACCCCTCTGCCCTGACCCGCCCATAGGTGGGGTCACAGAGTATGTCCAACCCCCTACCTTAGTATAAGTAGGGGAACCCAGTCCTTAGGACTTTAGATTTACCTGGACGATACTCTGATACAGAATCCTGGACCTTCGACGCTCTACTTTAAGATTAGAGGACTGAAGAATCTCCCTTGGGGTCAAGGAGTGACTCCCCTGCTTGGCAGGCACCAAAGAAGCAATTGTCCAGTCTGCATCGCTGAAGCTCCTGTCGGATGCCGAAGTCTTTGCATCACCAGAGGTAGAATTCCAGACTTCCCCAAGCCTGCCCTGAGTCCCCAGCAAAGCTGAGGCCCGTAGCTGTCGTGGGTAACGTGGAACCATGACCCCTGGACACCAAACGCATTTGCAAGTGTATCCTTTTCTGGGTCTTCCACGAAGTCGTGCTTTGGGCTCCGAGTAGCCCCAGCCTCCAGCACCAACTGGACCGAAGATCACTGGCCTCCACTCTACGAGTGTCCTGTGAGCCAGCTCCACGTGCACTGTCTTGAGGCTCCTTCGCGGTTGATAGTCCGTTGGCTAGTAGGCACTCCTGAAGGCCAATCTTTTTCTGCTTGGGCTCCCTGGTTGCTCCAGGTGTGCCCTGACTTATCCTCGCTGGGTGAGGCTCCCAGACCTTGCTGGTCTGCAACATCATCCTTCTTTGCTTTCCATGAGACTTGCCGTTGCCAAGGCTTGTTGGGTCCAATCCGGTCACCGACACCCCTGCAATCGACAGACATCATGGGACAGCTCGAATCCAGCTCCTGGTTGTCGTCGACACCTCCTGGACCTCGTGACTGAAGAGTCAAGATGACCGTCAACCTACCTGAAGCACTCGACATCGGTGGGCATCTGCTCATCGCCTTCCTGGTCACTGGCTAGTGACCCAGACTCTGTCCCCTCTGCTTTCAGGTTCTTCAGATCTTCGATCCACCTTTGGATCCACCCGAACACTTTCGACTTGGTCGCCAGCAGCACTTTGCAGCAGATTGCCATAGAAAGCGACGACGAAACCCGACCCCGAAAGACACCTATGCACCCAGCTTCCCTGGGTGAGGTAACTCGAGTACTCCAGTGCTCACGTGGGTATAGACACTAGAACAGCCTAGTTCTCAAAGGGTTTGCTCCAAGTCCTCCTCTAAGTGTCCCTTTTCTTTTAAATTCTAATCGCGACTTTCCCCATAGAAGTTAACGGTGGTTCGCGGTTGTGTTCATACACTGCACGCGTCCCCCGTGGGTCCCCTGTGTCACTGCCTTGGGTGGTTCCTTGTGGTCCAAGCACTTCTACAGGCTCTAGGCCTTGTGTCTAGCTCAGTCGTGGTTCTTATACCACTTTATTGGTATATGGTTTGGTACGCCCCTGGGGCTCAAACGTGTATTTGTGCTATTACTGTAGATAACTAACTCGTAACGTATGTACTTCGAACTCTAGCCTCATAAAGAGACTAGAGGGGTGTGTTTAGTAATAAATACATATATTTTGAATATATACCTGGTGTGGTCCTCTTTCATTTGGTCACTCAAGAGATTATAGACTGGTAAAACAAGCTGCTTTACATTCCTTCAAGACTTAGCCTGAAGGCTGCTCTCCATAGCTACCACTAGGATAGCTTTCAATAAAGGTTGTCTTTAACCTATCTCCAATAAGGGGTTGTTTGGACTGGTGCAAGGTGCCCACTATAATTAGTGGACAGCATATGCCAGGCCAACTTCTCACAAGAGGTGCAGAAACAGACAAGAGAGGGGCAGAAACAGGCACAAAATGTGCAGAAACAGGCAAGAGAGGTGCAAAAATAGGGGAAACGGGTAAAGAAAAATGCAAGAGAGGTGCAGATAGAGGGAAGTGGGGTACAGAAAGAGGCAAGAGGGGTGCAGTAAGAACCAAGAGAGGTGCAGAAAGAAGCAAGAGAAGTGCAGAAAGAAGCAACAGAGTTGCAGAAGGAGGCAAGAGAAGTGCAGAAAGAGGCAAGAGGGGTGCAGAAAGAGGCAAGAGTAGTGCAGGATGAAGCAAAAGAAATTTAGAAAGAGGCAAGAGAAGTGCAGAAAGAAGCAACAGAAATGCAGAAAGAGGCAGGAGAAGTGCAGAAAGAGGCAAGAGAGGTGCAGAAACAGGGAAGAGAGGTGCAGAAAGAGGGAACAGGGGTGCAGAAAAAGGTAAGAGATGTGCAGAGAGAGGGAAGAGAAGTACAGAAAAATTCAAGAGAAGTGCTGAAAGAAGCAACAGAGGTACAGAAGCAGGCAAGAGAACTGCAGAAAGAGGCAGGAAAGGTGCAGAAAGAGGCAAGAGAAATGTAGATAGAGGCAAGAGAAGTGCAGAAGAAAGCAACAGAAATGCAGAAAGATGCAAGAGAAGTAAAGAAAGAAACAACAGAGGTGCAGAAGGAGGCAAGAGAACTGCAGAAAGAGACAGGAGAGGTGCATAAAGAGGCAATAGAAATGCAAAAAAAAGGAAGAGGGGTGCAGAAAGAGGCAAGAGGGGTGTAGAGAGAAACAAGAGAGGTGCAGAAATGAGCAGGAGAAGTGCAGAAAGAAGCAACAGAGGTGCAGAAAGAAGCAAGAGAAGTGAGGAAAGAGACGAGAAAATTGCAGAAAGAAACAAGAAAGGTGCAGAAAAAAGCAAGAGAAGTGGAGAAAGAGGCAAGTGAGATGCAGAAAGAGGCAAGAGAGGTGCAGAAAGAGGCAACAGAAATGCAAAAAGAGGCAAGAGAAGCGCATAAAGAAGCAACAGAAGTGCAGAAAGAGGCAAGAGAAGTGCAGAAAGAGGCACGAGAGGTGCATAAACAGGCAAGAGAGGTGCAAAAAGAAGGAACAGGATAAAGAAAAATGCAATAGAGGTGCAGATAGAGGGGAGAGGTGTGTAGAAAGAGGGAAGATGGGTGCAGAAAGAGGGAATAGGGGTGCAGTTAAAACAAAGAGAGGTGCAGAAAGAAGCAAGAGAAGTGGAGAAAGAGGCAAGAGAGGTGCAGCAACATGAAAGAGGTGAAAAAAGAAGGAACAGGGGTGCAAAAAAAGGCAAAAGAGGTGCAGAAAGAGGCAAGAGGGGTGCAGAAAGAGTCAAGAGACGTGCAGAATGAAGAAACAGAAATGTACAAAGAGGCAAGAGTAGTGCAGAAAGAAGGATCAGAAATGCAGAAAGAGGCTAGAGAAGTGCAGAAAGAAGCAACAGAGGTTCAGAAAGAGGTAGAGAAGTGCGGAAGCAGGCAAGAGAGGTGCAGAAAAAGGCAAAAGAGGTGCGGGAAGAGGGGTGCAGAAAGAGGGAAGAGGGGTGCAGAAATTGACAAGAGGGGTGCAGAAAGAACCTAGAGAGGTGCAGAAAGAAGCAAGAGAAGTACAGAAAGAAGAAAAACTGTTGCAGGAGCAGGCAAGAGAAGTGTAGAAAGAGGCAAGAGGGGTGCGGAAAGATGCAAGAGTAGTGCAGAAAGAAGCAAAAGAAATGTAGAAAGAGGCAAGAGAAATGTAGAAAGAAGCAACAGAAATGCAGAAAGAGGCAAGAGAAGTGCAGAAATAGGCAAGAGAGGTGCAGAAACAGGCAACAGAGGTGCAAAAGAGGGAACAGTGGTGCATAAAAAGGCAAGAGATGTGCAGGAAGAGGGAAGAGGGGTGCAGAAAGAGGCAAGAGAAGTGAAGAAAGAAGCAAGAGAGGTGCAGAACGAGGCAATAGAAGTGCAGAAAGAGGCAAGAGAGGTGCAAAAAGAAGGAACAGGGGTGCAGAAAAAGGGAAAAAGGTGCTGCAGAAAGAGGGAAGAGGGGTGCAGAAATAGGCAAGAGAAGTGCAGAAAGAAGAAACAGAAATGTACAAAGAGGCAAGAGAAGTGCAGAAAGAAGGAACAGAAATGCAGAAAGAGGCTAGAGTAGTGCAGAAAGAAGCAACACAGGTTCATAAAGAGGCAAGAGAAGTGTGGAAACAGGCAAGAGAGGTGCAGAAAAAGGCAAGAGAGGTGCAGAAAGAGGGAAGAGGGATGCAGAAAGAGGTAAGAGGGGTGTAGAAAGAACCAAGAGAGGTGCAGAAAGAAGCAAGAGAAGTGCAGAAAGAAGCAAAACAGTTGAGGAAGGATGCAAGAGTAGTGCAAAAAGAGGCAAGAGGGGTGCGGAAAGAGGCAAGAGTAGTGCAGAAAGATGCAAAAGAAATGTAGAAAGAGGCAAGAGAAGTGCAGAAAGAAGCAACAGAAATGCAGAAAGAGGCAAGAGAAGTGCAGAAATAGGCAAGAGAGGTGCAGAAACAGGGAAGAGAGGTGCATAAATAGGGAACAGGGGTGCAGAAAAAAGGAAGATGTGCAGAGAGAGGGAAAAGGGGTACAGAAAGAGGCAACAGAGGTGCAGAAAGACGCAAGAGAGGTACAGAAACAGTCAAGAGAGGTGCAAAAAGAAGGAACAGGGGTGCAGAAAAAGGCAAAAGAGGTGCAGAAAGAGGGAAGAGGGGTTCAGAAAGAGGCAAGAGAAGTGCAGAAAGAAGAAACAGAAATGTACAAAGAGGCAAGAGAACTGCAGAAAGAAGGAACAGAAATGCAGAAAGAGGCTAGAGAAGTGCAGAAAGAAACAACAGACGTTCAGAAAGAGGCAAGAGAAGTGCGGAAACAGGCAAGAGAGGTGAGGAAAAAGGCAAGAGGGGTGCAGAAAGAGGGAAGAGGGGTGTAGAAAGAGGGAAGATGGGTGCAGAAAGAGGGAATAGGGGAGCAGTTAGAACAAAGAGAGGTGCAGAAAGAAGCAAGAGAAGTGGAGAAAGAGGCAAGAGAGGTGCAGCAACATGAAAGAGGTGAAAAAAGAAGGAACAGGGGTGCAAAAAAAGGCAAAAGAGGTGCAGAAAGAGGCAAGAGGGGTGCAGAAAGAGTCAAGAGACGTGCAGAATGAAGAAACAGAAATGTACAAAGAGGCAAGAGTAGTGCAGAAAGAAGGATCAGAAATGCAGAAAGAGGCTAGAGAAGTGCAGAAAGAAGCAACAGAGGTTCAGAAAGAGTTAGAGAAGTGCGGAAGCAGGCAAGAGAGGTGCAGAAAAAGGCAAAAGAGGTGCAAAAAGAGGGAAGAGGGATGCAGAAAGAGGGAAGAGGGGTGCAGAAATTGGCAAGAGGGGTGCAGAAAGAACCTAGAGAGGTGCAGAAAGAAGCAAGAGAAGTTCAGAAAGAAGAAAAACTGTTGCAGGAGGAGGCAAGAGAAGTGTAGAAAGAGGCAAGAGGGGTGCGGAAAGAAGCAAGAGTAGTGCAGAAAGAAGCAAAATAAATGTAGAAAGAGGCAAGAGAAATGAAGAAAGAAGCAACAGAAATGCAGAAAGAGGCAAGAGAAGTGCAGAAAGAAGAAACAGAGGTGCAGAAAGAGGCAACAGAAGTGCAGAAATAGGCAAGAGAGGTGCAGAAACAGGCAACAGAGGTGCAAAAGAGGGAACAGTGGTGCATAAAAAGGCAAGAGAGGTGCAGGAAGAGGGGTGCAGAAAGAGGCAAGAGAAGTGCAGAAAGAAGCAACAGAGGTGCAGAAAGAGGCAATAGAAGTGCAGAAAGAGGCAAGAGAGGTGCAAAAAGAAGGAACAGGGGTGCAGAAAAAGGGAATAAGGTGCTGCAGAAAGAGGGAAGAGGGGTGCAGAAATAGGCAAGAGAAGTGCAGAAAGAAGAAACAGAAATGTACAAAGAGGCAAGAGAAGTGCAGAAAGAAGGAAAAGAAATGCAGAAAGAGGCTAGAGTAGTGCAGAAAGAAGCAACACAGGTTCATAAAGAGGCAAGAGAAGTGTGGAAACAGGCAAGAGAGGTGCAAAAAAAGGCAAGAGAGGTGCAGAAAGAGGGAAGAGGGATGCAGAAAGAGGTAAGAGGGGTGTAGAAAGAACCAAGAGAGGTGCAGAAAGAAGCAAGAGAAGTGCAGAAAGAAGCAAAACAGTTGAGGAAGGATGCAAGAGTAGTACAAAAAGAGGCAAGAGGGGTGCGGAAAGAGGCAAGTGTAGTGCAGAAAGATGCAAAAGAAATATAGAAAGAGGCAAGAGAAGTGCAGAAAGAAGCAACAGAAATGCAGAAAGAGGCAAGAGAAGTGCAGAAATAGGCAAGTGAGGTGCAGAAACAGGGAAGAGAGGTGCATAAATAGGGAACAGGGGTGCAGAAAAAGGGAAGATATGCAGAGAGAGGGAAAAGGGGTACAGAAAGAGGCAACAGAGGTGCAGAAAGACGCAAGAGAGGTACAGAAACAGTCAAGAGAGGTGCAAAAAGAAGGAACAGGGGTGCAGAAAAAGGCAAAAGAGGTGCAGAAAGAGGGAAGAGGGGTGCAGAAAGAGGCAAGAGAAGTGCAGAAAGAAGAAACAGAAATGTACAAAGAGGCAAGAGAACTGCAGAAAGAAGGAACAGAAATGCAGAAAGAGGCTAGAGAAGTGCAGAAAGAAACAACAGACGTTCAGAAAGAAGCAAGAGAAGTGCGGAAACAGGCAAGAGAGGTGCAGAAAAAGGCAAGAGAGGGTGCAGAAAGAGGGAAGAGGGCTGCAGAAAGAGGGAAGAGGGGTGCAGAAAGAGGCAAGAGGGGTGCAGAAAGAACCAAGAGAGGTGCAGAAAGAAGCAAGAGAAGTGCAGAAAGAAGCAAAACAGTTGAGGAAGGAGGCAAGAGTAGTGCAAAGAGAGGCAAGAGGGGTGCGGAAAGAGGCAAGAGTAGTGCAGAAAGAAGCAAAAGAAATGTAGAAAGAGGCAACAGAGGTACAGAAACAGTCAAGAGAGGTGCAAAAAGAAGGAACAGGGGTGCAGAAAAAGGCAAAAGAGCTGCAGAAAGAGGGAAGAGGGGTGCAGAAAGAGGCAAGAGTAGTGCAGAAAGAAGAAACAGAAATGTACAAAGAGGCAAGAGAAGTGCAGAAAGAAGGAACAGAAATGCAGAAAGAGGCAAGAGAAGTGCAGAAAGAAGAAATAGAAATGCAGAAAGAGGCAAGAGAAGTGCAGAAATAGGCAAGAGAGGTGCAAAAACAGGGAAGAGCGGTGCAGAAATAGGGAACAGGAATGCAGAAAAAGGGAAGATGTGCAGAGAGAGGCAAGAGAAGTGCAGAAAGAGGCGAGAGAAGTGCTGAAAGAAGCAACAGAGGTGCAGAAGCAGTCAAGAGAACTGCAGAAAGAGGCAGGACAGGTGCAGAAAGAGGGAAGAGGGATGCAGAAAGATGCAAGAGGGGTGCAGAAAGAGGCAACAGAAGTGCAGAAAGAAGCAAGAGAAATGTGGATAGAGGTAAGAGAAGTGCAGAAAGAAGCAACAGAAATGCAGAAAGAAGCAAGAGAAGTTCAGAAAGAAGCAAGAGCAGTGCAGAAAGAGGCAACAGAAGTGCAGAAATAAGCAAGAGAGGTGCAAAAAGAGGGAACAGTGGTGCAGAAAAAGGCAAGAGGGGTGCAGAAGAAGGGAAGAGGGGTGCAGAAAGAGGCAAGAGAAGTGCATAAAGAAGCAAGAGAAATGTGGTTAGAGGCAAGAGAAGTACAGAAAGAATCAACAGAAATGCAGACAGAGGCAAGAGAAGTGTGGAAAGAACCAACAGAGGTGCAGAAAGAGGCAAGAGGGGTGCAGAAAGAAGCAAGTGAGGTGCATAAAGAGGCAACCAAGGTGCAGAAAGACGCAAGTGAGGTGCGGAAATAGGCAACAGAGGTGCAGAAAGAGGCAAGAGAGGTGCAGCAAGAGAGGTGCAGAAACAGCCAAGAGTAGTGGAGAAAGAGGCAAGAGAAGTGCTCAAAGAAGCAATAGAGGTGCAGAAGGATGCAAGAGAACCTCAGAAAGAGGCAGGAGAGGTGCAGAAAGAGGCAGGAGAAGTGCAGAAAGAGGGAAGAGGGGTGCAGAAAGAGGCAAGAGGGGTGCAGAAATAGGCAAGAGGGGTGCAGAAAGAGGGAAGAGAAGTTCAGAAAGAAGCAAGAGAAGTATAGAAAGATGCAACAGAGGTGCAGAAAGAGGCAAGAGAAGTACAGAAAGAGGCAAGAGAGGTGCAGCAACAGGCAAGAGAGGTGCAAAAAGAAGGAACAGGGGTGCAAAAAATGGCAAAAGAGGTGCAGAAAGAGGGAGGAGGGGTGCAGAAAGAGGCAAGAGAAGTTCAGAAAGAAGCAACAGAGGTGCAGAAATAGGCAAGAGGGGTGCAGAAAGAGGCAAGAGAAGTTCAGAAAGAAGCAAGAGAAGTATAGAAAGATGCAACAGAGGTGCAGAAAGAGGCAAGAGAAGTACAGAAAGAGGCAAGAGAGGTGCAGCAACAGGCAAGAGAGGTTCAAAAAGAAGGAACAGGGGTGCAAAAAATGGCAAAAGCGGTGCAGAAAGAGGGAGGAGGGGTGCAGAAAGAGGCAAGAGACGTGCAGAAAGAAGAAACAGAAATGTACAAAGAGGCAAGAGAAGTGCAGAAAGAAGGATCAGAAATGCAGAAAGAGGCTAGAGAAGTGCAGAAAGAAGCAACAGAGGTTCAGAAAGAGGTAGAGAAGTGCGGAAGCATGCAAGGTGCAGAAAAAGGCAAGAGAGGTGCAGAAAGAAGCAAGTTAGGTGGAGAAAGAGGCAACAGTGGTGCAGAAAGACACACGAGACGTGCAGAAACAGGCAAGAGAAGTGCTGAAAGAAGCAACAGAGGTGCAGAAGGAGGCAAGAGAACTGCAGAAAGAAGCAGGGCAGGTGCAGAAAGAGGCAAGAGAAGTGCAGAAAGAGGGAAGAGGGGTGCAGAAAGGCAAGACAGCTGCAGAAAGAAGCAAGAGAGGTGCAGAAATAAACAAGAGAAGTGCAGAAAGAAGCAACAGAGGTGCAGAAAGAGGCAAGAGGGGTGCAGAAAGAGGCAAGCAAAGTGCAGAAAGAAGCAAGAGAATTGAAGATAGAGGCCAGAGAAGTGCAGAAAGAAGCAACAGGAATGCAGAAGGAGGCAAGAGAGGTACAGAAAGAGGCAACAGAGGTGCAGAAACAGGCAAGAGAGGTGCAAAAAGAAGGAACAGGGGTGCAGAAAAAGGGAAAAATGGTGCAGAAAGAGGGAAGAGGGGTGCAGAAAGAGGCAGGAGGGTGTAGGAGAGTAGGATCTGCTTCACATGGGTACCCCCACTTTTTGCTGATGCTTCACTGTTTTTCGACCTTAGTCTGGCTGGGGCCCTGCTAATCAGAACCCCAGCCTAGCTGCTTCCTCTCTAAAATGGTTTCCATGTGCCTTAGGCACATCTCTGATTGGAATCTGGAGTGCCCTTATAAGTCCCTAGTATATGGTATACTATGTACCCAGGGCATAGGTACCTCAGAGGCCTGCCAGGGGCTGCAGCACATATTGTGCCACCCCTGGAAGGCCATCCAAACTGACACCAAAAGGTCTGCTACTGCAGCCTGGGTAAGGTGGTGCATGCACCCCTTACTGTGATATAGGCTACCTATATCACTATATACATACACACATATAAACCTATAAGTCACTCCTATGGCAGGCCTTATCAATCCTGAAGGCAGAGTGCGTGGTTCCTATGTGAGAGGGTGCCCTGCATGAGCAGGGCCCCTCTGCAGCGTTCGGAGACCCTTCTCTGATGCTGTTTGTAGTGCAGCCTGACCATATACTCTTAAGCGCATTATAACCTCGCGTTAAATGCTAACTTTGGGATGGCTGCACGGAAACATGTCGTGTTTGGTGTCAAACATCTTGGAATACTACCCCCCGCCAGTTCTGGCGGCGGGGGTAGCATTCCACCCTTCTAGCGGGAAAGACATGTACACACCGGTATGTCCGGTACTGACTTTCCAGAGCCCTGGCATCACAAAATGGATGCCGCTGCCACAGACACGAGTCTGGCCTCCTGCTGCTGACCGAAACTCCGGCAGGGGAGGCCTGGACAACAGGTTTCCTGTCCCAGGGAGGTGTGACCACCTCCCCAGACAGGATTGTGTGTATTGGGGCTGGGCGGGAGCACACTCTGGTGCTTTGAAGTCCTGCACTGGGGGCACATTTGGTGTCCCTGTGCATACCCCAGTTCAAACCGGCTCAGGGGCTTCCAGCCCCTGCTCTGGCACGAAACTGGACAAAGGGAAAGGGGTGTAACCACCCCTCTGCCCTGGCCCTCCCATAGGTGGGGCCACAGAGTATGTCCAACCTCCTACCTTAGTATAAGTAGGGGAACCCAGTCCTTAGGAGTTTAGATTTACCTGGACGAAACTCTGATACAGAATCCTGGACCTTCGACACTCTACTTCAAGGTTAGAGGACTGAAGAATCTCCCTTGGGGTCAAGGAGTGACTCCCCTGCTTGGCAGGCACCAAAGAAGCAATTGTCCAGTCTGCATCGCTGAAGCTCCCGTCGGGCGCCGAAGTCTTTGCATCACCAGACGTGGATTTCCAGACTTCGCCGAAGCTGCCCTGAGTCCCCAGCAAAGCTGAGGCCTGTAGCTGTTGTGGGTAACGTGGAACCGTGACCCCTGGACACCATGTACTTTTGTAAGTGCATCCTCTTCCTGGTCTTCCACGAAGTTGTGCTTTGGGCTCCGAGTGTAGGAGAGTAGGATCTGCTTCACATGGGTACCCCCACTTTTTGCTGATGCTTCACTGTTTTTCGACCTTAGTCTGGCTGGGGCCCTGCTAATCAGAACCCCAGCCTAGCTGCTTCCTCTCTAAAATGGTTTCCATGTGCCTTAGGCACATCTCTGATTGGAATCTGGAGTGCCCTTATAAGTCCCTAGTATATGGTATACTATGTCCCCAGGGCATAGGTACCTCAGAGGCCTACCAGGGGCTGCAGCATGTATTGTGCCACCCCTGGAAGGCCATCCAAACTGACACCACAGGTCTGCTACTGCAGCCTGGGTAAGGTGGTGCATGCACCCCTTACTGTGATATAAGCTACCTATATCACTATATACATACACACATATAAACCTATAAGTCACTCCTATGGCAGGCCTTATCAATCCTGAAGGCAGAGTGCGTGGTTCCTATGTGAGAGGGTGCCCCTGCATGAGCAGGGCCCCTCTGCAGCGTTCGGAGACCCTTCTCTGATGCTGTTTGTAGTGCAGCCTGACCATACTCTTAAGCGCATTATAACCTCGCGTTAAATGCTAACTTTGGGATGGCTGCACGGAAACATGTCGTGTTTGGTGTCAAACATCTTGGAATACTACCCCCCCGCCAGTTCTGGCGGCGGTGGTAGCATTCCACCCTTCTAGAGGGAAAGACATGTACACACCGGTATGCCCGGTACTGACTTTCCAAGCCCTGGCATCACAAAATGGATGCTGCTGCCACAGACACGAGTCTGGCCTCCTGCTGCTGACCGAAACTCCGGCAGGGGAGGCCTGGACAATAGGTTTCCTGTCCCAGGGAGGTGTGACCACCTCCCCAGACAGGATAGTGTGTATTGGGGCTGGGCGGGAGCACTCTCTGGTGCTTTGAAGTCCTGCACTGGGGGCACACTTGGTGTCCCTGTGCATACCCCAGTTCAAACCGGCTCAGGGGCTTCCAGGCCCTGCTCTGGTGCGAAACTGGACAAAGGGAAAGGGTGTAACCACCCCTCTGCCCTGACCCTCCCATAGGTGGGGTCACAGAGTATGTCCAACCCCTACCTTAGTATAAGTAGGGGAACCCAGTCCTTAGGACTTTAGATTTACCTGGACGAAACTCTGATACAGAATCCTGGACCTTCGATGCTCTACTTTAAGATTAGAGGACTGAAGAATCTCCCTTGGGGTCAAGGAGTGACTCCCCTGCTTGGCAGGCACCAAAGAAGCAATTGTCCGGTCTGCATCGCTGAAGCTCCCGTCGGACGCCGAAGTCTTTGCATCACCAGAGGTAGTTTTCCAGACTTCCCCGAGGCTGCCCTGAGTCCCCAGCAAAGCTGAGGCCCGTAGCTGTCGTGGGTAATGTGGAACCGTGACCCCTGGACACCGAATGCATTTGCAAGTGCATCCTCTTCTGGGTCTCCCACGAAGTCGTGCTTTGGGCTCCGAGTAGCCCCAGCCTCCAGCACCAACTGCACCGAAGATCACTGGCCTCCACTCCACGAGTGTCCTGTGAGCCAGCTCTACGTGCACCGTCTTGAGGCTCCTTTGCGGTCGCTAGTCCATTGGCTAGTAGGCCCTCCTGAAGGCCAATCTTTTTCTGCTTGGGCTCTCTTGTTGCTCCAGGTGTGCCCTGAGTTATCTTTGCTGGGTGAGTCCTCCAGACCTTGCTGGTCTGCAACATCGTCCTTCTTCGATTTCCACGAGACTTGCCGTTGCCAAGGCTTGTTGGGTCCAATCCGGTCGCCGACATCCCTGCAATCGACAAACGTTGTGGGACAGCTCGAATCCAGCTCCTGGTTGTCGTCGACACCTCCTGGACCTCGTGGCTGAAGAGTCAAGATGACCATCAACCTACCTGAAGCACTCGACATCGGTGGGCATCTGCTCATCGCCTTCCTGGTCACTGGGTAGTGACCCAGACTCTGTCCCCTCTGCTTTCAGGTTCTTCAGATCTTCGATCCACCTTTGGATCCACCCGAATACTTTCGACTTGGCCGCCAGCAGCACTTTGCAGCAGATCGCCATCGAAAGCGACGACGAAACCCGACCCCGAAAGACACCTATGCACCCGGCTTCCCTGGGTGAGGTAACTCGAGTACTCCGGTGCTCCCGTGGGTATTGACACTAGAACAGCCTAGTTCTCAAAGGGTTTGCTCCAAGTCCTCCTCTAAGTGTCCCTTTTCTTTTAAATTCTAATCGCGACTTTCCCCATAGAAGTTAACGGTGGTTCGCGGTTGTGTTCATACACTGCACGCGTCCCCCGTGGGTCCCCTGTGTCACTGCCTTGGGTGGTTCCTTGTGGTCCAAGCACTTCTACAGGCTCTAGGCCTTGTGTCTAGCTCAGTCGTGGTTCTTATACCACTTTATTGGTATATGGTTTGGTACGCCCCTGGGGCTCAAACGTGTATTTGTGCTATTACTGTAGATAACTAACTCGTAACGTATGTACTTCGAACTCTAGCCTCATAAAGAGACTAGAGGGTGTGTTTAGTAATAAATACATATATTTTGAATATATACCTGGTGTGGTCCTCTTTCATTTGGTCACTCAAGAGATTATAGACTGGTAAAACAAGCTGCTTTACATTCCTTCAAGACTTAGCCTGAAGGCTGCTCTCCATAGCTACCACTAGGATAGCTTTCAATAAAGGTTGTCTTTAACCTATCTCCAATAAGGGGTTGTTTGGACTGGTGCAAGGTGCCCACTATAATTAGTGTACAGCATATGCCAGGCCAACTTCTCACAGTAGCTATGGAGAGCAGCCTTCAGGCTAAGTCTTGAAGGAATGTAAAGCAGCTTGTTTTACCAGTCTATAATCTCTTGAGTGACCAAATGAAAGAGGACCACACCAGGTATATATTCAAAATATATGTATTTATTGCTAAACACACCCCTCTAGTCTCTTTATGAGGCTAGAGTTCAAGTACATAAATTATAAGTTAGTTATCTACAGTAATAGCACAAATACACGTTTGAGCCCTAGGGCGTACCAAACCATATACCAATAAAGTGGTATAAGAACCACGACTGAGCTAGACACAAGGCCTAGAGCCTGTAGAAGTGCTTGGACCACAAGGAACCACCCAAGGTAGTGACACAGGGGACCCACGGGGACGCGTGCAGTGTATGAACACAGCCGCGAATCGCCGTTAACTTCTATGGGGAAAGTCGCGATTAGAATTTAAAAGAAAAGGGACACTTAGAGGAGGACTTGGAGCAAACCCTTTGAGAACTAGGCTGTTCTAGTGTCAATACCCACGGGAGCACCGGAGTACTCGAGTTACCTCACCCAGGGAGACGGGTGCATAGGTGTCTTTCGGAGTCGGGTTTCGTCGTCGCTTTCAATGGCGATCTGATGCAAAGTGCTGCTGACGGCCAAGTCGAAAGTGTTCGGGTGGATCCAAAGGTGGATCGAAGATCTGAAGAACCTGAAAGCAGAGGGGACAGAGTCTGGGTCACTAGCCAGTGACCAGGAAGGCGATGAGCAGATGCCCACCGATGTCGAGTGCTTCAGGTAGGTTGATGGTTGTCTTGACTCTTCAGCCACGAGGTCCAGGAGGCGTCGACGACAACCAGGAGCTGGATTCCAGCTGTCCCACAACATCTGTCGATTGCAGGGGTGTCGGCGACCGGATTGGACCCAACAAGCCTTTTCAACGGCAAGTCTCGTGGAAATGGAAGAAGGACGATGTTGCAGACCAGCAAGGTCTGTAGGACTCACCCAGCAAGGGGAAGTCAGGGCGCGCCTGGAGCAACCAGGGAGCCCAAGCAGAAAAAGATTGGCCTTCGGGAGGGCCTACTAGCCAACGGACTAGCGACCGCGAAGGAGCCTCGAGTCGACGCATGTGGAGCTGGCTCACAGGACACTCGTGGAGTGGAGGCCAGTGATCTTCGGTACAGTTGGTGCTGGAGACTGGGGCTACTCGGAGCCCAAAGCACGACTACGTGCAAGACCCAGAAGAGGATGCACTTGCAAATACATTCGGTGTCCAGGGGTCACGGTTCCACGTTACCCACGATAGCTACAGGCCTCAGCTTTGCTGGGGACTCAGGGCAGCCTCGGGAAAGTCTGGAAATCTACCTTTGGTGATGCAAAGACTTCGGCGTCTGACGGGAGCTTCAGCGATGCAGACCGGACAATTGCTTCTTTGGTGCCTGCCAAGCAGGGGAGTCACTCCTTGACCCCAAGGGAGATTCTTCAGTCCTCTAATCTTGGAAGTAGAGCGTCGAAGGTCCAGGATTCTCTGTCAGAGTTTCATCCAGGTTAATCTAAAGTCCTAAGGACTGGGGTCCCCTACTTATACTAAGGTAGGGGTTGGACATACTCTGTGGCCCCACCTATGGGAGGGTCAGGGCAGAGGGGTGGTTACACCCCTTTCCCTTTGTCCAGTTTCGCGCCAGAGCAGGGGCTGGAAGCCCCTGAGCCGGTTTGAACTGGGGTATGCACAGGGACACCAAATGTGCCCCCAGTGCAGGACTTCAAAGCACCAGAGAGTGCTCCCGCCCAGCCCCAATACACACTATCCTGTCTGGGGAGGTGGTTACACCTCCCTGGGACAGGAAACCTATTGTCCAGGCCTCCCCTGCCGGAGTTTCGGTCAGCAGCAGGAGGCCAGACTCGTGTCTGTGGCAGCGGCATCCATTTTGTGATGCCAGGGCTCTGGAAAGTCAGTACCGGGTATACCGGTGTGAACATGTCTCTCCTCTAGAAGGGTGGAATGCTACCCCGCCACCAGAACTGGCGGGGGGTAGTATTCCAAGATGTTTGACACCAAACACGACATGTTTCCGTGCAGCCATCCCAAAGTTAGCATTTAACGCGAGGTTATAATGCGCTTAAGAGTATATGGTCGGGCTGCACTACAAACAGCATCAGAGAAGGGTCTCCAAACGCTGCAGAGGGGCCCAGCTCATGCAGGGGCACCCTCTCACATAGGAACCACGCACTCTGCCTTCAAGATTGATAAGGCCTGCCATAGTAGTGACTTATAGGTTTATATGTGTGTATGTATGTAGTGATATAGGTAGCCTATATCACAATAAGGGGTGCATGCACCACCTTACCCAGGCTGCAGTAGCAGACATGTGGTGTCATTTTGGATGGCCTTCCAGGGGTGGCACAATACATGCTGCAGCCCCTGGTAGGCCTCTGAGGTACCTATGCCCTGGGTACATAGTATACCATATACTAGGGACTTATAAGGGCACTCCAGATTCCAATTAGAGATGTGCCTAAGGCACATGGAAACCATTTTAAAGAGGAAGCAGCTAGACTGGGGTTCTGATTAGCAGGGCCCCAGCCAGACTAAGGTCGAAAAACAGTGAAGCATCAGCAAAAAGTGGGGGTACCCATGTGAAGCAGATCCTACTCTCCTACACTCGTTTGCTTATTTCTGCACTTCTGTTACCTCTTTCGGCACCCCTCTTGCCTGTTTCTGCACCTCACTTGCCTCTTTCTGCACCTCACTTGCTTCTTTCTGCACCCCTCTTGCCTCTTTGTGCACCCCTATTCCCTCTTTCTGTGCCTCTCTTGCCTCTTTCTGTATCCCGTTCCCTTTTTCTGCACCTCTCCTGCCTGCTTCTGTACCTCTCTTGCCTCTTTCTGAAGTTCTCTTGCCTCTTTCTGCACCCCTCTTGCCTCTTTCTGAACCCTTCTTTCCTTTTTCTGTATATCTCTTGCCTCTTTCTGCAGTTATCTTGCCTCCTTCTGCACCTCTGTTGCTTCTTTCTGCACTTCTATTGTCTCTTTCTGCACCCCTCTTGCCTGTTTCTGCACCTCACTTGCCTCTTTCTGTACCTCTCTTGCCTCTTTCTGCAGTTCTCTTGCCTCTTTCTGCACCTCTCTTGCCTCTTTCTGCACCTCACTTGCCTCTTTCTGTACTTCTCTTGCTTCTTTCTATACATCTGTTGCTTCTTTCAGCAATTATCTCCTCTTTCTGCACTTCTCTTGCCTGTTTCTGCACCTCTCTTGCCTTTGTCTGTATCTCTCTTACCTTTTTCTGCACCTCACTTGCTTCTTTCTGCACCCCTATTGCCTCTTTCTGTACACCTCTTCCCTCTTACTGTACCTCTCTTGCCTCTTTCTGCACCCCTGTACCCTCTTTCTGCACCTCTCCTGCCTGTTTCTGCACTTCTCATGCCTCTTTCTGCAGCTCTGTTGCTTCTTTCTGCACTTCTTTTGCTTCTTTCTGAACCTCTCTTGCCTCTGTCTGCACCCCTGTTCCCTCTTTCTGCAACTCTTTTGCCTGTTTCTGCAACTCTCTTGCCTCTTCCTGCAGTTATCTTGCCTCCTTCTTCACCTCTGTTGCTTCTTTCTGCATTTCTCTTGCCTCTTTCTGCACCCAACTTACTTCTTTCTGCACCCATCTTGCCTCTTTCTATACCCGTCTTCTCTCTTTGTGCACCTCTCTTACTTCTTTCTGTACCTCTCTTGCCTATTTCTGCAGTTCTCTTGCCTCTTTCTGCATCTCTGTTGGTTCTTTCTGCACTGCTTTTGCTTCTTTCTGCACCTCTCTTGCAAATTTCTGCACCCCTCTTGCCTCTTTCTAGAACCCTCTTCCTGAACCTCTCTTGCCTCTTCCTGTATCCCTGTTCCCTTTTTCTGCACCTCTCCTGCCTGCTTCTGTACCTCTCTTGCCTCTATCTGCAGTTCTCTTGCCTCCTTCTGCACCTCTGTTGCTTTTTTCTGCACTTCTATTGCATCTTTCTGCATCCCTCTTGCCAGTTTCTGCACCTCTTTTGCCTCTTTCTGCAGTTCTCTTGCCTATTTCTGTACCTCTCTTGCCTCTTTCTGCACCCCTCTTGCCTCTTTCTGCACCTCTCTTGCTTCTTTCTACACCTCACTTGCTTCTTTCTGCACCCCTCTTGCCTCTTTCTGCACACCTATTCCCTTTTTCTGTACCTCTCTTGCCTCTTTCTGTACCCCTTGTAGGAGAGTAGGATCTGCTTCACATGGGTACCCCCACTTTTTGCTGATGCTTCACTGTTTTTCGACCTTAGTCTGGCTGGGGCCCTGCTAATCAGAACCCCAGCCTAGCTGCTTCCTCTCTAAAATGGTTTCCATGTGCCTTAGGCACATCTCTGATTGGAATCTGGAGTGCCCTTATAAGTCCCTAGTATATGGTATACTATGTACCCAGGGCATAGGTACCTCAGAGGCCTACCAGGGGCTGCAGCATGTATTGTGCCACCCCTGGAAGGCCATCCAAACTGACACCACAGGTCTGCTACTGCAGCCTGGGTAAGGTGGTGCAGGCACCCCTTACTGTGATATAGGCTACCTATATCACTATATACATACACACATATAAACCTATAAGTCACTCCTATGGCAGGCCTTATCAATCCTGAAGGCAGAGTGCGTGGTTCCTATGTGAGAGGGTGCCCCTGCATGAGCAGGGCCCCTCTTCAGCATTCGGAGACCCTTCTCTGATGCTGTTTGTAGTGCAGCCTGACCATATACTCTTAAGCGCATTATAACCTCGCGTTAAATGCTAACTTTGGGATGGCTGCACGGAAACATGTCGTGTTTGGTGTCAAACATCTTGGAATACTACCCCCCGCCAGTTCTGGTGGCGGGGGTAGCATTCCACCCTTCTAGAGGGAAAGACATGTACACACCGGTATGCCCGGTACTGACTTTCCAAGCCCTGGCATCACAAAATGGATGCCGCTGCCACAGACACGAGTCTGGCCTCCTGCTGCTGACCGAAACTCCAGCAGGGGAGGCCTGGACAATGGGTTTCCTGTCCCAGGGAGGTGTGACCACCTCCCCAGACAGGATAGTGTGTATTGGGGCTGGGCGGGAGCACTCTCTGGTGCTTTGAAGTCCTGCACTGGGGGCACACTTGGTGTCCCTGTGCATACCCCAGTTCAAACCGGCTCAGGGGCTTCCAGCCCCTGCTCTGGCATGAAACTGGACAAAGGGAAAGGGGTGTAACCACCCCTCTGCCCTGACCCTCCCATAGGTGGGGTCACAGAGTATGTCCAACCCCCTATCTTAGTATAAGTAGGTGAACCCAGTCCTTAGGACTTTAGATTTACCTGGATGAAACTCTGATACAGAATCCTGGACCTTCGACGCTCTACTTTAAGATTAGAGGACTGAAGAATCTCCCTTGGGGTCAAGGAGTGACTCCCTGCTTGGCAGGCACCAAAGAAGCAATTGTCCGGTCTGCATCGCTGAAGCTCCCGTCAGACGCCAAAGTCTTTGCATCACCAGAGGTGGATTTCCAGACTTCCCCGAGGCTGCCCTGAGTCCCCAGCAAAGCTGAGGCCCGTAGCTGTCGTGGGTAATGTGGAACCATGACCCTTGGACACCAAACGCATTTGCAAGTGCATCCTCTTCTGGGTCTCGCACGAAGTCGTGCTTTGGGCTCCGAGTAGCCCTAGCCTCCAGCACCAACTGCACCAAAGATCACTTGTCTCCACTTCACGAGTGTCCTGTGAGCCAGCTCCACGTGCACCATCTTGAGGCTCCTTCACGGTTGCTAGTCTGTTGGCTAGTAGGCCCTCCTGAAGGCCAATCTTTTTCTGCTTGGGCTCCCTGGTTGCGCCAGGCGTGCCCTGATTTATCCTCACTGGGTGAGTCCCCCAGACCTTGCTGTTCTGCAACATCGTCCTTCTTCGATTTCCATGAGACTTGCTGTTGCCAAGGCTTTTTGGGTCCAATCCGGTCGCAGACACCTCTGCAATCGACAGACGTTGTGGGACAGCTCGAATCCAGCTCCTGGTTGTCGTCGACACCTCCTGGACTTCGTGGCTGAAGAGTCAAGACAACCATCAACCTACCTGAAGCACTCGACATCGGTGGGCATCTGCTCATTGCCTTCCTGGTCACTGGCTAGTGACCCAGACTCTGTCCCTTCTGCTTTCAGGTTCTTCAGATCTTCGATCCACCTTTGGATCCACCCGAACACTTTCGACTTGGCCGCCAGCTGCACTTTGCAGCAGATCGCCATTGAAAGCGATGACGAAACCCGACCCCGAAAGACACCTATGCACCCGGCTTCCCTGGGTGAGGTAACTCGAGTACTCCGGTGCTCCTGTGGGTATTGACACTAGAACAGCCTAGTTCTCAAAGGGTTTGCTCCAAGTCCTCCCCTAAGTGTCCCTTTTCTTTTAAATTCTAATCGCGACTTTCCCCATAGAAGTTAACGGTGGTTCGCAGTTGTGTTCATACACTGCACGCGTCCCCCGTGGGTCCCCTGTGTCACTGCCTTGGGTGGTTCCTTGTGGTCCAAGCACTTCTACAGGCTCTAGGCCTTGTGTCTAGCTCAGTCGTGGTTCTTATACCACTTTATTGGTATATGGTTTGGTACGCCCCTGGGGCTCAAATGTGTATTTGTGCTATTACTGTAGATAACTAACTCATAACGTATGTACTTGAACTCTAGCCTCATAAAGAGACTAGAGGGGTGTGTTTAGTAATAAATACATATATTTTGAATATATACCTGGTGTGGTCCTCTTTCATTTGGTCACTCAAGAGATTATAGACTGGTAAAACAAGCTGCTTTACATTCCTTCAAGACTTAGCCTGAAGGCTGCTCTCCATAGCTACCACTAGGATAGCTTTCAATAAAGGTTGTCTTTAACCTATCTCCAATAAGGGGTTGTTTGCACTGGTGCAAGGTGCCCACTATAATTAGTGGATAGCATATGCCAGGCCAACTTCTCACACCCCTCTTCCCTCTTTTTGCACCTCTCCTGCCTGCTTCTGCACCTCTTTTGCCTCTTTCTGCACTTTTCTTGCTTTTTTCTGCACTTCTTCTGCTTCTTTCTGCACTTCTCTTACTTCTTTCTGCACCCCTCTTGCCTCTTTCTGCACCCTGCTTCCCTCTTTGTGCACCTCTCCTTCCTCTTTATGTACCTCTCTTGCCTCTTTCTGCAGTTCTCTTGCCTCTTTCTGCACCTCTTTTGCTTCTTTCTGCACTTCTCTTGCCTCTTTCTGCCCCCCTCGTGCCTGTTTCTGCACCTCTGTTGGTTCGTTCTGCACTGCTCTTGCTTCTTTCTGCACCTCTCTTGCAAATTTCTGCACCCCTCTTGCTTCTTTCTGCACCCCTCTTCCTGCACCTCTCTTGCCTCTTTCAGCACCTTTCTTTCTTATTTATTTATTTATTTATTACTGTGTTTTATAGAGCGCGAACTTGACCCGTTAGGGTATCAGAGCGCTTTACAGGCAACATAGCATTGTACAAAAGGTATAGAATCACCTGGTAAAAGAAAAAAAAACAGATAGTAGGGGCAGGATATAGGATACATAGAAAGACACGTATTTACAAATTACATATACAGTTACTGAAGATGAGATACGTATTTACAGATTACATTTACCATTACTCAAGACAAGAACCCAGGTTCCTAGGTCGGGTGATTAGGAAATCCGAGGGGAGGCAATAGGCAGACATGGATCCGTGTCTTAGTGGTGGTTGAGGGCAAGTTTAAACGAGGAATTTGCTCATAAGGAAGGTCTTGGCGTGCTTTTTGAAGCGGGCCAGAGAAGGGATTTTTCTGATGTTAGGTGGGAGAGAGTTCCATATTCTTGGAGCAGCTCCAGAGAAAGCCCGATTGTACGTTTTTTTTTTTCCGAATGCGTGCAGGTTGGAGCAAGAGGTTTCTGGCAGCCCGGGAGTTTCTGGATCCTCCGGAAATCACAAGTTTCCGTGCAAGATATGCAGGGGAATTTGAGTATAAAGCCTTGTGTGTGATGCATGCTAGCTTAAGCTGTATTCTTGCCTCAAAGGGAAGCCAGTTCAAAGCTTTCAGGTGTGGGGAGATGTGGTCGAATTTCCTTGTGCCGGTAAGTAGTCTGGCTGCTGCATTGAGGCAGGCTTTTAAAGGTGCCAGGGAGATCTTGGGTAAACCTGAGAGGGTAGAGCAGCCATATTCTAGTCTAGAGATGACGAGTGCTTGGACAGCTATTTTCAAGTCAGGAGCATCAAGGAATGGTTTCAGTTTCCTAAGGTAGCTCAGGTGGAATCTGGCTGCTTTGGCCATCGAGTTGATATGGTCCCACATGTTCAGATTGCTGTCAAGGGTAATTCCCAGGGATTTGGCCGAGTCCACGATGGTCGGTGGGCAATTTAAGGCAGTGATAGCATTAATCCATGTTTGGATCTCGTGGTTGGTATTAGGAGGGGAAATTAGGAGAAATTCAGTTTTCTTAGTGTTGAGTTTGAGATGATTGGAGGCGAGCCATTGGACAGTGAGTTTCAGGGCTTCGTTCAGGGAGAGAATCTCTTCGAGAGATTAGGTTTTGATGTAGATCTGAGTGTCATCAGCCTACATATGGAAGGAGATATTTGCAGTGCGTAGCACTTCGGCAAGCGGTTCTAGGTAAAGGTTGAAGAGGGTGGGGGACAAGGTTGAACCTTGAGGGACTCCAACCGTGACCGGGGAGGGTGCAGATAGGTTGCCGTTGATTAGGAATCGCTGTGATCGGTTGTGGAGGAAGGACCTAAACCATTCTAGGACAGTGCCATCCAATCCCATCCTGAGTTTGAGGCGTTCAAGTAGTTTTTCATGGTTGACCGTGTCGAAGGCCGAAGATAGATCTAGGAGGATTAGGAGACATGTTTTGCCTTGGTCAAGGGCTTGGAGGGCATCATCAACAATGTGGAGCATGGTGGTTTCAGTGCTGTGCCCAGGTCTAAATCCGGATTGGAAGTCATCGAGTAGGTGGAAGTTGTTGATGTGTTGACTTAGCTGCTGTTGCACACACTTCTCCAGCACTTTGGCTAGGAGGGGGATGTTGGAGATGGGTCTGAAGTTGTCTTCTCTTGCCTCTTTCTGCAACCCTGTTCCCTCTTTCTGCACCTTTATTGCCTCTTTCTGCACCACTGTTCCCTCTTTCTGCACCTCTCCTGCCTCTTTCTGTACCTCTCTGACCTCTTTTTGCGCCTCACTTGCTTCTTTCTGCACCCTCTTGCCTCTTTCTGCACCCCTATTCCCTCTTTCTGTACCTCTCTTGCCTCTTTCTGTATCCCTGTTCCCTTTTTCTGCACCTCTCCTGCCTGCTTCTGTACCTCTTGCCTCTTTCTGCAGTTCTCTTGCCTCTTTCTTCCCCTCTGTTGCTTCTTTCTGCACTTCTCTTGCCTCTTTCTGCACCCCACTTGCCTCTTTCTGCATCTCCGTTGGTTCTTTCTGCACTTCTCTTGCTTTTCTACGCACCTCTCTTGCTTTTTTCTGCACCCCGCTTGCCTCTTTCTGCACCTCTGTTGCTTATTTCTGCAGTTCGCTTGCCTCTTTCTGCACCCCTTTTTGCTTCTTTCTGCACCTCTGTTGGTTCTTTCTGCACTTTTCTTGCTTTTCTACACACCTTACTTGCTTCTTTCTGACACCTCTCTTGCCTCTTTCTGCACACCTATTCCCTATTTCTGTACCTCTCTTGCCTCTTTCTGTATCCCTGTTCCCTTTTTCTGCACCTCTCCTGCCTGCTTCTGTACCTCTCTTGCCTCTTTCTGCAGTTCTCTTGCCCTTTCTGTACCTCTCCTACCTCTTTTTGCACCTCACTTGCTTCTTTCTGCAGTTTTCTTGCCTCTTTCTGCACCTCTGTTGCTTCTTTCTGCACTTCTCTTGCCTCTTTCTGCACCCCTCTTGCCTCTTTCTGCTCCTCCGTTGGTTCTTTCTGCACTTCTCTTGACTCTTTCTGCCCCCTCTTTCCTCTTTTTGCACTTCTCTTGCCTCTTTCTGCAGTTCTCTTGCCAACTTCTGCACCTCGATTGCTTCTTTCTGCACTTCTGTTGCCTCTTTCGGCACCCCTCTTGCCTGTTTCTGCACCTCACTTGCCTCTTTCTGCACCTCACTTGCTTCTTTCTGCACCCCTCTTGCCTCTTTATGCACCCCTATTCCTTCTTTCTGTGCCTCTCTTGACTCTTTCTGTATCCCGTTCCCCTTTTCTGCATCTCTCCTGCCTGCTTCTGTACCTCTCTTGCCTCTTTCTGAAGTTCTCTTCCCTCTTTCTGCACCCCTCTTGCCTCTTTCTGCACCCTTCTTTCCTTTTTCTGCATATCTCTTGCCTCTTTCTGCAGTTATCTTGCCTCCTTCTACACATCTGTTGCTTCTTTCTGCACTTCTATTGTCTCTTTCTGCAGTTCTCTTGCCTCTTTCTGCACCTCTGTTGCTTCTTTCTGCACTTCTCTTGCCTCTTTCTGCACCCCTCTTGCCTCTTGCCTCTTTCTGCACCTTCGTTGGTTCTTTCTGCACTTCTCTTGACTCTTTCTGCCCCCTCTTTCCTCTTTTTGCACTTCTCTTGCCTCTTTCTGCAGTTCTATTGCCAACTTCTGTACCTCGGTTGCTTCTTTCTGCACTTCTGTTATCTTTTACGGCACCCCTCTTGCCTGTTTCTGCACCTCACTTGCCTCTTTCTGCACCTCACTTGCTTCTTTCTGCACCCCTCTTGCCTCTTTCTGCACCCCTATTCCCTCTTTCTGTGCCTCTCTTGCCTCTTTCTGTATCCCGTTCCCTTTTTCTGCACCTCTCCTGCCTGCTTCTGTACCTCTCTTGCCTCTTTCTGCAGTTCTCTTGCCTCTTTCTGCACCCCTCTTGCCTTTTTCTGCACTCTTCTTTCCTTTTCTGCATATCTCTTCCCTCTTTCTGCAGTTATCTTGCCTCCTTGTGCACCTCTGTTGCTTCTTTCTGCACTTCTATTGTCTCTTTCTGCACCCCTCTTGCCTGTTTCTGCACCTCACTTACCTCTTTCTGTACCTCTCTTGCCTCTTTCTGTAGTTCTCTTGCCTCTTTCTGTACCTCTCTTGCATCTTTCTGCACCTCACTTGCCTCTTTCCGTACTTCTCTTGCTTCTTTCTATACATCTGTTGCTTCTTTCAGCAATTATCTCCTTTCTGCACTTCTCTTGCCTGTTTCTGTACCTCTCTTGCCTTTGTCTGTATCTCTCTTACCTTTTTCTGCACCTCACTTGCTTCTTTCTGCACCCCTATTGCCTCTTTCTGCACCCCTCTTCCCTCTTACTGTACCTCTCTTGCCTCTTTCTGCACCCTGTACCCTCTTTCTGCACCTCTCCTGCCTGTTTCTGCACTTCTCATGCCTCTTTCTGCAGCTCTGTTGCTTCTTTCTGCACTTCTTTTGCTTCTTTCTGAACCTCTCTTGCCTCTGTCTGCACCCCTGTTCCCTCTTTCTGCAACTCTTTTGCCTCCTTCTTCACCTCTGTTGCTTCTTTCTGCAGTTATCTTGCCTCCTTCTTCACCTCTGTTGCTTCTTTCTGCATTTCTCTTCCCTCTTTCTGCACCCCTCTTGCCTCTTTCTGCACCCCTTTTTACTCTTTCTGCACCTCTCTTGCCTCTTTCTGCACTTCTCTTGCCTCCTTCTGCACTGCTGTTGCTTCTTTCTGCACTTCTCTTGCCTCCTTCTGCACTGCTGTTGCTTCTTTCTGCACTTCTCTTGCCTCCTTCTGCACTGCTGTTGATTCTTTCTGCACTTCTCTTGCCTCTTTCTGCATCCTTCTTGACAGTTTCTGCACCTCACTTGCCCCTTTCTGCACCTCTCTTGCCTCTTTCTGTAGTTCTCTTGCATCTTTCTGTACCTCTCTTTCCTCTTTCTGCACCTAACTTGCCTCTTTCTGCATCCTATTGCTTCTTTCTATACCTCTGTTGCTTTTTTCAGCAATTCTCTCCTACTTCTGTACTCCTCATTCCTGTTTCTGCTCTGCTCTTGCCTCTTTCTGCACCTCTCTTACCTCTTTCTGCACCTCACTTACTTCTTTCTGCACCCCTCTTGCCTCTTTCTTCACCCCATTCCCTCTTTCTGTACCTCTCTTGCCTCTTTCTGTATCCCTGTTCCCTCTTTCTGCACCTCCATTGGTTCTTTATGCACTTTTCTTGCTTTTCTACGCACCTCACTTGCTTCTTTCTGCACCTCTCTTGCCTATTTCTGCACACCTATTCCCTATTTCTGTACCTCTGTTGCCTCTTTCTGTATCCCTGTTCCCTTTTCCTGCACCTCTCCTGCCTGCTTCTGTACCTCTCTTGCCTCTTTCTGCAGTTCTCTTGCCCTCTGTGTACCTCTCCTACCTCTTTTTGCACCTCACTTGCTTCTATCTGCAGTTCTCTTGCCTCTTTCTGCACCTCTGTTGCTTCTTTCTGCACTTCTCTTGCCTCTTTTGGCACCCCTCTTACCTCTTTCTGCACCTCCGTTGGTTCTTTCTGCACTTCTCTTGCCAACTTCTGCACCTCAGTTGCTTATTTCTGCACTTCTGTTACCTCTTTAGGCACCCCTCTTGCCTGTTTCTACACCTCACTTGCCTCTTTCTGCACCTCACTTGCTTCTTTCTGCACCCCTCTTGCCTCTTTATGCACCCCTATTCCCTCTTTCTGTGCCTCTCTTGCCTCTTTCTGTATCCCGTTCCCTTTTTTTTCTGCACCTCTCCTGCCTGCTTCTGTACCTCTCTTGCCTCTTTCTTCCCCTCTGTTGCTTCTTTCTGCACTTCTCTTGCCTCTTTCTGCACCCCACTTGCCTCTTTCTGCATCTCCGTTGGTTCTTTCTGCACTTTTCTTGCTTTTCTACGCACCTCACTTGCTTCTTTCTGCACCTCTCTTGCCTCTTTCTGCACACCTATTCCCTATTTCTGTACCTCTCTTGCCTCTTTCTGTATCCCTGTTCCCTTTTTCTGTGCCTCTCCTGCCTGCTTCTGGACCTCTCTTGCCTCTTTCTGCAGTTCTCTTGCCCTTTCTGTACCTCTCCTACCTCTTTTTGCACCTCACTTGCTTCTTTCTGCAGTTTTCTTGCCTCTTTCTGCACCTCTGTTGCTTCTTTCTGCACTTCTCTTGCCTCTTTCTGCACCCCTCTTGCCTCTTTCTGCACCTCCGTTGGTTCTTTCTGCACTTCTCTTGACTCTTTCTGCCCCCTCTTTCCTCTTTTTGCACTTCTCTTGCCTCTTTCTGCAGTTCTCTTGCCAACTTCTGTGTGAGAAGTTGGCCTGGTATATTCTGTTCACTAATTAAAGTGGACACAATGCACCAGAACAATTCGACTCTTATGGTAGATAAGTTTAAGACAACCTTTATAGAAAGCTATCCTAGTGGTAGCTGTGGAGAGCAGCCTTCAGGCTAAGTCTTGAAGGAATGTAAAGCAGCTTGTTTTACCACACAATCTCTTGAATCACCAAATGAAAAGACACCACACAGTTATATATATCAAATATATATGTATTTATTAATAAACAACTCTCTACTAATCTCTTTATGAGATTAGAAGTCAGGAACATATGTACAAATCAAATGTTATCAAAATAAGTTTAGCACAATCGAATATCACAATCTTAGTTTGGCTAGACCTAGGTCTAGGGCATCTAGAATCGAGGGACCCCCAAGAACCACCCCAGGTAGTTGTAGGAGACCCACAGGGGACGGACGCAGTGTCCTGGCACCGGTGCGAGTCCTGTGCGAGTCTATGTGCTCAGACGTGATTGAGATTTCAATGTTAAAGGTCCCTTGCGTGTTCGAGGCGAACACACCGATCGGTCCTTGTACGAGTCGAAGGACGCGGTTACAGATAGAGTTGCAAGGGAGATGGACGCGCTGTGTCTAACACAGACGCGAACCTTGTGCGAGTCAGTGCAATGGAGATCTCAATGTTACAGGCCCCTTGTGTGTTCGAGGCGAACACCGATCGGACTCAGTACGAGTCGAAGGACACAGTTCTAGATAGTGTTACAAAGGAGATGGACGCGATGTGTCTAACACAGACGCGAACCCTGTACGAGTCAGCGCAATTGTCGCCCTTAGAAAATAAGAGTTTTAGGGCACTTCTAGGGAAGCTACAAGCAAGTCACTTACAGGGTAAGTATTTCTAGGGTCCACACCCACAGGAGCACTATAGTGCTGAAGTTACCTCACCCAGGGGAGCCGGGTGCATAGGTGTTCTTTGGTGTCGGGTCGCAGCGTCATTTTCAATGGGAGCCAGTGAAGACTTGCTGCTTGCGGCGACAGGAGAAGTGTCCGGAGGAATCCAAGCCTGGATTCAGAAGATGAAAGACCTGAAAGCAGAGGGGACAGTGTTCAAAGTCACTTGGCAGTGACTCGGGGCAAGGAAGATGGATGCCCACCGTCGTCGCAAGATTCAGGTCATTCGCAGGTGCCTTGACTCTTCAGCCACGAGGTCCAGGAGGTGTCGACGATGACCGGGAGCTGGATTCAGCGTGTCCCACAATGTCTGCAGCTTACTGCGGTGTCGGCGACTCGATTGGAGCCAACAAGCCTTTGTAACAGCAAGTCTTGGGGAAAGTGTGAAGAGGCAATGGCGCAGACCAGCAAGGTCTGTGGGACTCACCCAGCGAGGGTAAGTCAGCGCAGGCCTGGAGCAACCAGGGGAGCCCTTTGGTGTCTTTAGAAAGTCTTCTGGGGACCCACAAGCCGGCTGGCAAGTGATTGCAAAGACGCCTCAGGAGTATTTGCTCAACAGGGGCCCACGGTCAATCGGGACATGATAGGCCTCTGATCTTCGGAGGGATTCCTGCTAAAGGCTAGGACCACTGGTGATCCAAAGCACAAGTTCGTGGAATGTTGTGAAGGGGTTGCACTTGACAATAGTGCATGGTACCCAGGGGTCATGGTTCCTCATTACTCTTGGGGTCCACTGGCCTCAGCTTCGCTGGAAACTCACGATGGCCTTTGGGAAGTCAGGAAATCCACTTCTTGGGTTGCAGGGACTTTGGACTCCAGCGGGAGCGGCGTAGTTTGTGACCATCGTTTGTAGTTTTTGGTGCCTGCCAAGCAGGGGAGTCACTCCTTGACTCCAAGGGAGATTCTTCAGTCTTCCAAAGGTAGTGGAATGTCGAAGGTCCGGGATTCTTCTTCAGAGCGTCGTCCAGGGAAATCTAGTTTGCAATGCACAGGTTCCCCCTCTTATACTAAAAGAAAGGGAGGGACTAGCTCTATGACCCTACCTATGGGAGGGTCAGGGGAGTGGGTGGCTACACCCACTTCCCTTTGTCCAGTTTCGCGCCAGAGCAGGGGCAGGTAGCCCCTGAGCCGGTTTGAACTGGGGTATGCACAGAGGAGCCTTCTGCTCCCCCAGTGTAGGACTTCAAAGCACTCTAAGAGTGCACCCACCCAGCCCCAATACACTAAACCCTGTCTGGAAGGTGGTCACACCCCCTTGGGACAGGATATCTATTGTTGGGCTTCCTCCTCTGCGAGTGTTGGTCATCAGCAGGAGGGCAGCCCAGTGTCTGTGACTGGTGGCATCCATTTTGTGATGCCAGGGCTCTGCAGGATTCTACCGCGTTCCACAGTAGGTACATGTCTATCCCTCTAGAAGGGTGGAATGCTACCCCCGCCGCCAGGACTGGTGGGGGGGTAGTATTCCAAGATGTTTGACACCAAACACGACATGTTTCGATGCAGCCATTCCAAAGTTAGCATTCTACCGCGAGGATATAATGCACCTAAAAGTATATGGTTTAACCACATCCACAAACAGTCCCAGAGAATGGACTCTGAGAGCTGCAGAGGGGCCCTGCTCAGGCAGAGGCACCCCCTCACATGGAAACTAAGCACCCTGCCCTCAGGATTGATAGGGCCTGCTTTAGGGGTGACTGATAAGTCTCAATGTGTGTGCAGGAGAGATATAGGGGACCTATATCTCAGTGAGGGGTGCTAGCACTTCCTCACCCAGGCTGCAGTAGCAGGCCTGTGGTGTCAGATTTAGTCTGCTTCCCAGGGGTGGCATAATACATGCTTCAGCCCCTGGTAGGCCTGTGAAGTACCTATGCCCTTGGTACCTAAGGTACCATATACTAGGGACTCATAAGGTACCACAGTATCCAATCACTAGTGCACCTAGAGTGCACTCCAAATCGTTTAGAGAGAACAGAGAGGCTGGGGCCCTGATTGGCAGGGTCCCAGCCAGACTATAGCCAGAAACCAGTGTAAACATCAGAAAAAAAGTGGGGGCAACATAAGAGGCAGATCCTACTCTCCTACACAACCCCCCCCAAACGCAGGGACACTAAACTAACCTTGACCAGTTGAGTCTTCATGTTCAAAGTGGAAATACCTTGAGAGTCCATCTGCATTGGCATGTTGGGTCCCAGGTCTATGTTCCACTGTATAGTCTATCCCCTGTAGGGAAATGGACCACCTCAAAAGTTTTGGGTTTTCACCTTTCATCTGTTTAAGCCATAGGAGGGGCTTGTGGTCAGTCTGAACTATGAAGTGAGTGCCAAACAAGTATGGCCTCAGCTTCTTCAGGGCCCACACCACAGCAAAGGCCTCCCTCTCTATAGCTGACCAACGTTTCTCTCTAGGGGTCAGCCTTCTGCTAATAAAAGCTACTGGCTGGTCTTGACCTTCATCATTCAGTTGAGACAGTACAGCTCCCACACCCAGCTCAGAAGCATCTGTTTGGACAATGAACTTTTTGGTGTAGTCTGGACTCTGTAAGATGGGGGCAGTGCACATGGCCTGCTTTAGGTCTTCAAATGCCTTCTGACAGCTAGCTGTCCACTGAACCTTTTTGGCATTTTCTTTGAGGTCAGATCATTCAAGGGGGTCACTATAGATCCATATCCCTTGACAAACCTCCTATAGTACCCAGTCAGGCCTAAGAAGGCTCTCACCTGTGTCTGGGTGGTTGGAGCAACCCATTCCATTATGGTTTGGATTTTGCTCTGTAAAGGCTGAACCTGGCCTCCACCTACAAGGTGGCCCAGGTATACAACCTGACTCTGCCCTATCTGGCACTTAGTGGCCTTGATAGTGAGGCCTGCTTTCTGCAGGGCCTCCAAAACATTCCTGAGGTGGACCAGGTGATCCTGCCAGGAGGAACTAAAGACAGCAATATCATCTAGATAAGCTGAGCAATAAGTTTCCATCCCTGTCAGAACTTTATTCACCAACCTCTGAAAAGTGGCAGGTGCATTTTTCAATCCAAAGGGCATCACCACGAAGTGGTAGTGCCCACCAGGGGTCGAAAATGCTGTTTTGGCTTTTGCATCATCAGCTAACCTGATCTGCCAGTAGCCAGCTGTCAGGTCAAACGTGCTTAGATACTTGGCTGAGGCCAAAGTATCAATCAGCTCATCTGCCCTTGGTATGGGATAGGCATCAGTCCTAGTGACTGCATTGAGGCCTCTGTAGTCTACACAAAACCTCATTTCTTTCTTACCACCCTGGGTATGAGGCTTGGGTACCAGGACTACTGGGCTAGCCCAAGGGCTATCTGAAGGCTCAATTACACCTAGCTCCAACATTTTCTGGACTTCAGTCCTGATACAGTCCCTGACATGGTCAGGTTGCCTGTAGATTTTATTCTTGACAGGCAGACTGTCTCCAGTGTCCACCTCATGGGTGCACCAGGAAGTCTGACTAGGGGTCAGGCTAAACATATGTCTATACTGTTGCAGAACTTGTCTGCACTCAGTTTGCTGATGGTCAGTGAGGCTGCTTGCCAAAGCAACACCATCTACTGACCCATCATCAGGGTTCTGAGAGAGCAGGTCAGGGAGAGGGTCACTCTCCTCCTCCTGTTCCTCATCAGTTGCCATGAGCAAGCCCATGCCAGCCCTGTCAACATATGGCTTTAATCTGTTGACATGGAGCACCCTCAGGGGGCTCCTGGGAGTTCCAAGATTCACCAGGTAGGTGACTTCTCCCTTCTGTTCAACTATTGTATGGGGGCCACTCCACTTGTCCTGGAGGGCTGCTGGGGCCACAGGCTCCAATACCCATACCGTCTGTCCTGGCTGGTATACAGTCAGTACAGCCTTTTGGTCATGCCAAGCTTTTTGTAATTCTTGGCTGGCCTCCAGGTTTTTGGTTGCCTTTTTCATGTACTCAGCCATCCGGGAGGGAGACCAAGTACATAGTCCATCACATCTTGTTTGGGGGCTTGAGAGGTAACTCCCAGCCCTCTTTTACCAAACACAATGGACCTCTCACAGGATGCCCAAACAGAAGCTCAAATGGGCTGTAACCAACCCCCTTCTGTGGAACCTCTCTGTATGCAAACAACAGGCAAGGAAGAAGAAGGTCCCATTTCCGCCTAAGCTTCTCTGGGAGTCCTTTAATCATTCCTTTCAAGGTTTTGTTGAAGCGTTCAACTAAACCATTGCATTGTGAGTGATAGGGGTGGTGAACTTATAAGTTACACCACACTCCTTCCACATTGCTTTCAGATATCCTGACATGAAGTTGGTACCTCTGTCAGAAATGACCTCCTTTGGGAAACCCACTCTGGAGAAGACTCCAATGAGGGCTCTTGCCACCACAGGGGCTGTGGTGGTCCTCAGGGGAATTGCTTCTGGGTACCTGGTGGCATGATCCACTACCACCAGGATAAACCTGTGCCCAGATGCAGTTTGAGGGTCAAGGGGACCAACAATGTCAATCCCTACCCTTTCAAAGGGTACCCCCACCACAGGTAGTGGTATCAGGGGGGCCTTTGTTGTGCCACCTGCCTTACCACTGGCTTGGCATGTGACACAGGAGCGACAAAACTCCTTTGAGTCCTCTGACATATGTGGCCAATGAAAATGTGGGACAAGCCTGTCCCAGGTCTTGTTTTGGCCCAAGTGTCCTGCTAAAGGGATATCATGTGCTAGGGTCAAGAGGAACCCCCTAAACTTCTGAGGTATTACCATCCTCCTGGTGGCTCCAGGGGCTGGATCTCTACCCTCAGAATATTGGAGTCCCTCATCCCAATAAACCTTCTGGGACCCACTAGCACTCCCAGCAGCCTCAGCAGCAGCCTGCTGTCTGAGGGGTTCAAGAGAGGGGCAGCACTGTTGCTCCTTACTCAGATCTTCCCTAGAAGGGCCCCCTGCCCCCAAGAACTCAACCTGATCAGGCTCAAGTCCCTCTGGGGCAGTTCCTTCTTCAGGATCTGCTTCACCTCCCTCTGGGGGTGAATCTGTGATCCGAGTCAGAGGGGAAGGCACTGCCTTTACCCTACTGCTCCTTCTCTTGGGAAGCATCTGGTCCATTGTTCCAGGATCCAGAGCTGGTTCAGTGTTATGCATTCTTGCTTGTGACCTGGTCACAGCAAATACCTCTGCAGGGATGCCCAACATCTCAGCATGAGTCCATAACTCTACTTCAGACCAGGCTGAAGTCTCTAGATCATTGCCCAATAGACATTCGACAGGGAGGTCTGCACTGACTACAACCTTCTTGAGGCCAGTTACCCCTCCCCAGGAGAAATTCACAACTGTCAGACTATGGTTGGTCCTGACATTGCTTGCATTGGTCACCTGGTACATTTTGCCCATGATGATCTGTCCAGGGTCCACAAGATCCTCTGCCACCATGGTGACACTAGCACCCGTGTCCCTAAATGCCAAAGCCTGTTTGCCATTTATTACAGGCTGCTGTTTGTATTTGCCCAGATTACTGGGACTTACTAGGAAGGACATATTAAGGTCTCCCTCACAAATCAGCATTGCCTGAGTGGGCACTCTGACTAGGTCAGAGTCCACTTCAGAACCCAGGGTCAACCCTACTACACCCTTATTCTGAGTACCACCTCCACCAGTAGCTGAGCTAGGGGGAACAGTTGCCTTAGGGGCAGGAGTGGTGGTGGTTTGGTCTTTGGACTTGTTACAATCAGAAGTCCAGTGCCCTTTCTGTTTACAGAATTTGCTCCAGGGCTTCTTTTGGCCTTTCCCCTTGTTGGATTGTGACTCCCCACCAGATGCAGATTTTTGGGGCCCTTGTGAAGACTTCTGGTCTTTTGACTTATCCCCACCTTTCTCAGAGCCCTTAGGATCTTGCTTCTTGGTATCACCCCCTTGGTTATGGGGTTTCTGCCTTACCCTGGTTCTGACCCATTTGTCTGCCTTCTTTCCCAATTCTTGGGGAGAGGTCAGATCTGAGTCCACCAGGTACTGATGCAACAACTGGTTCTGGCAATTATTAAGGATCTGTTCTCTCATCATCAGATTATACAATCCCTTGAAATCAGTAACCCTACTGCCAACCAGCCAACCCTCCAGAGCCTTGGTTGCACAATCTACAAAGTCAGTCCAGTCCTGAGTCTGTGCCTTCTGGGTGTCTCTGAACTTTAACCTGTACTGTTCAGTGGTTAAGCCAAACCCATCTATCAGTGCACTCTTCAGGACTTCATAATTATCAGCATCCTCTTCTCTAACAGTGAGGAGCTTGTCTCTACCTTTGTCTGAAAAGGAGAGCCACAAGATTGCTGCCCACTGCTTTTGGGGGACCTGCTGTACTCTACAGGCCCTCTCCATAGCAGTTATCCACTTGTGGATATCATCCCCACTCTGGTAGGGAGGAACAACCTTGCTCAGGTTCCTATGGTCTGGAATAGATTATCTGCCTCTGGGGACACTGTTGCTGCCACCAAGGGGTTCTAACCCCTCTCTTCTAGAAGCTCTCTGGATCTCCAGGGCTTCTCTATCCAGTGCCAACTGCTTGGTTCTGAGGGCAACTCTTGCTTCCTCATACTGCAGCAGTTTGCACATTCTTTCAGAGGAGGTCTCTCTTATGGGAAAGTATGAGTTCCTCTGGCGGACAAATTCTCTGCCAGAGTGATAAGAGTGGTCAGATTCCCTGGAAGGGGACCTATGCCTCTCCTCCACTCTGTCAGCTCTCTTAGGGAGAATTCCTCTGTCCTTTTCAGGCCCCTTGGAGCCTGGCCCTTCAATCACAGAGTCTTGGTCATTCTGATTTTCATCATCTGACCCAGATACTGTAATTGACCCACTCCCTGATTCAGACCCATTAGCTCCTAGAGTCAATCTAAGATCATCTGCTGTCAGCAGATCTATCAGGTGTAGTGTGGAGGGACTCTGTCCTAGCTTCAGGTGTCTTTCAACACACATGGCTCTCAAGTCAGAGAAAGCCATGTCCTTATACTGAGGCTGAGTGGATCCACTGATCCCTCCATAGGCCCAAGTCATTCTCGACCCCTGCCAGAAACCTTAAACTTTTTCAGCTCAATAACACAGCAACTGAACAGAATGGAACAGAAAATTAACTCCCTTGCTGCCGATCTCCTACACTTACAACAAGACCTTCTCAACAGGACCAAGCCACCGTACTCCCTCTCGTCGGGTAGATTTGCTCAAACCCCCTCAATACCTCTCCCATGGCCCCACAGAGCACCCCCGACCCTCCAGTCCGTCAACGAGTCAGGCACCTCGACCCAACCGGGATCGCCTCCCCCTTTCGGTATTGAAACCTGATGTGACCAACGACCCTTATCTCGCTCTGAACCAGAAATCAGCCCCTTTCCCCATCCCTGTTATTGTTGGCACTAACAGACTCCCTAAAACTGTCCACTCACCTAGACCTCCTGCTCAATACTCCTCTATCCACCTAGCTCCCCCACCACCAAGGCTCCCCGCCCTCTCTCTTGCATGCTCCTAAACTGCAGATCAGCAGTACAACACGCCACAGACATTGCTGAAGCTCTACTCGCTGAAGAAATTGACATCGCTTTCCTCACAGAATCCTGGCTTAACGTCCACTCCACCCCCATTCTTGACATTCTCACCCCTCCAGGGTACAACATCATCAGACAAGACAGGCCAATCAAAACTGGGGGGACTAGCCATCATTCACAAAGCTGGAATACAGATCACCAAACTTAAACCTGCAGAATACCTATCGTTTGAATACCTGGGTGTCGAACTCACTGCCAAGGGCACCTCTCCCATCAAATTCCACACTATCTACCATCCTCCTGGAGAGCGTACCCTTTTCCCCGAAGAACTAACAGACCTAATAACACGTTTCTCCATGACAGACACAAAAGACGTGTTCCTGGGTGACCTCAACATCCACTGGAATGACCCAGAAGACTCCACTGTCCAGAACCTATCCAACCTACTTGAAATATACAATCTCAAACAACTCTGCAATGAACCAACTCACATCAAAGGTGCAACACTGGATGCGATCATTACCAACAATGAACTGGTCTCTCTGAGAGCGATTTCTCCCATTGACTGGTCAGACCACCACCTCATTCTGTTCAAGATTGATGCACTTGTCAGACACCAACCTATTCGTGATGACAAACCTAAGCACTGGACCAGAAACATCAAAAAAGTCCCTTTACCCGAACTTGAATCCAGGATTCATGCCCATCTACAACCCCAACCCTCATCATGGACGGCCGATGACCTCACTACACACGTTAACTCTAAAATGACAGAGGTCTTAGACCAAGTAGCTCCACTCAAACTCAAACAAATGAGGCGAACCAAATCTAAACCCTGGTTCAATATGGATCTGAATAACGAAAGGCGTCAACTCAGACAAACGGAAAGGTGTTGGAGACTAAACCCCTCGACCTTGCACCTAGCGCAACTTAGATCTGCTCGGCAGGCATACAAAAAACACATTTTCAGTGAAAAGGCGTCTTTCTTCCGCAACCAACTAGATCTGGTGAAAAACAGACCGAGAGAACTCTTCAACATTGTCAAAAGCCAAACAAACTGCACTCCCTCTAACGAAATCATAGCCACCAAAGAGCGATGTGAAGAAATTGCCATCTTCTTCTCTAATAAAGTCTCAAAAATTGATCAATCCTTCCTCCAAACCGCAAACCCTCCTTCCCTCTTAACCTGCCCCCTTTAACCACCCTTGACCAATCAGAAAGAGTTCTTACCAAGGACAATCAGGCCTGCCTCCAGCTGAAAAACAATGCGCATTGGTCCGACTTTGAGCTAATGTCGGAAAACGAGGTCTTCAGTATAATCTCTACCCTAAAACCTTCCTCCCACACTATGGACCCCCTCCCATCCACAATTATAAAAGAACTCAACCACACCATTTCCCTTTCTGGACAAAAATCATCAATGCCTCTCTCATCTCAGGCTGTGTCCCAGACTCCCTTCAACTAGGACAAATCACACCCATTCTCAAGAAACCAGGGGCCGACCCTAATGATCTTAACAACCTCAGACCCATCTCCAACCTCCCGTTCCTTGCGAAAACATTGGAGAAATGCGTTCTCCACCAACTCAACAAACACATTGATGAGTTCAACCTCCTCGACACCTTTCAATCAGGATTCAGGAAAGGCTGTAGCACTGAAACAGCTATGCTCAACATCTCTGACGATATTCACAAGGCTTTAGATGAAGGTGATGCCTGCCTTCTCATCCTTATTGACCTATCTGCGGCATTCGACACTGTAAATCATCCAGCTCTTCTGGAGACCTTGTCGAAACGCTCCGGCATTAATGGCACAGTACTAAAATGGTTCACCTCCTTCCTTCAACACCGCTCGCAACAAATTAAAATCAACCTCTGTCTCTCGAAGCCAACAAAAGTCACACTTGGGGTCCCGCAAGGCTCGATCCTCTCCCCGTCCCTCTTCAATCTCTTCATGGAGCCCCTCACAATCATCTTGAAAAAAGCGGGAGTGAACTACCACCTCTACGCTGACGACACCCAAATCTATTTCAAAATCAAGACTCCCAACGACATCCGACACCTCAATGTCACTCTAACCGAGATCCAAACTTGGTTTAACACTAACCACTTAAAGCTCAACCCAGATAAAACGGGACTAATCCTATTCTCTCCAAAAAGCAACCATCGACCAATCCTAGAGTGGCTCAAGAATCTGGTTGCCCTAAACTGCCCCCTCGTCCTATCCGACTCAGTGAAGTCGCTAGGCATCACCCTTGACAAGAACTTATCAATGGAGGCCCACATCAAAAACTCTGCAAAAGGTGCTCTTTTCTCACTAAAACACCTCAAGAAATTGAAACCTTTTCTTCCCCAGGATGACCTCAAGACAGTAGTTCAATCCCTAGTTCTCTCTAAAATCGACTACGGGAACGCCATCCTAACAGGGACTCCAAAAGCTCACCTAGCCCCACTAAGGGCAGTGCTGAACATGGCCGCTCGACTCATATCTGGAGTGAAAAGATTTGAACACATCACTCCAGCTCTCAACTCCCCCAACTGGCTTCCTATGGAAGGGAGGTGTATTTACAAGCTGGCCTGCATCACACACAAAACCCTTCACTCTCCTGCCCCCAACTACCTGAACAACAAACTGGTAAGAGCAGGTCAATCCAGAACACTGAGAAGTTCTAACTCACTCCTTCTTATCCCTCCGAAACTGAAAAAGAAAACCACCCAATACCGATCGTTTTCTGGCAACGCTCCCAGGATATGGAACGCTCTCCCTAGAGTCCTCAGATGCAACCCCTCCTTCTCCTGTTTCAAAAGGGACCTGAAACTACATCTCCTTAACAAATACTTTCCTGACCAACATCAACTAACCTAGACTTCAATATCCGAATTAACTCCTCTCTCTCTTGACATTCAAGGATAGTGGTGACCGGTCTGTGTTAACCACCTTCATTTGTTTTCTCTCCCTCCGCTGCACTATTTATCTATTTTTCATGTTGTATTTTTTTTATCTCTGTTTTTGCTTCCATACTGCCTTCCTACTAAGTAATGCAATTTCCTTTGGTTTTGTACAGTGTGTATGTAAAGTGCTCTGATACCCACGGGTCTAGCTAGCGCTATATAAAACTTTTAAAATAAAATAAAATAAAATAAAGGACATTCTAGTGTTGTGCAGTGTTGTACTACCTACACTAGTTTGTGGCCTTCTGATACTAGCTTGAGCTGTAGAAAGGGTGTGCTATCCCTTGGCACACAGCTCTAAGTTCAGTAGAACTTATTGATACTAACCTTGACTTTATATGTACCTTGAGTACCTATAGTGGTTTTCAGTTAGTAATTCAAATAGAGATTTTCTGGTAAAACAATAGCAAGCTGGAATCCCACACGCTGCCCACCAATGTGAGAAGTTGGCCTGGTATATGCTATTCACTAATTAAAGTGGACACCTTGCACCAGAACAATTCGACTCTTATGGTAGATAGGTTTAAGACAACCTTTATAGAAAGCTATCCTAGTGGTAGCTGTGGAGAGCAGCCTTCAGGTTAAGTCTTGAAGGAATGTAAAGCAGCTTGTTTTACCACACAATCTCTTGAATCACCAAATGAAAAGACACCACACAGGTATATATATCAAATATATATGTATTTATTAATAAACAACTCTCTACTAATCTCTTTATGAGATTAGAAGTCAGGAACATATGTACAAATCAAATGTTATCAAAATAAGTTTAGCACAATCGAATATCACAATCTTAGTTTGGCTAGACCTAGGTCTAGGGCATCTAGAATCGAGGGACCCCCAAGAACCACCCCAGGTAGTTGTTGTAGGAGAGTAGGATCTGCTTCACATGGGTACCCCCACTTTTTGCTGATGCTTCACTGTTTTTCGACCTTAGTCTGGCTGGGGCCCTGCTAATCAGAACCCCAGCCTAGCTGCTTCCTCTTTAAAATGGTTTCCATGTGCCTTAGGCACATCTCTGATTGGAATCGGGAGTGCCCTTATAAGTCCCTAGTATATGGTATACTATGTACCCAGGGCATAGGTACCTCAGAGGCCTACCAGGGGCTGCAGCATGTATTGTGCCACCCCTGGAAGGCCTTCCAACCTGACACCACAGGTCTGCTACTGCAGCCTGGGTAAGGTGGTGCATGCACCCCTTACTGTGATATAGGCTACCTATATCACTACATACATACACACATATAAACCTATAAGTCACTCCTATGGCAGGACTTATCAATCCTGAAGGCAGAGTGCGTGGTTCCTATGTGAGAGGGTGCCCCTGCATGAGCTGGGCCCCTCTGCAGCGTTCGGAGACCCTTCTCTGATGCTGTTTGTAGTGCAGCCCGACCATATACTCTTAAGCGCATTATAACCTCGCGTTAAATGCTAACTTTGGGATGGCTGCACGGAAACATGTCGTGTTTGGTGTCAAACATCTTGGAATACTACCCCCCGCCAGTTCTGGCGGCGGGGGTAGCATTCCACCCTTCTAGAGGGAGAGACATGTACACACCGGTATACCCGGTACTGACTTTCCAGAGCCCTGGCATCACAAAATGGATGCCGCTGCCACAGACACGAGTCTGGCCTCCTGCTGCTGACCGAAACTCCGGCAGGGGAGGCCTGGACAATAGGTTTCCTGTCCCAGGGAGGTGTAACCTCCTCCCCAGACAGGATAGTGTGTATTGGGGCTGGGCGGGAGCACTCTCTGGTGATTTGAAATCCTGCACTGGGGGCACATTTGGTGTCCCTGTGCATACCCCAGTTCAAACCGGCTCAGGGGCTTCCAGCCCCTGCTCTGGCGCGAAACTGGACAAAGGGAAAGGGGTGTAACCACCCCTCTGCCCTGACCCTCCCATAGGTGGGGCCACAGAGTATGTCCAACCCCCTACCTTAGTATAAGTATGGGATCCCAGTCCTTAGGACTTTAGATTAACCTGGACGAAACTCTGATACAGAATCCTGGACCTTCGACGCTCTACTTTAAGATTAGAGGACTGAAGAATCTCCCTTGGGGTCAAGGAGTGACTCCCCTGCTTGGCAGGCACCAAAGAAGCAATTGTCCAGTCTGCATCGCTGAAGCTCCCGTCGGACGCCGAAGTCTTTGCATCACCAGAGGTGGATTTCCAGAATTCCCTGAGGCTGCCCTGAGTCCCCAGCAAAGCTGAGGCCCGTAGCTGTCGTGGGTAACGTGGAACCATGACCCCTGGACACCGAACGCATTTGCAAGTGCATCCTCTTCTGGGTCTCCCACAAAGTCGTGCTTTGGGCTCCAAGTAGCCCCAGCCTCCAGCACTAACTGCACTGAAGATCACTGGCCTCCACTCTACGAGTGACCTGTGAGCCAGCTCCACATGCGTCGACTTGAGGCTCCTTTGCGGTCGCTAGTCCGTTGACTAGTAGGCCCTCCCGAAGGCCAATCTTTTTCTGCTTGGGCTGCCTGGTTGCTCCAGGCGTGCCCTGACTTACCCTTGCTGGGTGAGTCCCCCAGACCTTGCTGGTCTGCAACATCGTCCTTCTTCCATTTCCACGAGACTTGCCGTTGCCAAGGCTTGTTGGGTCCAATCCGGTCGCCGACACCCTTGCAATCGACAGACCTCGTGGGACAGCTAGAATCCAGCTCCTGGTCGTCGTCGACGCCTCTTGGACCTCGTGGCTGAAGAGTCAAGACAACCGTCAACCTACCTGAAGCACTCGACATCGGTGGGCATCTGCTCAACGCCTTCCTGGTCACTGGCTAGTGACCCAGACTCTGTCCCCTCTGCTTTCAGGTTCTTCAGATCTTCGATCCACCTTTGGATCCACCCGAACACTTTCGACTTGGCCGCCAGCAGCACTTTGCAGCAGATCGCCATTGAAAGCGACGACGAAACCCGACCCCGAAAGACACCTATGCACCCGGCTCCCCTGGGTGAGGTAACTCGAGTACTCCGGTGCTCCCGTGGGTATTGACACTAGAACAGCCTAATTCTCAAAGGGTTTGCTCCAAGTCCTCCTCTAAGTGTCCCTTTTCTTTTAAATTCTAATCGCGACTTTCCCCATAGAAGTTAACGGCGATTCGCGGCTGTGTTCATACACTGCACGCGTCCCCCGTGGGTCCCCTGTGTCACTACCTTGGGTGGTTCCTTGTGGTCCAAGCACTTCTACAGGCTCTAGGCCTTGTGTCTAGCTCAGTCGTGGTTCTTATACCACTTTATTGGTATATGGTTTGGTACGCACCTGGGGCTCAAACGTGTATTTGTGCTATTACTGTAGATAACTAACTTATAATTTATGTACTTCGAACTCTAGCCTCATAAAGAGACTAGAGGGGTGTGTTTAGTAATAAATACATATATTTTGAATATATACCTGGTGTGGTCCTTTTTCATTTGGTCACTCAAGAGATTATAGACTGGTAAAACAAGCTGCTTTACATTCCTTCAAGAATTAGCCTGAAGGCTGCTCTCCATAGCTACCACTAGGATAGCTTTCAATAAAGGTTGTCTTTAACCTATCTCCAATAAGGGGTTGTTTGGACTGGTGCAAGGTGCCCACTATAATTAGTGGACAGCATATGCCAGGCCAACTTCATATGTGTCTTTCGGGGTCGGGTTTCGTCGTCGCTTTCAATGGCGATCTGCTGCAAAGTGCAGCTGGCGGCCAAGTAGAAAGTGTTCGGGTGGATCCAAAGGTGGATCGAAGATCTGAAGAACCTGAAAGCAGAGGGGACAGATTCTGGGTCACTAGCCAGTGACCAGGAAGGCGATGAGCAGATGCCCACCGATGTCGAGTGCTTCAGGTAGGTTGACAGTCATCTTGACTCTTCAGCCACGAGGTCCAGGAGGTGTCGACGACGACCAGGAGCTGGATTCGAGCTGTCTCATGACGTCTGTCGATTGCAGGGGTGTTGGCGACCGGATTGGACCCAACAAGCCTTAGCAACGGCAAGTCTTGTGGAAATAGAAGAAGGATGATGTTGCAGACCAGCAAGGTCTGGGGGACTCACCCAGTGAAGGTAAGTCAGGGCACGCCTGGAGCAACCAGGGAGCCCAAGCAGAAAAAGATTGGCCATCGGGAGGGCCTACTAGCCAACGGACTAGCGACCGCAAAGGAGCCTCGAGTCGATGCACGTGGAGCTGGCTCACAGGACACTCGTGGAGTGGAGGCCAGTGATCTTCGGTGCAGTTGGTGCTGGAGGCTGGGGCTACTCGAAGCCCAAAGCATGACTTCGTGGGAGACCCAGAAGAGGATGCACTTGCAAATGCGATCGGTCTCCAGGGGTCACGGTTCCATGTTACCCACGACAGCTACGGGCCTCAGCTTTGCTGGAGACTCAGGGCAGCCTCGGGGAAGTCTGGAAATCCACCTCTGGTGATGCAAAGACTTCGGCGTCCGACGGGAGCTTCAGCGATGCAGACCGGACAATTGCTTCTTTGGTGCCTGCCAAGCAGGGGAGTCACTCCTTGACCCCAAGGGAGATTCTTCAGTCCTCTAATCTTAAAGTAGAGCGTCGAAGGTCCAGGATTCTGTGTCAGAGTTTCGTCCAGGTTAATCTAAAGTCCTAAGGACTGGGGTCCCATACTTATACTAAGGTAGGGGGTTGGACATACTCTGTGGCCCCACCTATGGGAGGGTCAGGGCAGAGGGGTGTTCCCTTTGTCCAGTTTCGCGCCAGAGCAGGGGCTGGAAGCCCCTGAGCCGGTTTGAACTGGGGTATGCACAGGGACACCAAATGTGCCCCCAGTGCAGGACTTCAAAGCACCAGAGAGTGCTCCCGCCCAGCCCCAATACACACTATCCTGTCTGGGGAGGTGGTTACACCTCCCTGGGACAGGAAACCTATTGTCCAGGCCTCCCCTGCCGGAGTTTCGGTCAGCAGCAGGAGGCCAGACTCGTGTCTGTGGCAGCGGCATCCATTTTGTGATGCCAGGGCTCTGGAAAGTCAGTACCGGGTGTGTACATGTCTCTCCCTCTAGAAGGGTGGAATGCTACCCCCGCCGCCAGAACTGGCGGGGGGGTAGTATTCCAAGATGTTTGACACCAAACACGACATGTTTCCGTGCAGCCATCCCAAAGTTAGCATTTAACGCGAGGTTATAATGCGCTTAAGAGTATATGGTCGGGCTGCACTACAAACAGCATCAGAGAAGGGTCTCCGAACGCTGCAGAGGGGCCCAGCTCATGCAGGGGCACCCTCTCACATAGGAACCACGCACTCTGCCTTCAGGATTGATAAGGCCTGCCATAGGAGTGACTTATAGGTTTATATGTGTGTATGTATGTAGTGATATAGGTAGCCTATATCACAGTAAGGGGTGCATGCACCACCTTACCCAGGCTGCAGTAGCAGACCTGTGGTGTCAGTTTGGATGGCCTTCCAGGGGTGGCACAATACATGCTGCAGCCCCTGGTAGGCCTCTGAGGTACCTATGCCCTGGGTACATAGTATACCATATACTAGGGACTTATAAGGGCACTCCAGATTCCAATCAGAGATGTGCCTAAGGCACATGGAAACCATTTTAGAGAGGAAGCAGCTAGGCTGGGGTTCTGATTAGCAGGGCCCCAGCCAGATTAAGGTCGAAAAACAGTGAAGCATCAGCAAAAAGTGGGGGTACCCATGTGAAGCAGATCCTACTCTCCTACACAACCCCCCCAAACGTAGGGACATTAAACTAACCTTGCCCAGTTAAGTCTTCATGTTCTAAGTGGAAGTACCTAGAGAGTCCATCTGCATTGGCATGGTTACTCCCAGGTCTATGTTCCACTGTGAAGTCCATCCCCTGTAGGGAAATGGACCACCTAAGCAGTTTGGGGTTTTCACCCTTCATTTGTTTTAGCCATAAGAGGGGCTTATGGTCTGTTTGAACAAGGAAGTGAGTACCAAACAAGTATGGCCTCAACTTCTTCAGAGCCCAGACCACAGCAAAGGCCTCCCTCTCAATGGCTGACCAACGTTTCTCTCTAGGGGTCAGCCTTCTGCTAATAAAAGCTACTGGCTGATCCTGACCTTCATCATTCAATTGTGACAGTACAGCCCCTACCCCCAATTCAGATGCATCAGTTTGAACAATGAACTTCTTGGAGTAATCAGGACTCTGTAGAATGGGAGCAGTGCGCATGGCCTGCTTTAGGTCATCAAATGCCTTTTGACAGCTAACTGTCCACTGAACCTTTTTGGGCATTTTCTTGGAAGTTAAGTCATTCAGGGGTGTCACTATTGATCCATACCCCTTGACAAATCTCCTATAGTACCCAGTCAGGCCTAAGAAGGCTCTCACCTGAGTCTGGGTAGTTGGAGCAGTCCAGTGCATGATGGTCTGGATCTTGCTCTGCAGTGGTTGAACCTGGCCTCCACCCACAAGGTGGCCCAGGTACACAACCTGACTCTGCCCTATCTGGCACTTGGTGTCCTTGATAGTCAGGCCTGCTTTCTGCAGGGCCTGTAAAACATTTCTGAGGTGGACCAGGTGATCCTCCCAGGTGGAGCTAAAGACAGCAATATCATCTAGATATGCTGCACTATAGGCTTCCAGACCTGTAAGGACTGTATTCACCAACCTCTGAAAAGTGGCAGGTGCATTCTTCAGACCAAAGGGCATCACCACAAATTGATAATGCCCACTAGGGGTTGAGAATGCTGTCTTTGGCTTTGCATCATCAGCTAGTCTGATCTGCCAGTAGCCAGCTGTCAGGTCAAATGTGCTTAGATACTTGGCTGAGGCCAAAGTGTCTATTAGCTCATCTGCCCTTGGTATTGGATGGGCATCAGTCCTAGTGACTGCATTGAGACCCCTGTAGTCCACACAAAACCTCATCTCTCTTTTCCCACCATTGGTGTGAGGTTTTGGCACAAGGACCACTGGACTAGCCCAAGGGCTATCTGAGGGTTCAATAACTCCCAAATCCAACATCTTCTGGACTTCTGTCCTGATACAGTCCCTGACATGGTCAGGTTGCCTATAAATCTTATTTTTAATAGGCAGACTGTCCCCAGTGTCCACTTCATGAGTGCACCAGGTAGTCTGACTGGGTGTCAGTGAGAATATGTGTCTGAACTGATTGAGCACCTGTCTGCAATCAGTCTGCTGCTGGGTAGTGAGGCTGCCTGCCAAGGCTACACCATCCACTGACCCATCACCAGGGTTCTGTGAGAGCAGGTCAGGGAGTGGGTCACTCTCTTCCTCCTGTCCCTCATCAGTAGCCATGAGCAAGCCCATGTCTGCCCTGTCCACATATGGTTTTAACCTGTTGACATGGAGAACCCTGTGGGGACTCCTGGGTGTTCCTAGGTCCACCAAATAGGTAACCTCACCCTTCTGTTCAACAATGGTATGGGGTCCACTCCATTTGTCTTGGAGAGCTGCTGGGGCCACTGGCTCCAACACCCACACCTTCTGTCCTGGCTGGTAAACAGTCAGTACAGCCTTTTGGTCATGCCAGGCTTTTTGAAGTTCCTGGCTAGCCTCAAGGTTTTTAGTTGCCTTTTTCATATACTCAGCCATCCGGGAGCGGAGACCAAGTACATAGTCCACTATGTCTTGCTTTGGGGAGCTTGAGAGGTAACTCCCATCCTTCCTTCACCAAGCACAATGGACCCCTGACAGGGTGACCAAACAAAAGTTCAAAAGGGCTGTAGCCAACCCCCTTTGAGGCACCTCCCTGTACGCAAATAAAAGGCAGGGCAAGAGTATGTCCCATCTTCGCCTAAGCTTTTCTGGGAGCCCTTTAATCATGCCCTTCAAGGTTTTGTTGAATCTCTCAACTAAACCATTGCATTGTGGGTGATAGGGTGTGGTGAACTTGTAAGTCACTCCACACTCCTTCCACATTGCTTTTAAGTATCCAGACATAAAGTTTTCACCCCTGTCTGATACAACCTCCTTAGGGAAGCCCACTCTTGAGAAAATTCCCAGGAGGGCTCTTGCCACCACAGGTGCTGTAGTGGTCCTAAGGGGAATAGCCTCTGGGTACCTGGTGGCATGATCCACTACCACCAGGATAAACCTGTGCCCAGATGCTGTTTGTGGATCCATGGGACCAACAATGCCAATCCCCACCCTTTCAAAGGGAACCCCCACCACAGGTAGTGGTATCAGGGGGGCCTTTGTAGTGCCACTTGCCTTGCCACTGGCCTGGCAGGTTACACAGGAGCGACAAAACTCCTTGGTGTCTTCAGACATGTGGGGCCAGTGAAAGTGAGGGACAATTCTGTCCCAAGTCTTGTTCTGGCCCAGGTGACCTGCTAAGGGAATGTCATGGGCTAGGGTCAATAGGAAGCCCCTGAACTTCAAAGGTATAACCAACCTCCTGGTAGCACCAGGCTTGGGGTCTCTACACTCTGAGTACAAGAGTCCATCATCCCAATACACAGTATGGGGACCACTAGCTTTCCCAGCAGCCTCAGCAGCAGCTTGCTGTCTGAGGGGTTCAAGAGAGGGCAGCTCTGCTGCTCCTGGCTCAGATATGCCCTGGAAGGGCCCCTGTCCCCAAGAACTCAACCTGGTCAGGTTCAAGCTCCTCTGGGACAGTTCCTTCCTCAGGACTGAGATCATCCCCCTCAAGGGACTGATCTTCCTTCTGAGCCAAGGGGAAGGCACTGCCTTTACCCTACTACTCCTCTTCTTGGAGGGCACTTGGTCCATTATTCCAGAATCCAAGGCCTGTTCAGTGCTAGACATTTTGGCTTGTGACCTGGTCACAGCAAACACATCTGCAGGGATGCCCAGCATTTCTGCATGGGTCCTGAGCTCCACTTCTGCCCAAGCTGAAGTTTCTAAGTCATTGCCAAGCAAGCATTCAACAGGTAGGTCTGCACTTACCACAACCTTCTTAAGGCCAGTTACCCCTCCCCAGGAGAAGTTAACAACTGCCAGAGTATGGTCTGTTCTGACGTTGCTAGCATTGGTCACTTGGTACATTTCACCAAGTATAATCTGCCCAGGATTCACAAGGTCTTGTGTCACCATGGTGACACTTTCCCCTGTGTCCCTAAATGCCAAAGCCTCTCTTCCATTGATTAAGGGCTGTTGTCTGTACTTGCCCAGATTACTGGGACTCACAGAGGAGGTCATATCCATGCCTCCATCACAGACTAGGACAGCCTGAGTGAGTTCTCTGACTAGGTCAGAGCTCATCTCTTTACCCAGGGTCAACCCTACTAAACCCTTGGCTTGTGTAGTCCCACCACCAACTGTAACTGCACTAGGGGGAGCAGGTGCCTTAGGGGCATTGGTGGGGGCTGGAGTAGAGTCTTTGGACTTGGTGCAATCACTGGTCCAGTGGGTCTTTTGCTTACAGACCTTGCACCATGGTTTCCTTTGGCCTTTCCCTTTTGTAGATTGTGAATCCCCACCTGAAGAAGATTTTTGGGGGCCTTGTGAAGACTTTTGATCTTTACCCTTTTCCCCACCCTTATCAGAGGTTTTCGAATCTTGCTTCTTAGGGTCACCACCTTGGTTCTGTACCTTCTGCTTCACCCTGGTTCTGACCCATTTGTCTGCCTTCTTTCCCAATTCTTGGGGAGAGGTCAGATCAGAGTCTACCAGGTGCTGATGCAACAGCTGATTTTGACAGTTATTAAGAATCTGCTCCCTCATGATCAGATTGTACAATCCTGTGAAGTCACATACCTTACTGCCCAATAACCAACCTTCCAGAGCCTTGGCAGAACAATCAACAAAGTCCACCCAGTCTTGAGTCTGTGCTTTTTGGGTATCCCTGAACTTTAACCTGTATTGTTCAGTGGTTAGGCCAAACCCATCAATTAGAGCACTCTTCAAGACTTTGTAATTATCAGCATCCTCCTCTCTAACAGTGAGGAGCTTGTCTCTACCTTTGTCTGCAAAGGAGAGCCACAAGATTGCTGCCCACTGCTCCTGAGGGACCCTCTGTACTTTACAGGCCCTCTCTAGAGCAGTTATCCATTTGTGGATGTCATCCCCACTCTGGTAGGGAGGGACAATCTTGCTCAGGTTTCTATGGTCATAAGACCTTTCCCTATCTTTGGGGAAACTGCTGCCACCATGGGACTCTAGTCCCAACTTTTGTCTCTCTCTATAGAGATCTAGGGACTCCCTGTCTATAGCCAATTGCTGTTTCCTGAGTTCAAGTTGAGCTTGCTCATATTGAATCAGTCTCTTTCTCCTCTCATGAGAGGATTCCCTCCTATGAGAGGAGACAGAGGTCCCTATTGAGGTGTCAGAGTGGTTAGACTCCTGAGAAGGAGACCTAGACCTTCTGGCCACTCAGAACTCTTCCTGGGGGGACAAAGGGGAGGTCAGTCTGATCCTCTCCCCCCTCCTCCTCCACAGGAGGAATTGGATTTTCCAGGACAAGGTCATTTTCACCTTCCTGGCCAGTTTCAGAGGGGGGGGGCTGGGTTTCTTCACCCCTGGCCCCTTCCTCATCTTCTGCCCCACCCTCCTTGCCTACCCCTTCAGACCCTAGGGGCCGGCTGAGATCATCAGCTAGTAACACCTCCCTGAGGTGTTGGGTGCTGGCACTTTTGCCTGTCTTCAACTTCCTAGTAGTGCATAAGGCTCTCAATTCCAAGAATGGGAGTTTATCATACTTGGAGGGAAGAAGCCCACTGGCTTCTGGCAATGACTCACTGGGTCCTGGCTTTGAAGACATCACTAGTGAGGTGTGGTGTATGCACTACCTACTCTAGTGTGGCCTACTAAACTCTCTTGAGTTGTAGAAAGGGTGTGCTGTCCCTTAACACACAACTCTAAGTTCAGTAGAACTTACTGTATTACTAAGCTTGATTATATGTACCTTAGGTACCCTTAGTGGTTTTCAGTTGATCAATTCAATTGAGATTATCTGGTAAAACAATAGCAAGCTGGAATCCCACACGCTGCACACCAATGTGAGAAGTTGGCCTGGCATATGCTGTCCACTAATTATAGTGGGCACCTTGCACCAGTCCAAACAACCCCTTATTGGAGATAGGTTAAAGACAACCTTTATTGAAAGCTATCCTAGTGGTAGCTATGGAGAGCAGCCTTCAGGCTAAGTCTTGAAGGAATGTAAAGCAGCTTGTTTTACCAGTCTATAATCTCTTGAGTGACCAAATGAAAGAGGACCACACCAGGTATATATTTAAAATATATGTATTTATTACTAAACATACCCCTCTAGTCTCTTTATGAGGCTAGAGTTCGAAGTACATACGTTACGAGTTAGTTATCTACAGTAATAGCACAAATACACTTTTGAGCCCCAGGGGCGTACCAAACCATATACCAATAAAGTGGTATAAGAACCACGACTGAGCTAGACACAAGGCCTAGAGCCTGTAGAAGTGCTTGGACCACAAGGAACCACCCAAGGCAGTGACACAGGGGACCCACGGGGGACGCGTGCAGTGTATGAACACAACCGCGAACCACCGTTAACTTCTATGGGGAAAGTCGCGATTAGAATTTAAAAGAAAAGGGACACTTAGAGGAGGACTTGGAGCAAACCCTTTGAGAACTAGGCTGTTCTAGTGTCAATACCCACGGGAGCACCGGAGTACTCGAGTTACCTCACCCAGGGATGCCGGGTGTATAGGTGTCTTTCGGGGTCGGGTTTCGTTGTCGCTTTCAATGGCGATCTGCTGCAAAGTGCTGCTGGCGACCAAGTCGAAAGTGTTCGGGTGGATCCAAAGGTGGATCGAAGATCTGAAGAACCTGAAAGCAGAGGGGACAGAGTCTGGGTCACTAGCCAGTGACCAGGAAGGCGATGAGCAGATGCCCACCGATGTCGAGTGCTTCAGGTAGGTTTACGGTTGTCTTGACTCTTCAGCCACAAGGTCCAGGAGGTGTCGACGACAACCAGGAGCCTGATTCGAGCTGCTCCACGACGTTTGTCGATTGAAGGCATGTCGGCGACCGGATTGGACCCAACAAGCCTTGGCAACGGCAAGTCTTGTGGAAATCAAAGAAGGACGATGTTGCAGACCAGCAAGGTCTGGGGGACTCACCAAGTGAAGATAAGTCAGGGCACACCTGGAGCAACCAGGGAGCCCAAGCAGAAAAATATTGGCTTTCGGGAGGGCCTACTAGCCAACGGACTAGCGACCGTGAAGGAGCCTTGAGACGGTGCACGTGGAGCTGGCTCACAGGACACTCGTGGAGTGGAGGCCAGTGATCTTCGGTGTAGTTGGTGCTGGAGGCTGGGGCTACTCGGATCCCAAAGCATGACTTCGTGGCAGACCCAGAAGAGGATGCACTTGCAAATGCATTCGGTGTCCAGGGGTCACGGTTCCAAATTACCCACGACAGCTACAGGCCTCAGCTTTGCTGGGGCTCAGGGCAACTGCGGGGAAAACTGGAAATCCACCTCTGGTGATGCAAAGACTTCGGCGTCCGACGGGAGCTTCAGCGATGCAGACCAGACAATTGCTTCTTTGGTGCCTGCCAAGCAGGGGAGTCACTCCTTGACCCCAAGGGAGATTCTTCAGTCCTCTAATCTTAAAGTAGAGCGTCGAAGGTCCAGGATTCTGTATCAGAGTTTCGTCCAGGTAAATCTAAAGTCCTAAGGACTGGGTTTCCCTACTTATACTAAGGTAGGGGGTTGGACATACTCTGTGACCCCACCTATGGGAGGGTCAGGGCAGAGGGGTGGTTACACCCCTTTCCCTTTGTCCAGTTTCGCGCCAGAGCAGGGGCTGGAAGCCCCTGAGCCGGTTTGAACTGGGGTATGCACAGGGACACCAAGTGTGCCCCCAGTGCAGGACTTCAAAGCACCAGAGAGTGCTCCCGCCCAGCCCCAATACACACTATCCTGTCTGGGGAGGTGGTCACACCTCCCTGGGACAGGAAACCTATTGTCCAGGCCTCCCCTGCCGGAGTTTCGGTCAGCAGCAGGAGGCCAGACTCGTGTCTGTGGCAGAGGCATCCATTTTGTGATGCCAGGGCTTGGAAAGTCAGTACTGGGCATACCGGTGTGTACATGTCTTTCCCTCTAGAAGGGTGGAATGCTACCCCCGCCGCCAATACTGGCGGGGGGTAGTATTCCAAGATGTTTGACACCAAACACGACATGTTTCCGTGCAGCCATCCCAAAGTTAGCATTTAACGCGAGGTTATAATGCGCTTAAGAGTATATGGTCAGGCTGCACTACAAACAGCATCAGAGAAGGGTCTCTGAACGCTGCAGAGGGGCCCTGCTCATGCAGGGGCACCCTCTCACATAGGAACCACGCACTCTGCCTTCAGGATTGATAAGGCCTGCCATAGGAGTGACTTATAGGTTTATATGTGTGTATGTATATAGTGATATAGGTAGCCTATATCACAGTAAGGGGTGCATGCACCACCTTACCCAGGCTGCAGTAGCAGACCTGTGGTGTCAGTTTGGATGGCCTTCCAGGGGTGGCACAATACATGCTGCAGCCCCTGGTAGGCCTCTGAGGTACCTATGCCCTGGGTACATAGTATACCATATACTAGGGACTTATAAGGGCACTCCAGATTCCAATCAGAGATGTGCCTAAGGCACATGGAAACCATTTTAGAGAGGAAGCAGCTAGGCTGGGGTTCTGATTAGCAGGGCCCCAGCCAGACTAAGTTCGAAAAACAGTGAAGCATCAGCAAAAAGTGGGGGTACCCATGTGAAGCAGATCCTACTCTCCTACATGTGTTTAGTAATAAATACATATATTTTGAATATATACCTGGTGTGGTCCTCTTTCATTTGGTCACTCAAGAGATTATAGACTGGTAAAACAAGCTGCTTTACATTCCTTCAAGACTTAGCCTGAAGGCTGCTCTCCATAGCTACCACTAGGATAGATTTCAATAAAGGTTGTCTTTAACCTATCTCCAATAAGGGGTTGTTTGGACTGGTGCAAGGTGCCCACTATAATTAGTGGACAGCATATGCCAGGCCAACTTCTCACACCTCTTTCCTCTTTCTGCACTTCTCTTGCCTCTTTCTGAAGTTCTCTTGCCTCCTTCTGCACCTCTGTTGCTTCTTTCTGCACTTCTGTTGCCTCTTTCGGCACCCCTCTTGCCTGTTTCTGCACCTCTTTTGGTTCCTTCTGCATTGCTCTTGCTTCTTTCTGCACCTCTCTTGCAAATTTCTGCATCCCTCTTGCCTCTTTCTGCACCTCTCTTCCCTCTTTCTGCACTTCTCTTGCCTCTTTCTGCAGTTCTCTTGCCTCTTTCTGCACCTCTTTTGCTTCTTTCTGCACTTCTCTTACCTCTTTCTGCTCCCCTCTTGCCTGTTTCTGCACCTCTTTTGGTTCCTTCTGCACTGCTCTTGCTTCTTTCTGCACTTCTCTTGCAAATTTCTGCATCCCTCTTGCCTCTTTCTGAACCTCGCTTCCCTCTTTCTGCACCTATCTTGCCTCTTTCAGTACCTCTCTTTCCTCTTTTGCACTTCTCTTGCCTCTTTCTGCACCCCTGTTCCCTCTTTCTGCACTTCTCCTGCCTCTTTCTGTACCTCTCTTACCTCTTTCTGCACCTTTCTTGCCTCTTTCTGCACCCCTGTTTCCTCTTTCTGCACCTCTCCTGCCTCTTTCTGTACCTCTCTAACCTCTTTTTGCTCCTCTCTTGCTTCTTTCTGCACCCCTCTTGCCTCTTTATGCACTCCTATTCCCTCTTTCTGTACCTCTCTTGCCTCTTTCTGTATCCCTGTTCCCTTTTTCTGCACCTCTCCTGCCTGCTTCTGTACCTCTCTTGCCTCTTTCTGCAGTTCTCTTGCCTATTTCTGCACCTTTGTTTCTTCTTTCTGCACTTCTCTTGCCTCTTTCTGCACCCCTCTTGCCTCTTTCTGCATCTCCTTTGGTTCTTTCTGCACTTCTCTTGCTTTTCTATGCACCTCTCTTGCCTCTTTCTGCACCCCTGCATCTTTCTGCACCTCCGTTGGTTCTTTCTGCACTTCTCTTGCTTTTCTACGCACCTCACTTGCTTCTTTATGCACCTCTATTGCCTCTTTCTGCACCCCTATTCCCTCTTTCTGTACCTCTCTTGCCTCTTTCTGTATCCCAGTTCCCTTTTTCTGCACCTCTACTGCCTGCTTATGTACCTCTCTTGCCTCTTTCTGCAGTTCTCTTGCCTCTTACTGTACCTCTCTTACCTCTTTTTGCACCTCACTTGCTTCTCTCTGCAGTTCTCTTGCCTCTTTCTGCACCTCTGTTGCTTCTTTCTGCATTTCTCTTGCCTCTTTCTGCACCTCCGTTATTTCTTTCTGCACTTCTCTTGCCTCTTTCTGCTCCCTCTTTCCTCTTTCTGCACTTCTCTTGCCTCTTTCTCCAGTTCTCTTGCCTCCTTCTGCACCTCTGTTGCTTCTTTCAGCACTTCTGTTGCCTCTTTTGGCACCCCTCTTGCCTGTTTCTGCACCTCACTTGCTTCTTTCTGCACCTCACTTGCTTCTTTCTGCACCCCTCTTGCCTCTTTCTGTACCCCTATTCCCTCTTTCTGTACCTCTCTTGCCTCTTTCTGTATCACTGTTCCCTTTTTCTGCACCTCTCCTGCCTGCTTCTGTACATCTCTTGCCTCGTTCTGCAGTTCTCTTGCCTCTTTCTGTACCTCTCTTGCCTCTTTCTGCACCCCTGTTGCCTGTTTCTGCACCTCTATTGGTTCCTTCTGCACTGCTCTTGCTTCTTTCTGCACCTCTCTTGCAAATGTCTGCACCCCTCTTGCCTCTTTCTGCACCCCTCTTCCCTCTTTCTGCACCTCTCTTGCCTCTTTCAGCACCACTCTTTCCTCTTTCTGCACTTCTCTTGCCTCTTTCTGCACCCCTGTTCCCTCTTTCTGCACCTTTCTTGCCTCTTCCTGCACCCCTGTTCCCTCTTTCTGCTCCTCTCCTGACTCTTTCTGTACCTCTCTTACCTCTTCTTGCATCTCACTTGCTTCTTTCTGCACCCTCTTGCCTCTTTCTGCACACCTATTCCCTCTTTCTGTACCTCTCTTGCCTCTTTCTGTATCCCTGTTCCCTTTTTCTACACCTTTCCTGCCTGCTTCTGTACCTCTCTTGCCTCTTTCTGCAGTTCTCTTGCCTACTTCTGCACCTCTGCTGCTTCTTTCTGCACTTCTCATGCCTCTTTCTGCATTTCTGTTGCTTCTTTCTGCACTTCTCTTGCCTCTATCTACATTTCTCTTGCTTCTTTCTGCACATCTCTTGCCTCTTCCTGCACCTCTCTTGCCTCTTTCTGGACCTCTGTTGCTTCTTTCAGCACTTCTCTTGCCTCTTTCTGCATTTCTGTTGCTTCTTTCTGCACTTCTCTTTCCTCTTTCTACATTTCTCTTGCTTCTTTCTGCACTTCTCTTGCCTCTTTCTGCACCCCTCTTACCTCTTTTTGTACCTCTGTTGCTTCTTTCTGCACTTCTCTTGTGCATGTCTGCACCTCTCTTGCTTCTTTCTGCAGCCCTCTTGCCTTTCTGCACCCCTCTTCCCTCTTTCTGCACTTCTCTGGCCTCTTTCTGCACCTGTCCTGCCTCTTTCTGCAGTTCTCTTGCCTCCTTCTGCACCTCTGTTGCTTCTTTCAGCACTTCTCTTGCCTCTTTCTGCACTTCTCTTGCCTTTTTCTGCACGTCTCTTGTGTCTTTCTGCACCACTGTTGCCTCTTTCTGCACCTCACTTGCTTCTTTCTGCACCTCTCTTGCCTTTTTCGGCACCTCTCTTGCCTGCTTCCGCACTTCTCTACCTCTTTCTGAACCTCTGTTGCTTCTTTCTGCAAGTCTCTAGCCTCTTTCTGCATTTCTGATCCTTCTTTCTGCACTTCTCTTGCCTCTTTCCGCACCTCACTTGCCTCTTTCTGCACCTCTCCTGCTTCTTTCTACACCTCACTCGCTTCTTTCTGCACCCCTCTTGCCTCTTTCTGCACCCCTTTTACCTCTTTCTGTACCTCTCTTGCCTATTTCGGTACCCCTGTTCCCTCTTTCTGCACCTCTCCTGTCTGCTTCTGCACCTCTCTTGCCTCTTTCTGCACTTCTCTTGCTTCTTATCGCACTTCTTCTGCTTCTTTCTGCACTTCTGTTACTTCTTTCTGCACCCCTCTTGCCTCTTTCTGCATCCTGCTTCCCTCATTGTGCACCTCTCCTTCCTCCTTCTGTACCTCTCTTGCCTATTTCTGCAGTTCTCTTGCCTTTTTCTACACCTCCTTTGCTTCTTTCTGCACTTCTCTTGCCTCTTTCTGCACCCCTCTTGCCTGTTTCTGCACCTCTGTTGGTTCCTTCTGCACTGCTCTTGCTTCTTTCTGCACCTCTCTTGCAAATTTCTGTACCCCTCTTGCCTCTTTCTGCAGCCCTCTTGCCTCTTTCAGCACTTCTCTTTCCTCTTTCTGCACTTCTCTTGCCTCTTTCAGCACTTCTCTTTCCTCTTTCTGCACTTCTCTTGCCTCTTTCTGCACCCCTGTTCCCTCTTTCTGCACCTTTCTTGCCTGCTTCTGCACCTCTCTTGCCTCTTTCTGCACCTCTACTGCCTCTTTCTGTACCTATCTTACCTCTTTTTGCACCTCACTTGCTTCTTTCTGCACCCCTCTTGCCTCTTTCTGCATCCCTATTCCCTCTTTCTGTACATCTCTTGCCTCTTTCTGTAGCCCTGTTCCCTTTTTCTGCACCTCTCCTGCCTGCTTCTGTACCCCTCTTGCCTCTTTCTGCAGTTCTCTTGCCTCTTTCTGCACCTCTGTTGCTTCTTTCAGCACATCTCTTGCCTCAAGCTGCACCCCTCTTGCCTCTTTCTGCCCCTCCGTTGGTTCTTTATGCACTTCTCTTGCTTTTCTACGCACCTCTCTTGCTTCTTTCTGCACCCCTCTTGCCTCTTTCTGCCCCCTTTTTCCTCTTTCTGCACTTCTCTTGCCTCTTTCTGCAGTTCTCTTACCCCCTTCTGCACCTCTGTTGCTTCTTTCTGCACTTCTATTGCCTCTTTCGGCACCCTTCTTGCCTGTTTCTGCACCTCACTTGCCTCTTTCTGCACCTCCCTTGCCTCTTTCTGCAGTTCTCTTACCTCTTTCTGCACCTCTCTTGCCTCTTTCTGCACCTCACTTGCCTCTTTCTGCACTTGTCTTGCTTCTTTCTACACCTCTGTTGATTCTTTCAGCAATTCTTTCCTCTTTCTGCGCTTCTCATTTCTGTTTCTGCACCTCTCTTGCCTTTTTCTGTACTGCTCTTACCTCTTTCTGCACCTCACTTGATTCTTTCTGCACCCCTATTGCCTCTTTCTGCACCCCTCTTCCCTCTTACTGTACCTTTCTTCCCTCTCTCTGCACCCCTGGTCCCTCTTTCTGCACCTCTTTTGCCTGTTTCTGCAACCCTCTTGCCTCTTTCTGCAGTTATCTTGCCTCCTTATTCACCTCTGTTGCTTCTTTCTGCACTTCTCTTGCCTCTTTCTGCATCCCTCTTGCCTCTTTCTGCACCCCTGTTGCTTCATTCTGTACTTCTCTTGCTTCTTTCTGTACCCCTCTTGCCTCTTTCTGCACCACTGTTTACTCTTTCTGCACCTCTCTTGCCTCCTTCTGCACCTCTATTTCTTCTTTCTGCACTTCTCTTGCCTCTTTCTGCTTCTGTCTTGCCAGTTTCTGCACCTCACTTGCCTTTTTCTGTACCTTTCTTTCCTCTTTATGTAGTTCTCTAGCCTCTTTCTGTACCTCTCTTGCCTCTTTCTGTACCTCACTTGCCTCTTTCTGCACTTCTCTTGCTTCTTTCTACACCTCTGTTGCTTCTTTCAGCAATTATGTCCTCTTTCTGTACTTCTCTTTCCTGTTTCTGCACCTCTCGTGCCTCTTTCTGCACCTATCTTACCTCTTTCTGCACCTCACTTGCTTCTTTCTGCACCCCTCTTTCCTCTTTCTGCACCCCTATTCCCTCTTTCTGCACCTCTCTTGCCTCTTTCTGTACCCCTGTTCCCTCTTTCTGCACCTCTCCTGCCTGCTTCTGTACCTCTCTTGCCTCTTTCTGCACTTCTCTTGCCTCTTTCTGCACCTCTGGTGCTTCTTTCTGCACTTCTTTTGCTTCTGTCTGCACCTCTCTTCCCTCTTTCTGCACCCCTCTTGCCTCTTTCAGCACCACTCTTTCCTCTTTCTGCACTTCTCTTGCCTCTTTCTGAACCCCTGTTCCCTTTTTCTGCACCTTTCTTGCCTCTTTCTGCACCCCTGTTCCCTCATTCTGCATCTCCCCTGACTCTTTCTGTACCTCTCTTACCTCTTTTTGCATCTCACTTGCTTCTTTCTGCACCCCTCTTGCCTCTTTCTGCACCCCTATTCCCTCTTTCTGTACCTCTCTTGCCTCTTTCTGTATCCCTGCTCCCTTTTTCTGCACCTCTCCTGCCTGCTTCTGTACCTCTCTTGCCTCTTTCTGCAGTTCTCATGCCTCCTTCTGCACCTCTGTTGCTTCTTTATGCACTTCTCTTGCCTCTTTCTGCATCCCTCTTGCCAGTTTCTGCACCTCACCTGCCTCTTTCTGCACCTCTCTTGCCTCTTTCTGCAGTTCTCTTGCCTCTTTCTGTACCTCTTGTGCCTCTTTCTGCACCTCACTTGCCTCTTTCTGCACCTCTCTTGCTTCTTTCTACAACTCACTTGCTTCTTTCTGCACCCCTCTTGCCTCTTTCTGCACTCCTATTCCCTCTTTCTGTTCCTCTCTTGTCTTTTTCTGTACCCCTGTTGTGAGAAGTTGGCCTGGCATATGCTGTCCACTAATTATAGTGGGCACCTTGCACCAGTCCAAACAACCCCTTATTGGAGATAGGTTAAAGACAACCTTTATTGAAAGCTATCCTAGTGGTAGCTATGGAGAGCAGCCTTCAGGCTAAGTCTTGAAGGAATGTAAAGCAGCTTGTTTTACCAGTCTGTAATCTCTTGAGTTATCAAATGAAAGAGCACCACACCAGGTATATATTCAAAATATATGTATTTATTGCTAAACACACCCCTCTAGTCTCTTTTTTTGAGGCTAGAGTTCGAAGTACATAAGTTAGAAGTTATTTAAACACAGTAATAGCACAAATACCCGTTTGGGCCCTAGGGGCGTACCAAACCATATACCAATAAAGTGGTATAAGAACCACGACTGAACTAGACACTAGGCCTAGAGCCTCTAGAAGTGCTTGGACCACAAGGAACCACCCAAGGTAGTGACACAGGGGACCCACGGGGGACGCGTGCAGTGTAAATACACAACCGCGATATGCCGTTGACTTCTATGGAGAAAGTCGCAATCAGGAAATAAAAGAAAAGGGACACTTAAAGAAGGACTTGGAGCAAACCCTTTGAGAACTAGTACTTTGAAGAGTCTCTACCCACGGGAGCACCGGAGTACTCATGTTATGTCACCCAGGGAAGCCGGGTGCATAGGTGCCTTTCGGGGTCGGGTTTCGTCGTCGATTTGAATGGCGATCTGCTGCAAAGTGCTGCTGGCGACCAAGTGGAAAGTGTCCGGGTGGATCCAAGAGTGGATCGGAGATCTGAAGAACCTGAAAGCAGAGGGGACAGAGTCTGGGTCACTAGCCAGTGACCAGGAAGGCGATGGACAGATGCCCACCGATGTCGAGTGCTGCAGGTGCATTGACGGTCGTCTTGACTCTTCAGCCACGAGGTCCAGGAGGCGTTGTCGGCAACCAGGAGCAGGATTCGGGCTGGTACACGATGTTTGTCGAGTGCTGAGGTGTCGACGACCATATTGGACCCAACAAGCCTTGGCAACGGCAAGTCTCAGTGAAGATGAAGATCGTCGATGGTGCAGACCAGCAAGGTCTGGGGAACTCACCCAGCAAGAGTAAGTGAGGGCAGGCCTGGAGCAACCAGGATGCCCAAGAAGAAAAGGATTTGCCTTTGTAAAGGGCTACTAGCCAACAGGCTAGCGACCGCAAAGGAGCCTCAAGATGTCACACATGGATCTGGCTCACAGGACACTCGTGGAGTGGAGGCCAGTGATCTTCGGTGCAGTTGGTGCTGGAGGCTAGGGCTACTCGACGCCCAAAGCACGACTTCGTGGGAGACCCAGAAGAGGATGCACTTGCAAATGTGCTCGATGTCCAGGGGTCACGGTCTCACGTCACCCACGATAGCTACGGGCGTCAGCTCTGCTGGGGACTCAGGGTAGCCTCGGGGAAGTCTGAGAATCTACCTCTGGTGATGCGAAGACTTCGGCGTCCGACAGGAGCTTCAGAAATGTAGACCAGACAGATGCGTCTTTGGTGCCTGCCAAGCAGGGGAGTCACTCCTTGACCCCAAGGGAGATTCTTCTGTCCTCTAATCTTGAGTAGAGCGTTGAAGGTCCAGGATTCTGTTTCAGAGTTTCATCCAGGGATAATCTAAAGTCCTAAGGACTGGGTTCCTATACTTATACCAAGTTTAGGGGTTGGACTACTCTGTGGCCCCACCTATGGGTGGGTCAGGGCAGAGGGGTGGCTACACCCCTTTCCCTTTGTCCAGTTCGCGCCAAAGCAGGGGCTGCAAGCCCCTGATCCGGTTTGAACTGGGGTATGCACAGGGACACCAAATGTGCCCCCAGTGCAGGACTTCAAAGCACCCGAAAGTGCTCCCGCCCAGCCCCAATACACATTATCCTGTCTGGGGAGGTGGTCACACCTCCCTGGGACAGGAAACCTATTGTCCAGGCCTCCCCTGCCGGAGTTTCGTCCAGCAGCAGGAGGCCAGACTCGTGTCTGTGGCAGCAGCATCCATTTTGTGATGCCAGGGCTTTAGAAAGAAGTTACCGGGCTAGCCAGAGTTAACATGTCTTTCCCTCTAGAAGGGTGGAATGCTACCCCCGCCGCCAGAATTGGCGGGGGGTAGTATTCCAAGATGTTTGACACCAAACACGACATGTTTAGGTGCAGCCATTCCAAAGTTAGCATTTAACGCGAGGTTATAATGCGCTTAAGAGTATATGGTCAGGCTGCCCTACAAACAGCATCAGAGAAGGGTCTCCGAACGCTGCAGAGGGGCCCTGCTCATGCAGGGGCACCCTCTCACATAGGAACCACGCACTCTGCCTTCAGGATTGATAAGGCCTGCCTTAGGAGTGACTTATAGGTTTATATGTGTGTATGTATTTAGTGATATAGGTAACCTATATCACAGTAAGGGGTGCATGCACCACCTTACCCAGGCTGCAGTAGCAGACCTGTGGTGTCAGTTTGGATGGCTTTCCAGGGGTGGCATAATACATGCGGCAGGCCCTGGTAGGCCTCTGAGGTACCTATGCCCTTGGTACATAGTATACATATACTAGGGACTTATAAGGGCACTCCAGATTCCAATCAGTGATGTGCCTAAGGCACATGGAAACCATTTTAGAGAGGAAGCAGCAAGGCTGGGGTTCTGATTAGCAGGGCCCCAGCCAGACTAATGTCGAAAAACAGTGAAGCATCAGCAAAAAGTGGGGGTACCCATGTGAAGCAGATCCTACTCTCCTACACAACCCCCCCACCCCAAACGTAGGGACATTAAACTAACCTTGCCCAGTTAAGTCTTCATGTTCTAAGTGGAAGAACCTAGAGAGTCCATCTGCATTGGCATGGTTACTCCCAGGTCTATGTTCCACTGTAAAGTCCATCCCCTGTAGGGAAATGGACCACCTAAGCAGTTTGGGGTTTTCACCCTTCATTTGTTTTAGCCATAAGAGGGGCTTATGGTCTGTCTGAACCAGGAAGTGTGTACCAAACAAGTATGGCCTCAACTTCTTCAGAGCCCAGACCACAGCAAAGGCCTCCCTCTCTATGGCTGACCAACGTTTCTCTCTAGGGGTCAGCCTTCTGCTAATGAAAGCTACTGGCTGATCCTGACCTTCTTCATTCAATTGTGACAGTACAGCCCCTACCCCCAATTCAGATGCATCAGTTTGAACAATGAACTTCTTGGAGTAATCAGGACTCTGTAGAATGGGAGCAGTGCACATGGCCTGCTTCAGGTCATCAAATGCCTTTTGACAGCTAACTGTCCACTGAACCTTTTTGGGCATTTTCTTAGAAGTTAAGTCATTCAGGGGTGTCACTATTGATCCATACCCCTTGACAAATCTCCTATAGTACCCAGTCAGGCCTAAGAAGGCTCTCACCTGAGTCTGGGTAGTTGGAGCAGCCCAGTCCATGATGGTCTGGATCTTGCTCTGCAAAGGTTGAACCTGGCCTCCACCCACAAGGTGGCCCAGGTATACAACCTGACTCTGCCCTATCTGGCACTTAGTGGCCTTGATAGTCAGGCCTGCCTTTTGCAGGGCCTGTAAAACATTCCTGAGGTGGACCAGGTGATCCTCCCAGGTGGAGCTAAAGACAGCAATATCATCTAGATATGCTGCACTATAGGCTTCCAGACCTGTGAGAACTGTATTCACCAACCTCTGGAAAGTGGCAGGTGCATTCTTCAGACCAAAGGGCATCACCACAAATTGATAATGCCCACTAGGGGTTGAGAATGCTGTTTTGGGCTTTGCAGTATCAGCTAGTCTGATCTGCCAGTAGCCAGCTGTCAAGTCAAATGTGCTGAGATATTTGGCTGAGGCCAAAGTATCTATGAGCTCATCTGCCCTTGGTATTGGATGGGCATCAGTCCTAGTGACTGCATTGAGACCCCTGTAGTCCACACAAAACCTCATCTCTCTTTTTCCACCACTGGTGTGAGGTTTTGGTACAAGGACCACTGGACTAGCCCAGGGGCTATCTGAGGGTTCAATAACTCCCAACTCCAACATTTTCTGGACTTCAGTCCTGATACAGTCCCTGACATGGTTAGGTTGCCTATAAATCTTATTTTTAATAGGCAGACTGTCCCCAGTGTCCACTTCATGAGTGCACCAGGTGGTCTGACTGGGTGTCAGTGAAAACATGTGTCTAAACTGATTGAGCACCTGTCTACAATCAGTTTGTTGCTGGGTAGTGAGGCTGCCTGCCAAGGCTACACCATCTACTGACCCATCGTCAGGGTTCTGTGAGAGCAGGTCAGGGAGTGGGTCACTCTCTTCCTCCTGCCCTTCATCAGTAGCCATGAGCAAGCCCATGTCTGCCCTGTCCACATATGGTTTGAACCTGTTGACATGGAGAACCCTGTGGGGACTCCTGGGTGTTCCTAGGTCTATTAAGTAGGTAACCTCACCCTTCTGCTCAACAATAGTGTGGGGTCTACTCCATTTGTCCTGGAGAGCTGCTGGGGCCACTGGCTCCAACACCCACACCTTCTGTCCTGGCTGGTAAACAGTCAGAACAGCCTTTTGGTCATGCCAGGCCTTTTGAAGTTCCTGGCTAGCCTCAAGGTTTTTGGTTGCCTTTTTCATATACTCAGCCATCCGGGAGCGGAGACCAAGTACATAGTCCACTATGTCTTACTTTGGGGGCTTGAGAGGTAACTCCCATCCTTCCTTCACCAAGCACAGTGTACCCCTGACAGGGTGGCCAAACAGAAGTTCAAAAGGGCTGTAACCAACCCCCTTCTGAGGCACCTCCCTATAGGCAAATAAAAGGCAGGGCAAGAGTATGTCCCATCTTCGCCTAAGCTTTTCTGGGAGCCCTTTAATCATGCCCTTCAAGGTTTTGTTGAATCTCTCAACTAAACCATTGCATTGTGGGTGATAGGGTGTGGTGAACTTATAGGTCACTCCACACTCCTTCCACATTGCTTTTAAGTACCCAGACATGAAGTTAGCACCCCTGTCTGATACTACCTCCTTAGGAAAGCCCACTCTTGAGTAAATTCCCAGGAGGGCCCTTGCCACCACAGGTGCTGTAGTGGTCCTGAGGGGAATAGCTTCTGGGTACCTGGTGGCATGATCCACTACCACCAGGATAAACCTGTGCCCAGATGCTGTTTGGGGATCCATGGGACCAACAATGTCAATCCCTACCCTTTCAAAGGGCACCCCCACCACAGGTAGTGGTATCAGGGGGGCCTTTGTAGTGCCACCTGCCTTGCCACTGGCCTGGCAGGTTACACAGGAGCGACAAAACTCCTTGGTGTCTTCAGACATGTGGGGCCAGTGAAAGTGAGGGACAATTCTGTCCCAAGTCTTGTTCTGGTCCAGGTGACCTGCCAAGGGAATATCATGGGCTAGGGTCAATAGGAAGCCCCTGAACTTCAGAGGTATAACCAACCTCCTGGTAGCACCAGGCTTGGGGTCTCTACTCTCTGAGTACAGGAGTCCATCATCCCAATACACTGTATGGGGACCACTAGCTTTCCCAGCAGCCTCAGCAGCAGCTTGCTGTCTGAGGGGTTCAAGGGAGGGGCAGCTCTGCTGCTCCTGGCTCAGATCTGCCCTAGAAGGTCCCCCTGTCCCCAAGAACTCAACCTGGTCAGGTTCAAGTTCCTCTGGGACAGTTCCTTCTTCAGGACTGAGATCATCCCCCTCAAGGGACTGATCTTCTTCCTGAGCCAAGGGGAAGGCACTGCCTTAACCCTATTACTCCTCCTCTTGGAAGGCACTTGGTCCATTATTCCAGAATCCAAGGCCTGTTCAGTGCTAGACATTTTGGCTTGTGACCTGGTCACAGCAAACACATCTGCAGGGATCCCCAGCATTTCTGCATGGGTCCTGAGCTCCACTTCTGCCCAAGCAGAAGTCTCTAAGTCATTGCCAAGCAAGCATTTGACTGGTAGGTTTGCACTCACCACAACCTTCTTAAGGCCAGTTACCCCTCCCCAGGAGAAGTTAACAACTGCCAGAGTATGGTCTGTTCTGACATTGCTAGCATTGGTCACTTGGTACATCTCACCAAGTATAACTTGCCCAGGATTCACAAGGTCTTGTGTCACCATTGTGACACTTGCCCCTGTGTCCCTAAATGCCAAAGCCTCTCGTCCATTGATTAAAGGCTGTTGTCTGTACTTGCCCAGATTACTGGGACTCACAGAGGAGGTCACATCCATGCCTCCATCACAGACTAACACAGCCTGAGTCAGTTCTCTGACAAGGTCAGAGCCCAACTCAGTACCCAGGGTGAACGCTACTAAACCCTTGGCTGGAGCACTCCCACCAACTGTACTAGGGGGAACAGGTGCCTTAGGGGCATTGGTGGGTGCTGGACTTGAGTCTTTGGACTTGGTGCAATCACTTGTCCAGTGGGTCTTTTGCTTACAGACCTTGCACCATGGTTTTCTTTGGCCTTTCCCTTTTGTAGACTGTGAATCCCCACCTGAAGAAGATTTTTGGGGGCCTGATGAAGACTTTTGATCTTTACCCTTCTCCCCACCCTTTTCAGAGTTCTTAGCATCTTGCTTCTTGGTGTCCCCACCTTGGTTCTGTACCTTCTGCTTCACCCTGGTTCTGACCAATTTGTCTGCCTTCTTTCCCAATTCTTGGGGAGAGGTCAGATCAGAGTCTACCAGGTATTGATGCAACAGCTGATTTTGACAGTTATTAAGAATCTGCTCCCTCATTATCAGATTGTACAATCCTGAGAAGTCACACACCTTACTGCCCATCAACCAGCCTTCCAGAGCCTTGGCAGAACAATCCACATAGTCTACCCAGTCTTGAGTCTGTGCTTTTTGGGTATCTCTGAACTTCAACCTGTACTGTTCAGTGGTTAGGCCAAACCCATCAATAAGAGCACTCTTCAAGACCTTGTAATTATCAGCATCCTCCTCTCTAACAGTGAGGAGCTTATCTCTACCTTTGTCTGCAAAGGAGAGCCACAAGATTGCTGCCCACTGCTCCTGAGGGACCTTCTGTACTTTACAGGCCCTCTCTAGAGCAGTTATCCACTTGTGGATGTCATCCCCATTCTGATAGGGAGGGACAATCTTGCTGTGGTTCCTATGGTCATAGGACCTTTCCCTATCTCTAGGGATATGGCTGCCACCATGGGACTCTAGTCCCAACTTTCTTTTCTCTCTAAAGAGATCTAGGGACTCCCTGTCTAAGGCTACTTGCTTCCTTCTGAGTTCAAGCTGAGCTTCCTCATATTGAATCAGCCTTGTTCTTCTCTCATGAGAGGATTCCCTCCTATGAGATGAGACAGAGCTCCCTATTGAGGTGCCAGAGTGGTTAGACTCCTGAGAAGGAGATCTAGACTTCCTGGGCACACTCATAATCCTTCCTGGGGGACAAAGAGGGCATCATCCTGATCATCCTCTTCATCTTCCACAGGAGGGATTGGGTTATCCAGGTCAGGGTCATTGTCACCCTCCTGGCCAGTTTCAGAGGGGGGGCTGGGGGTATTGGTACCCCTGGCCCCTTCCTCATCTTCTGCCCCACCCTCAGCTCCTACCCCTTCAGTCCCCAAGGGCTTACTAAGGTCATAAGCCACCAACAACTCTTTAAGGTGTTGGGTGGGGGACTTTGGCCTGTCCTTAATTTCCTCAAGTTACATAATGCTCTCAATTCCAAGAATGGGAGGGTATCATACTTGGAGGGAAGAAGCCCAGTGGCTTCTGGTAAGGATTCTTTAGATCCTACCTTTAAAGACATTACTAGTGTGGTGTGGTGTATGCACTACCTACTCTAGTGTGGCCTACTAAACTCTCTTGAGTTGTAGAAAGGGTGTGCTATCCCTTAACACACAACTCTAAGTTCAGTAGAACTTACTGTATTCTAAGCTTAAATTATATGTACCTTAGGTACCTTTAGTGGTTTTCAGTTGATCAATTCAATTGAGATTATCTGGTAAAACAATAGCAAGCTGGAATCCCACCCGCTGCACACCAATGTGAGAAGTTGGCCTGGCATATGCTGTCCACTAATTATAGTGGGCACCTTGCACCAGTCCAAACAACCCCTTATTGGAGATAGGTTAAAGACAACCTTTATTGAAAGCTATCCTAGTGGTAGCTATGGAGAGCAGCCTTCAGGCTAAGTTTTGAAGGAATGTAAAGCAGCTTGTTTTACCAGTCTATAATCTCTTGAGTGATCAAATGAAAGAGCACCACACCAGGTATATATTCAAAATATATGTATTTATTGCTAAACACACCCCTCTAGTCTCTTTATGAGGCTAGAGTTCGAAGTACATAAGTTAGAAGTTATTTAAACACAGTAATAGCACAAATACACTTTTGGGCCCTAGGGGCGTACCAAACCATATACCAATAAAGTGGTATAAGAACCACGACTGAACTAGACACTAGGCCTAGAGCCTCTAGAAGTGCTTGGACCACAAGGAACCACCCAAGGTAGTGACACAGGGGACCCACGGGGGACGCGTGCAGTGTAAATACACAACCGCAATACGCTGTTGACTTCTATGGAGAAAGTCGCGATCAGGAAATTAAAGAAAAGGGACACTTAAAGAAGGACTTGGAGCAAACCCTTTGAGAACTAGTACTTTGAAGAGTCTCTACCCACGGGAGCACCGGAGTACTCATGTTACCTCACCCAGGGAAGCCGGGTGCATAGGTGCCTTTCGGGGTCGGGTTTCGTCGTCGATTTGAATGGCGATCTGCTGCAAAGTGCTGCTGGCGACCAAGTGGAAAGTGTCCGGGTGGATCCAAGAGAGGATCGGAGATCTGAAGAACCTGAAAGCAGAGGGGACAGAGTCTGGGTCACTAGCCAGTGACCAGGAAGGCGATGGACAGATGCCCACCGATGTTGAGTGCTTCAGGTGCGTTGACGGTCGTCTTGACTCTTCAGCCACGAGGTCCAGGAGGCGTTGTCGGCAACCAGGAGCAGGATTCGGGCTGGTACACAATGTTTGTCGAGTGCTGAGGTGTCGGCGACCGGATTGGACCCAACAAGCCTTGGCAACGGTAAGTCTTGGTGAAGATGAAGATCGTCGATGGTGCAAACCAGCAAGGTCTGGGGAACTCACCCAGTGAGGGTAAGTGAGGGCAGGCCTGGAGCAACCAGAATGCACAAGAAGAAAAGATTGGCCTTTGTGAAGGGCTACTAGCCAATGGGCTAGCGACCGCGAAGGAGCCTCAAGACGTTGCACGTGGATCTGGCTCACAGGACACTCGTAGAGTGGAGGCCAGTGATCTTCAGTGCAGTTGGTGCTGGAGGCTAGGGCTACTCGGAGCCCAAAGCACGACTTCATGGGAGACCCAGAAGAGGATGCACTTGCAAATGTGCTCAGTGTCCAGGGGTCATGGTCTCACGTCACCCACGATAGCTACGGGCCTCAGCTCTGCTGGGGACTCAGGGTAGTCTCGGGGAAGTCTGAGAATCCACCTCTGGTGATGCAAAGACTTCGGCGTCCGACGGGAGCTTCAGAAATGCAGACCGGACAGATGCATCTTTGGTGCCTGCCAAGCAGGGGAGTCACTCCTTGACCCCAAGGGAGATTCTTCTGTCCTCTAATCTTGAGTAGAGCATCGAAGGTCCAGGATTCTGTTTCAGAGTTTCATCCAGGGATAATCTAAAGTCCTAAGGACTGGGTTCCTATACTTATACCAAGTTTAGGGGTTGGACTACTCTGTGGCCCCACCTATGGGTGGGTCAGGGCAGAGGGGTGGCTACACCCCTTTCCCTTTGTCTAGTTCGCGCCAAAGCAGGGGCTGCAAGCCCCTGATCCGGTTTGAACTGGGGTATGCACAGGGACACCAAATCTGCCCCCAGTGCAGGACTTCAAAGCACCCGAAAGTGCTCCCGCCCAGCCCCAATACACATTATCCTGTCTGGGGAGGTGGTCACACCTCCCTGGGACAGGAAACCTATTGTCCAGGCCTCCCCTGCCGGAGTTTCGTCCAGCAGCAGGAGGCCAGACTCGTGTCTGTGGCAGCAGCATCCATTTTGTGATGCCAGGGCTTTAGAAAGAAGTTACCGGGCTAGCCAGAGTTAACATGTCTTTCCCTCTAGAAGGGGGAATGCTACCCCCACCGCCAGAATTGGCGGGGGGTAGTATTCCAAGATGTTTGACACCAAACACGACATGTTTAGGTGCAGCCATTCCAAAGTTAGCATTTAACGCGAGGTTATAATGCGCTTAAGAGTATATGGTCAGGCTGCCCTACAAACAGCATCAGAGAAGGGTCTCCGAACGCTGCAGAGGGGCCCTGCTCATGCAGGGGCACCCTCTCACATAGGAACCACGCACTCTGCCTTCAGGATTGATAAGGCCTGCCTTAGGAGTGACTTATAGGTTTATATGTGTGTATGTATTTAGTGATATAGGTAACCTATATCACAGTAAGGAGTGCATGCACCACCTTACCCAGGCTGCAGTAGCAGACCTGTGGTGTCAGTTTGGATGGCTTTCCAGGGGTGGCATAATACATGCGGCAGCCCCTGGTAGGCCTCTGAGGTACCTATGCCCTTGGTACATAGTATACCATATACTAGGGACTTATAAGGGCACTCCAGATTCCAATCAGTGATGTGCCTAAGGCACATGGAAACCATTTTAGAGAGGAAGCAGCTAGGCTGGGGTTCTGATTAGCAGGGCCCCAGCCAGACTAATGTCGAAAAACAGTGAAGCATCAGCAAAAAGTGGGGGTACCCATGTGAAGCAGATCCTACTCTCCTACACCTGTTCCCTCATTCTGCACCTCTCCTGCCTGCTTCTGAACCTCTCTTGCCTCTTTCTGCACTTCTCTTGCTTCTTTCTGCACTTCTTCTGCTTCTTTCTGCACTTCGCTTGCTTCTTTCTGCATGCTCTTGCCTCTTTCTGCACCCTGCTTCCCTCTTTGTGCACCTCTCCTTTCTCTTTCTGTACGTCTCTTGCCTATTTCTGCAGTTCTCTTGCCTCTTTCTGCACCTCTTTTGCTTCTTTCTGCACTTCTATTGCCTCTTTCTGCACCCCTCTTGCCTGTTTCTGCACCTCTTTTGGTTCCTTCTGCATTGTTCTTGCTTCTTTCTGCACCTCTCTTGCAAATTTCTGCATCACTCTTGCCTCATTCTGCATCTCTCTTCCCTCTTTCTGCACCTATCTTGCCTCTTTCAGCACCTCTCTTTCCTCTTTTTGCACTTCTCTTGCCTCTTTCTGCACCCCTGTTCCCTCTTTCTGCACCTCTCCTGCCTCTTTTTGTACCTCTCTTACCTCTTTCTGCACCTTTCTTGCCTCTTTCTGCACCCCTGTTCCCTCTTTCTGCACCTCTCCTGCCTCTTTCTGTACCTCTCTTACCTCTTTTTGCACCTCACTTGATTCTTTCTGCACCCCTCTTGCCTCTTTCTGCACCCCTATTCCCTATTTCTGTACCTCTCTTGCCCCTTTCTGTATCCCTGTTCCCTTTTTCTGCACCTCTCCTGCCTGCTTCTGTACCTCTCTTGCCTCTTTCTGTACCTCACTTGCCTCTTTCTGCACCTCTCTTGCTTCTTTCTACACCTCACTTGCTTCTTTCTGCACCCCTCTTGCCTCTTTCTACATCCCTATTCCCTCTTTCTGTTCCTCTCTTGCCTTTTCCTGTACCCCTGTTCCCTCATTCTGCACCTCTCCTTCCTGCTTCTGCACCTCTCTTGCCTCTTTCTGCACTTCTCTTCCTTCTTTCTGCACTTCTTCTGCTTTTTTCTGCACTTCTCTTGCTTCTTTCTGCACGCTCTTGCCTCTTTCTGCACCTCTTTTGCTTCTTTCTGCACTTCAATTACCTCTTTCTGCACCCTTCTTGCCTGTATCTGCACCTCTTTTGGTTCCTTCTGCACTGCTCTTGCTTCTTTCTGCACCTCTCTTGCAAATTTCTGCATCCCTCTTGCCTCTTTCTGCACCTCGCTTCCCTCTTTCTGCACCTATCTTGCCTCTTTCAGTACCTCTCTTTCCTCTTTTTGCACTTCTCTTGCCTCTTTCTGCACCCCTGTTCCCTCTTTCTGCACTTCTCCTGCCTCTTTCTGTACCTCTCTTACCTCTTTCTGCACCTCTCTTACTTCTTTCTTCACCCCTCTTGCCTCTTTCTGCACCCCTATTCCCTCTTACTGTACCTCTCTTGCCTCTTTCTGTATCCCTCTTCCCTTTTTCTGCACCTCTCCTGCCTGCTTCTGTACCTCTCTTGCCTCTTTCTGCAGTTCTCTTGCCTCTTTCTGCACCTTTGTTTCTTCTTTCTGCACTTCTCTTGCCTCTTTCTGCACCCCTCTTGCCTCTTTCTGCACCTCCGTTGGTTTTTTCTGCACTTCTCTTGCCTCTTTCTGCTCCCTCTTTCCTCTTTCTGCACTTTTCTTGCCTCTTTCTGCAATTCTCTTGCCTCCTTCTGCACCTCTGTTGCTTCTTTCTGCACTTCTGTTGCCTCTTTCGGCACCCCTCTTGCCTGTTTCTGCACCTCACTTGCTTCTTTCTGCACCTCACTTGCTTCTTTCTGCACCCCTCTTGCCTCTTTCTGTACCCCTATTCCCTCTTTCTGTACCTCTCTTGCCTCTTTCTGTATCCCTGTTCCCATTTTCTGCACCTCTCCTGCCTGCTTCTGTACATCTCTTGCCTCTTTCTGCAGTTCTCTTGCCTCTTTCTGCACCTCTATTGGTTCCTTCTGCACTGCTCTTGCTTCTTTCTGCACCTCTCTTGCAAATGTCTGCAGCCCTCTTGCCTCTTTCTGCAACCCTCTTCCCTCTTTCTCCACCTCTCTTGCCTCTTTCAGCACCACTCTTTCCTCTTTCTGCACTTCTCTTGCCTCTTTCTGCACCCCTGTTCCCTCTTTCTGCACCTTACTTGCCTCTTTCTGCACCCTGTTCCCTCTTTCTGCACCTCTCCTGACTCTTTCTGTACCTCTCTTACCTCTTTTTGCATCTCACTTGGTTCTTTCTGCTCCCCTCTTGCCTCTTTCTTCACCCCTATTCCCTCTTTTTGTACCTCTCTTGCCTCTTTCTGTATCCCTGTTACCTTTTTCTACACCTCTCCTGCCTGCTTCTGTACCTCTCTTGCCTCTTTCTGCAGTTCTCTTGCCTACTTCTGAACCTCTGCTGCTTCTTTCTGCACTTCTCGTGCCTCTTTCTGCATTTCTGTTGCTTCTTTCTGCACTTCGCTTGCCTCTATCTACATTTCTCCTGCTTCTTTCTGCACATCTCTTGCCTCTTCCTGCACCTCTCTTGCCTCTTTCTGGACCTCTGTTGCTTCTTTCAGCACTTCTCTTGCCTCTTTCTGCATTTCTGTTGCTTCTTTCTGCACTTCTCAACCTCTATCTACATTTCTCTTGCTTCTTTCTGCACTTCTCTTGTTCATTTCTGCACCTCTCTTGCTTCTTTCTGCAGCCCTCTTGCCTTTCTGCACCCCTATTCCCTCTTTCTGCACTTCTCTGGCCTCTTTCTGCACCTGTCCTGCCTCTTTCTGCAGTTCTCTTGCCTCCTTCTGCACCTCTGTTGCTTCTTTCAGCACTTCTTTTGCCTCTTTCTGCACTTCTCTTGCCTTTTTCTGCACGTCTCTTGTGTCTTTCTGCACCACTGTTGCCTCTTTCTTCACCTCACTTGCTTCTTTCTGCACCTCTCTTGCCTTTTTTGGCACCTCTCTTGCCTGCTTCCGACCTTCTCTACCTCTTGCTGAACCTCTGTTGCTTCTTTCTGCAAGTCTCTAGCCTCTTTCTGCATTTCTGATCCTTCTTTCTGCACTTCTCTTGCCTCTTTGTACATTTCTGTTTCTTCTTTCTGCACGTCTCTTGCCTCTTTCTGCACCTTACTTGCCTCTTTCTGCACCTCTCCTGCTTCTTTCTACACCTCACTTGCTTCTTTCTGCACCCCTCTTGCCTCTTTCTGCACCCCTATTCCCTCTTTCTATACCTCTCTTGCCTATTTCTGTACCCCTGTTCCCTCTTTCTGCACCTATCCTGCCTGCTTCTGTACCTCTCTTGCCTCTTTCTGCACTTCTCTTGCTTCTTACCGCACTTCTTCTGCTTCTTTCTGCACTTCTGTTACTTCTTTCTGCACCCCTCTTGCCTCTTTCTGCATCCTGCTTCCTTCATTGTGCACCTCTCCTTCCTCCTTCTGTACCTCTCTTGCCTCTTTCTGCAGTTCTCTTGCCTTTTTCTGCACCTCCTTTGCTTCTTTCTGCACTTCTCTTGCCTCTTTCTGCACCCCTCTTGCCTGTTTCTGCACCTCTGTTGGTTCCTTCTGCACTGCTCTTGCTTCTTTCTGCACCTCTCTTGCAAATTTCTGTACCCCTCTTGCCTCTATCTGCACCCCTCTTGCCTCTTTCTGCAGTTCTCTTGCCTCTTTCTGTACCTCTCTTGCCTCTTTCTGCACACTTCTTGCCTGTTTCTTCACCTCTATTGGTTCCTTCTGCACTGCTCTTGCTTCTTTCTGCACCTCTCTTGCAAATGTCTGCACCCCTCTTGCCTCTTTCTGCACCCCTCTTCCCTCTTTCTGCACCTCTCTTGCCTCTTTCAGCACCACTCTTTCCTCTTTCTGCACTTCTCTTGCCTCTTTCTGCACCCCTGTTCCCTCTTTCTGCACCTTTCTTGCCTCTTCCTGCAGCCCTGTTCCCACTTTCTGCACCTCTCCTGACTCTTTCTGTACCTCTGTTACCTCTTCTTGCATCTCACTTGCTTCTTTCTGCACCCCTCTTGCCTCTTTCTGCACCCCTATTCCCTCTTTCTGTACCTCTCTTGCCTCTTTCTGTATCCCTGTTCCCTTTTTCTACACCTCTCCTGCCTGCTTCTGTACCTCTCTTGCCTCTTTCTGCAGTTCTCTTGCCTACTTCTGCACCTCTGCTGCTTCTTTCTGGACTTCTCATGCCTCTTTCTGCATTTCTGTTGCTTCTTTCTGCACTTCTCTTGCCTCTATCTACATTTCTCTTGCTTCTTTCTGCACATCTCTTGCCTCTTCCTGCACCTCTCTTGCCTCTTTCTGGACCTCTGTTGCTTCTTTCAGCACTTCTCTTGCCTCTTTCTGCACCCCTCTTGCATCTTTCTGCACCTCCGTTGGTTCTTTCTGCACTTCTCTTGCCTCTTTCTGCTCCCTCTTTCCTCTTTCTGCACTTCTCTTGCCTCTTTCTGCAGTTCTCTTGTTACCTTCTGCACCTCTGTTGCTTCTTTCAGCACTTCTGTTGCCTCTTTCGGCACCCCTCTTGCCTGTTTCTGCACCTCACTTGCTTCTTTCTGCACCTCACTTGCTTCTTTCTGCACCCCTCTTGCCTCTTTCTGTACCCCTATTCCCTCTTTCTGTACCTCTCTTGCCTCTTTCTGTATCCCTGTTCCCTTTTTCTGCACCTCTCCTGCCTGCTTCTGTATATCTCTTGCCTCGTTCTGCAGTTCTCTTGCCTCTTTCTGTACCTCTCTTGCCTCTTTCTGCACCCCTGTTGCCTGTTTCTGCACCTCTATTGGTTCCTTCTGCACTGCTCTTGCTTCTTTCTGCACCTCTCTTGCAAATGTCTGCACCCCTCTTGCCTCTTTCTGCACCCCTCTTCCCTCTTTCTGCACCTCTCTTGCCTCTTTCAGCACCACTCTTTCCTCTTTCTGCACTTCTCTTGCCTCTTTCTGCACCCCTGTTCCCTCTTTCTGCACCTTTCTTGCCTCTTCCTGCACCCATGTTCCTTCTTTCTGCACCCCTCTTCCCTCTTTCTGCACTTCTCTGGCCTCTTTCTGCACCTGTCCTGCCTCTTTCTGCAGTTCTCTTGCCTCCTTCTGCACCTCTGTTGCTTCTTTCAGCACTTCTCTTGCCTCTTTCTGCACTTCTCTTGCCTTTTTCTGCACGTCTCTTGTGTCTTTCTGCACCACTGTTGCCTCTTTCTGCACCTCACTTGCTTCTTTTTGCACCTCTCTTGCCTTTTTCGGCACCTCTCTTGCCTGCTTCCGCACTTCTCTCCCTCTTTTTGAACCTCTGTTGCTTCTTTCTGCAAGTCTCTAGCCTCTTTCTGCATTTCTGATCCTTCTTTCTGCACTTCTCTTGCCTCTTTGTATATTTCTGTTTCTTCTTTCTGGACGTCTCTTGCCTCTTTCTGCACCTCACTTGTCTCTTTCTGCACCTCTCCTGCTTCTTTCTACACCTCACTTGCTTCTTTCTGCAGTTCTCTTGCCTTTTTCTGCACCTCCTTTGCTTCTTTCTGCACTTCTCTTGCCTCTTTCTGCACCCCTCTTGCCTGTTTCTGCAGTTCTCTTGCCTCTTTCTGTACCTCTCTTGCCTCTTTCTGCACCCCTCTTGCCTGTTTCTGCACCTCTGTTGGTTCCTTCTGCACTGCTCTTGCTTCTTTCTTCACCTCTCGTGCAAATCTCTGTACCCCTCTTGCCTCTTTCTGCACCCCTCTTGCCTCTTTCTGCAGTTCTCTTGCCTCTTTCTGTACCTCTCTTGCCTCTTTCTGCACCCCTCTTGCCTGTTTCTGCACCTCTGTTGGTTCCTTCTGCACTGCTCTTGCTTCTTTCTGCACCTCTCTTGCAAATTTCTGTACCCCTCTTGCCTCTTTCTGCACCGCTCTTGCCTCTTTCAGCACTTCTCTTTCCTCTTTCTGCACTTCTCTTGCCTCTTTCAGCACTTCTCTTTCCTCTTTCTGCACTTCTCTTGCCTCTTTCTGCACCTCTCTTGCCTCTTTCTGCACCTCTACTGCCTCTTTCTGTACCTATCTTACCTCTTTTTGCACCTCACTTGCTTCTTTCTGCACCCCTCTTGCCTCTTTCTGCACCCCTATTCCCTCTTTCTGTACATCTCTTGCCTCTTTCTGTATCCCTGTTCCCTTTTTCTGCACCTCTCCTGCCTGCTTCTGTACCCCTCTTGCCTCTTTCTGCAGTTCTCTTGCCTCTTTCTACACCTCTGTTGCTTCTTTCAGCACATCTCTTGCCTCTAGCTGCACCCCTCTTGCCTCTTTCTGCCCCTCCGTTGGTTCTTTCTGTACTTCTCTTGCTTTTCTACGCACCTGTCTTGCTTCTTTCTGTACCCCTCTTGCCTCTTTCTGCCCCCTCTTTCCTCTTTCTGCACTTCTCTTGCCTCTTTCTGCAGTTCTCTTACCACCTTCTGTACCTCTGTTGCTTCTTTCTGCACTTCTATTGCCTCTTTCGGCACCTCTCTTGCCTCTTTCTGCACCTCACTTGCCTCTTTCTGCACTTCTCTTGCTTCTTTCTACACCTCTGTTGCTTCTTTCAGCAATTCTTTCCTCTTTCTGCACTTCTCTTGTCTGTTTCTGCACCTCTCTTGCCTTTTTCTGTACTGCTCTTACCTCTTTCTGCACCTCACTTGATTCTTTCTGCACCCCCATTGCCTCTTTCTGCACCCCTCTTCCCTCTTACTGTACCTTTCTTCCCTCTGTCTGCACCCCTGGTCCCTCTTTCTGCACCTCTTTGCCTGTTTCTGCAACCCTCTTGCCTCTTTCTGCAGTTATATTGCCTCCTTCTTCACCTCTGTTGCTTCTTTCTGCACTTCTCTTGCCTCTTTCTGCATCCCTCTTGCCTCTTTCTGCACCCCTGTTGCTTCATTCTGTACTTCTCTTGCTTCTTTCTGTACCCCTCTTGCTTCTTTCTGCACCACTGTTTACTCTTTCTGCACCTCTCTTGCCTCCTTCTGCACCTCTATTGCTTCTTTCTGCACTTCTCTTGCCTCTTTCTGCTTCTGTCTTGCCAGTTTCTGCACCTCACTTGCCTTATTCTGTACCTTTCTTGCCTCTTTATGTAGTTCTCTTGCCTCTTTCTGTACCTCTCTTGCCTCTTTCTGCACCTCACTTGCCTCTTTCTGCACTTCTCTTGCTTCTTTCTCAACCTCTGTTGCTTCTTTCAGCAATTCTCTCCTCTTTCTGTACTTCTCTTTCCTGTTTCTGCACCTCTTGTGCCTCTTTCTGCACCGCTCTTACCTCTTTCTGCACTTCACTTGCTTCTTTCTGCACCCCTCTTTCCTCTTTCTGCACCCCTATTCCCTCTTTCTGCACCTCTCTTGCTGCTTTCTGTACCCCTGTTCCCTCTTTCTGCACCTCTCCTGCCTGCTTCTGTACCTCTCTTGCCTCTTTCTGCACTTCTCTTGCCTCTTTCTGCACCCCTGGTGCTTCTTTCTGCACTTCTTTTGCTTCTGTCTGCACCTCTCTTAATTCTTTCTACACCCCTCTTGCCTCTTTCTGCACCCTGCTTCCCTCTTTCTGCACCTCTCCTTCCTCTTTCTGTATCTCTCTTCCCTCTTTCTGCAGTTCTCTTGCCTCTTTCTCCACCTCTTTTGCTTCTTTCTGCACTTCTCTTGCCTCTTTCTGCACCCCACTTGCCTCTTTCTGCACCTCTGTTGGTTCCTTCTGCACTGCTCTTGTTTCTTTCTGCACCTCTCTTGAAACTTTCTGCACCCCTCTTGCCTCTTTCTGCATCCCTCTTCCCTCTTTCTGCACCTCTCTTGCCTAGTTCTGCGACTGTCTTGCCTCCCTCTTCACCTCCGTTGCTTCTTTCTGCAGTTCTCTTGCCTCTTTCTGCACCCCTCCTGCCTCTTTCTGCACCCGTGGTGCTTCATTCTGAACTTCTCTTGCTTCTTTCTGTGCCTCTCTTGCTTCTTTCTGCACCGCTCTTGCCTCTTTCTGCACCTCTCTTCCCTCTTTCCGTACCTCTCTTGCCTCTTTCTGCACCCCTCTTCCCTCTTTCTGTACCTCTCTTGCCTCTTTCTGCACCCCTCTTCCCTCTTTTTGCACCTCTCTTGCCTCTTTCTGCACCTCTCTTGCCTCTTTCTGCACTTCTCTTGCCTCTTTCTGTACCCCTGTTCCCTCTTTCTGCACCTTTCTTGCCTCTTTCTGCACCACTTGTAGGAGAGTAGGATCTGCCTCTTATGTTGCCCCCACTTTTTTTCTGATGTTAGCACTGGTTTCTGGCTATAGTCTGGCTGGGTCCCTGCCAATCAGGGCCCCAGCCTCTCTGTTCTCTCTAAACGACATGGAGTGCACTCTAGGTGCACTAGTGATTGGATACTGTGGTGCCTTATGAGTCCCTAGTATATGGTACCTTAGGTGCCAAGGGCATAGGTACTTCACAGGCCTACCAGGGGCTGCAGCATGTGTTATGCCACCCCTGGGAAGCAGTCTAAATCTGACACCACAGGCCTGCTACTGCAGCCTGGGTGAGGTGGTGCTAGCACCCCTCACTGAGATATAGGTTTCCTATATCTCTCCTGCACACACATATAAACCTATCAGTCACCCCTAAGGCAGGCCCTATCAATCCTGAGGGCAGGGTGCTTGGCTTCTATGTGAGGGGGTGCCTCTGCCTGAGCAGGGCCCCTCTGCAGCTCTCAGAGTCTATTCTCTGGTGCTGTTTGTGGATGCGGTTAAACCATATACTCTTAAGTGCATTATATCCTCGCGGTAAATGCTAACTTTGGAATGGCTGCATCAAAACATGTCGTGTTTGGTCTCAAACACCTTGGAATACTACCCCCCCGCCAATCTTGGCAGCGGGGGTAGCATTCCACCCTTCTAGAGGGATAAGACATGTACCTGTGGGGAAACGCGGTAGAATCCTAAAGAGCCCTGGCATCACAAAATGGATGCCACCAGTCACAGACACTCGGCTGCCCTCCTGCTGATGACCGAAACTCGCAGTGGAGGAAGCCCAACAATAGGCATCCTGTCACAGGGAGGTGTAACCACCTTCCAGACAGGGTTTAGTGTATTGGGGCTGGGTGGGTGCACTCTTAGAGTGCTTTGAAGTCCTGCACTGGGGGAGCAGAAGGCTCCTCTGTGCATATGCCAGTTCAAACCAGCTCAGGGGCTACCTGCCCCTGCTCTGGCGCGAAACTGGACAAAGGGAAGTGGGTGTAGCCACCCCCTCCCTTGACCCTCCCATAGGTGGGGTCATAGAGCTAGTCCATCCCCTCTTTTTAGTATAAGAGGGGGAACCTTGCCATTGCAAAGCAGATAACCCCTGGACGATGCTCTACAGAAGAATCCTGGCCCTTCGACGTTCCACTACCTTTGGAAGACAGAAGAATCTCCCTTGGAGTCAAGGAGTGACTCCCCTGCTTGGCAGGCACCAAAAACGACAACGACGGTCGCAAACTACGCCGCTCCCGCCGGAGTCCGAAGTCCCTGCAGCCCAAGAAGTGGATTTCCTGACCTCTCCCAGGCCATCGTGAGTCCCCAGCGAAGCTGAGGCAAGTGGACCCCACGAATAATGAGGAACCGCGACCCCTGGGTACCGTGCACTATTGTCAAGTGCAACCCTTTTACCACATTCTACGAACTTGTGCTTTGGAGCACGTGTGGTCCCGACCTCCAGCAGGAATCCCTCCGAAGATCAGAGGCCTACACCATCCCGAGTGACCGTGGACCCCTGTTGAGTGATTCCACCCGAGGTGTCTTCACGATCCCTTGCCCGCCGGCTTGTGGGTCCCCAGAAGACTTCTTAAAGAAACCAAAGGGCTCCCCTGGTTGCTCCAGGCCTGCCCTGACTTACCCTCGCTGGGTGAGTCCCTCAGACCTTGCTGGTCTGCGCCATCGACTTTTCTTCATCTCCCTAAGACTTGCTGCTGCTAAGGCTTGTTGGCTCCAATCGAGTTGCCGACACCGCAGTCAGCTGCAGACGTCGAGGGACACACGGAATCCAGCTCCTGGTTGTCGTCGACACCTCCTGGACCACGTGGCTGAAGAGTCAAGGCACCCACAACCAACCTGAATCAACCGACGACGGTGGGCATCCATCTTCCTTGCCCCGGGTCACTGCCAAGTGACTTTGAACACTGTCCCCTCTGCTTTCAGGTCATCCTTCTTCAGAATCCAGGCTTGGATTCCACCGGACACTTCTTCAGCTCCCGCAAGCAGCAAGTCTTCTTTGTTCGCCATTGAAAACGACGCCGCGACCCGACACCAAAGGACACCTGTGCACCCGGCTTCCCTGGGTGAGGTAACTCCAGCACTACGGTGCTCCTGTGGGTGTGGGCCCTAGAACTACTTACCCTGTAAGTGACTTGCTTGTAGGTTCGCCCGAAGTATCCTAAAACTCTTTATTTCCAACCGCGACTTGCCCCATTGAAGTTAACGGCGATCCGCGCCTGTGTATCCACACTGCACGCGTCCCCCGTGGGTCCTTTACTTACCTGCCTTGGGTGGTTTTGTGAGGCCCCAGCACTTCTGAAGGCCCTAGGCCTTGTCTCCCTGCAAGTCGTTGTTTCTAAGTCTCTTACTTAGTATATGGTCTGGTACGCCCCTAGGGCCCCAGCCATATTTTGTGCTTAACTTATTGTGAAACGTTGATTTGTGCATATGTTTGTCTTCTAATCTCATAAAGAGATTAGTAGAGAGTTATTTAGAAATAAATACATATATATTTGATATATATACCTGTGTGGTGTCTTTTCATTTGGTGATTCAAGATATTATATGGTAAAACAAGCTGCTTTACATTCCTCCGAGACTTAGCCTGAAGGCTGCTCTCCACAGCTACCACTAGGATAGCTTTCTTTAAAAAGTTGTCTTAAACCTATCTACCATAAGAGTCGATTTGCCCTGGTGCAAGGTGTCCACTTTAATTAGTGAACAGCATATACCAGGCCAACTTCTCACATTGGTGGGCAGCGTGTGGGATTCCAGCTTGCCATTGTTTTACCAGAAAATCTCTATTTGAATTACTAACTGAAAACCATTATAGGTACTCAAGGTACATATAAAGTCAAGCTTAGTATCAATAAGTTCTACTGAACTTAGAGCTGTGTGCCAAGGGATAGCACACCCTTTCCACAGCTCAAGCTAGGATCAGTAGGCCACAAACTAGTGTAGGTAGTACAACACTGCACAACACTAGAATGTCCTTAAAGGGTGGACCCAGTGGATCCACTCAGCCTCAGTATAAGGACATGGCTTTCTCTGACTTGAGAGCCATGTGTGTTGACAGACACCTGAGGCTAGGACAGAGTCCCTCAACCCTGCACCTGATAGATCTGCTAACAGCAGATGACCTTAGATTGGCTCTAGGAGCTAAAGGGTTTGAATCAGTGGGTGGGTCAGTCATAGTATCTGGGTCAGATGATGAAAATCAGAATGACCAAGACTCTGTGATTGAAGGGCCAGGCTCCAAGGGGCCTGAAAAGGACAGAGGAATTCTCCCTAAGAGAACTGACAGAGAGGAGGAGAGGCACAGATCCCCTTCCAGGGAATCTGACCACTCTTATCACTCTGGCAGAGAATTTGTCCAGCAGAGGAGCTCATACTTTTCCTTAAGAGAGACCTCCTCTGAAAGAAGGTGCAAACTGCTCCAGTATGAGGAAGCCAGAGTGGCCCTCAGAACCAAGCAGTTGGCACTGGATAGGGAAGCCCTGGAGATCCAGAGAGCTTCTAGAAAAGAGGGGTTAGAACCCCCTGGTGGCAGCAACAGTGTCCCTAGAGGCAGAGAATATATTCCTGACCATAGGAACCTGAGCAAGGTTGTTCCTCCCTACCAGAGTGGGGATGATATCCACAAGTGGATAACTGCTATGGAGAGGGCCTGTAGAGTACAGCAGGTCCCCCAAAAGCAGTGGGCAGCAATCTTGTGGCTCTCCTTTTCAGATAAAGGAAGAGACAAGCTCCTCACTGTTAGAGAGGAGGATGCTGATGATTATGAGGTCCTGAAGAGTGCACTGATAGATGGGTTTGGCTTAACCACTGAGCAGTACAGGTTGAAGTTCAGAGATACCCAGAAGGCACAGACTCAGGACTGGACTGACTTTGTTGATTGTGCAACCAAGGCTCTAGAGGGTTGGCTGGTTGGCAGTAGGGTTACTGATTTCAAGGGATTGTATAATCTGATGATGAGAGAACAGATCCTAAATAATTGCCAGAACCAGTTGTTGCATCAGTACCTGGTGGACTCTGATCTGACCTCTCCCCAAGAATTGGGAAAGAAGGCAGACAAATGGGTCAGAACCAGGGTGAGGCAGAAAACCCAGAACCAAGGGGGTGACACTAAGAAGCAAGATCCTAAAGGCTCTGAGAAAGGTGGGGATACGTCAAAAAACCAGAAGTCTTCACAAGGGCCCCAAAAATCTGCATCTGGTGGGGAGTCACAGTCCAACAAGGGAAAAGGCCAAAAGAAGCCCTGCTGCAAATTCTGTAAACAGAAAGGGCACTGGACTTCTGATTGTACCAAGTCCAAAAACCAAACCACCACCACTCCTGCCCCTAAGGCAACTGTGCCCCCTAGCTCAGCTACTGGTGGAGGTGGTACGCAGAATAAGGGTGTAGTAGGGTTGACCCTGGGTTCTGAAGTGGATTCTGACCTAGTCAGAGTGACCACTCAGGCAATGCTGATTTGTGAGGGAAACATTGATATGCCCTTCCTAGTAAGCCCCAGTAATCTGGGCAAGTACAAACAGCAGCCTTTGATAAATGGCAAACAGGCTTTGGCATTTAGGGACACAGGTGCTAGTGTCACCATGGTGGCAGAGGACCTAGTGGACCCTGGACAGATCATCCTGGGTGAAATGTACCAGGTGACCAATGCAAGCAATGTCCAGACCAACCATAGTCTGGCAGTTGTGAATTTCTCCTGGGGAGGGGTAACTGGCCCTAAAAAGGTTGTAGTCAGTGCAGACCTCCCTGTAGAATGTCTGTTGGGCAATGATCTAGAGACTTCAGCCTGGTCTGAAGTAGAGTTATGGACTCATGCTGAGATGTTGGGCATCCCTGCAGAGGTATTTGCTGTGACCAGGTCACAAGCAAGAATGCATGACACTGAACCAGCTCTGGATCCTGGAACAATGGACCAGATGCTTCCCAAGAGGAGGAGCAGTAGGGTTAAGGCAGTGCCTTCCCCTCTGTCTCAGATCAAGGATTCACTTCCAGAGGGAGGTGAAGCAGAACCTGAAGAAGGAACTGCCCCAGAGGGACTTGAACCTGACCAGGTTGAGTTCTTGGGGGCAGGGGGCCCTTCCAGGGAAGATCTGAGTAAGGAGCAACAGTGCTGCCCCTCTCTTGAACCCCTCAGACAGCAGGCTGCTGCTGAGGCTGCTGGGAGTGCTAGTGGGTCCCATAAAGTTTATTGGGATGAGGGACTCCTATATTCTGAGGGTAGAGACCCAGCCCCTGGAGCCACCAGGAGGTTGGTAATACCTCAGAAGTTTAGGGGGTTCCTCTTGACCTTAGCCCATGATATCCCTTTAGCAGGTCACTTGGGCCAAAACAAGACCTGGGACAGGCTTGTTCCACATTTTCATTGGCCACATATGTCAGAGGACACAAAGGAGTTTTGTCGCTCCTGTGTCACTTGCCAAGCCAGTGGTGAGGCAGGTGGCACAACAAAGGCCCCCCTGATACCACTACCTGTGGTGGGGGTACCCTTTGAAAGGGTAGGGATTGACATTGTTGGTCCCCTTGACCCTCAGACTGCATCTGGGCACAGATTTATCCTGGTGGTAGTGGATCATGCCATCAGGTACCCAGAGGCAATTCCTCTGAGGACCACCACAGCACCTGTGGTGGCAAGAGCCCTCATTGGAGTTTTCTCCAGAGTGGGTTTTCCAAAGGAGGTCATTTCTGACAGAGGTACCAACTTTATGTCAGGATATCTGAAAGCAATGTGGAAGGAGTGTGGTGTAACTTATAAGTTCACCACCCCTATCACCCACAATGCAATGGTTTAGTTGAACGCTTCAACAAAACCTTGAAAGGAATGATTAAAGGACTCCCAGAGAAGCTTAGGCGGAAATGGGACCTTCTTCTTCCTTGCCTGTTGTTTGCCTACAGAGAGGTTCCACAGAAGGGGGTTGGTTACAGCCCATTTGAGCTTCTGTTTGGGCATCCTGTGAGAGGTCCACTATGTTTGGTAAAAGAGGGCTGGGAGTTACCTCTCAAGCCCCCAAACAAGATGTGATGGACTATGTACTTGGTCTCCGCTCCCGGATGGCAGAGTACATGAAAAAGGCAACCAAAAACCTGGAGGCCAGCCAAGAATTGCAAAAAGCTTGGCATGACCAAAAGGCTGTGCTGACTGTATACCAGCCAGGACAGAAAGTGTGGGTGTTGGAGCCTGTGGCCCCAGCAGCCCTCCAGGACAAGTGGAGTGGCCCCCATACAGAACAGAAGGGAGAAGTCACCTATCTGGTGAATCTTGGAACTCCCAGGAGCCCCCTAAGGGTGCTTCATGTCAACAGATTAAAGCCATATGTTGACAGGGCTGACATGGGCTTGCTCATGGCAACTGATGAGGACCAGGAGGAGGAGAGTGACCCTCTCCCTGACCTGCTCTCTCAGAACCCTGATGATGGGTCAGTAGATGGTGTTGCTTTGGCAAGCAGCCTCACTGACCATCAGCAAACTGAGTGCAGACAAGTTCTGCAACAGTTTAGACATATGTTTAGCCTGACCCCTAGTCAGACTACCTGGTGCACCCATGAGGTGGACACTGGGGACAGTCTGCCTGTCAAGAATAAAATCTACAGGCAACCTGACCATGTCAGGGACTGTATCAGGACTGAAGTCCAGAAAATGTTGGAGTTAGGCGTGATTGAGCCTTCAGATAGCCCTTGGGCTAGCCCAGTAGTCCTGGTACCCAAGCCTCATACCCAGGGTGGTAAGAAAGAAATGAGGTTTTGTGTAGACTACAGAGGCCTCAATGCAGTCACTAGGACTGATGCCTATCCCATACCAAGGGCAGATGAGCTGATTGATACTTTGGCCTCAGCCAAGTATCTAAGCACATTTGACCTAACAGCTGGCTACTGGCAAATCAGATTAGCTGATGATGCAAAAGCCAAAACAGCATTTTCGACCCCTGGTGGGCACTACCACTTTGTGGTGATGCCCTTTGGATTGAAAAATGCACCTGCCACTTTTGAGAGGTTGGTGAATAAAGTTCTGGCAGGGATGGAAACTTATTGCTCAGCTTATCTCGATGATATTGCTGTCTTTAGTTCCTCCTGGCAGGATCACCTGGTCCACCTCAGAAATGTTTTGGAGGCCCTGCAGAAAGCAGGCCTCACTATCAAGGCCACCAAGTGCCAGATAGGGCAGAGTCAGGTTGTGTACCTGGGCCACCTTGTAGGTGGAGGCCAGGTTCAGCCTTTACAGAGCAAAATCCAAACCATATTGGAATGGGTTGCTCCAATCACCCAGACACAGGTGAGAGCCTTCTTAGGCCTGACTGGGTACTATAGGAGGTTTGTCAAGGGATATGGATCTATAGTGACCACCTTGAATGATCTTACCTCTAAGAAAATGCCAAAAAAGGTTCAGTGGACAGCTAGCTGTCAAAAGGCATTTGAAGACCTAAAGCAGGCCATGTGCACTGCCCCCATCTTACAGAGTCCAGACTACACCAAAAGTTCATTGTCCAAACAGATGCTTCTGAGCTGGGTGTGGGAGCTGTACTGTCTCAACTGAATGATGAAGGTCAAGACCAGCCAGTAGCTTTTATTAGCAGAAGGCTGACCCCTAGAGAGAAACGTTGGTCAGCTATAGAGAGGGAGGCCTTTGCTGTGGTATGGGCCCTGAAGAAGCTGAGGCCATACTTGTTTGGTACTCACTTCATAGTTCAGACTGACCACAAGCCCCTCCTATGGCTAAAGCAGATGAAAGGTGAAAACCCAAAACTTTTGAGGTGGTCCATTTCCCTACAGGGGATGGACTATACAGTGGAACATAGGCCTGGGACCCAACATGCCAATGCAGATGGACTCTCAAGGTATTTCCACTTTGAACACGAAGACTCAACTGGTCAAGGTTAGTTTAGTGTCCCTACGTTTGGGGGGTTGTGTAGGAGAGTAGGATCTGCCTCTTATGTTGCCCCCACTTTTTTCTGATGTTAGCACTGGTTTCTGGCTATAGTCTGGCTGGGTCCCTGCCAATCAGGGCCCCAGCCTCTCTGTTCTCTCTAAACGACATGGAGTGCACTCTAGGTGCACTAGTGATTGGATACTGTGGTGCCTTATGAGTCCCTAGTATATGGTACCTTAGGTGCCAAGGGCATAGGTACTTCACAGGCCTACCAGGGGCTGCAGCATGTGTTATGCCACCCCTGGGAAGCAGTCTAAATCTGACACCACAGGCCTGCTACTGCAGCCTGGGTGAGGTGGTGCTAGCACCCCTCACTGAGATATAGGTTTCCTATATCTCTCCTGCACACACATATAAACCTATCAGTCACCCCTAAGGCAGGCCCTATCAATCCTGAGGGCAGGGTGCTTGGCTTCTATGTGAGGGGGTGCCTCTGCCTGAGCAGGGCCCCTCTGCAGCTCTCAGAGTCTATTCTCTGGTGCTGTTTGTGGATGCGGTTAAACCATATACTCTTAAGTGCATTATATCCTCGCGGTAAATGCTAACTTTGGAATGGCTGCATCAAAACATGTCGTGTTTGGTGTCAAACACCTTGGAATACTACCCCCCGCCAATATTGGCGGCGGGGGTAGCATTCCACCCTTCTAGAGGGATAAGACATGTACCTGCTGTGGAAACGCGGTAGAATCCTAAAGAGCCCTGGCATCACAAAATGGATGCCACCAGTCACAGACACTGGGCTGCCCTCCTGCTGATGACCGAAACTCGCAGTGGAGGAAGCCCAACAATAGGCATCCTGTCACAGGGAGGTGTAACCACCTTCCAGACAGGGTTTAGTGTATTGGGGCTGGGTGGGTGCACTCTTAGAGTGCTTTGAAGTCCTGCACTGGGGGAGCAGAAGGCTCCTCTGTGCATATGCCAGTTCAAACCAGCTCAGGGGCTACCTGCCCCTGCTCTGGCGCGAAACTGGACAAAGGGAAGTGGGTGTAGGCACCCCTCCCTTGACCCTCCCATAGGTGGGGTCATAGAGCTAGTCCATCCCCTCTTTTAGTATAAGAGGGGAACCTTGCCATTGCAAAGCAGATAACCCCTGGACGACGCTCTACAGAAGAATCCTGGCCCTTCGACGTTCCACTACCTTTGGAAGACAGAAGAATCTCCCTTGGAGTCAAGGAGTGACTCCCCTGCTTGGCAGGCACCAAAAATGACAATGACGGTCGCAAACTACGCCGCTCCTGCCGGAGTCCGAAGTCCCTGCAGCCCAAGAAGTGGATTTCCTGACCTCTCCCAGGCCATCGTGAGTCCCCAGTGAAGCTGAGGCAAGTGGACCCCACGAGTAATGAGGAACCGCGACCCCTGGGTACCGTGCACTATTGTCGAGTGCAACCCCTTCACAACGTTCTACGAACTTGTGCTTTGGACCACGTGTGGTCCCGACCTCCAGCAAGAATCCCTCCGAAGATCAGAGGCCTACACCATCCCGAGTGACCGTGGACCCCTGTTGAGTGATTCCGCCCGAGGTGTCTTTGCGATCCCTTGCCCGCCGGCTTGTGGGTCTCCAGAAGACTTCTTAAAGAAACCAAAGGGCTCCCCTGGTTGCTCCAGGCCTGCCCTGACTTACCCTCGCTGGGTGAGTCCCTCAGACCTTGCTGGTCTGCGCCATCGACTTTTCTTCATCTCCCCGAGACTTGCTGCTGCCAAGGCTTGTTGGTTCCAATCGAGTTGCCGACACCGCAGTCAGCTGCAAACGTCAAGGGACACACCGAATCCAGCTCCTGGTTGTCGTCGACACCTCCTGGACCACATGGCTGAAGAGTCAAGGCACCCACAACTGACCTGAATCAACCGAAGACGGTGGGCATCCATCTTCCTTGCCCCGGGTCACTGCCAAGTGACTTTGAACACTGTCCCCTCTGCTTTCAGGTCATCCTTCTTCAGAATCCAGGCTTGGATTCCACCGGACACTTCTTCAGCTCCCGCAAGCAGCAAGTCTTCTTTGTTCGCCATTGAAAACGACGCCGCGATCCGACACCAAAGGACACCTGTGCACCCGGCTTCCCTGGGTGAGGTAACTCCAGCACTACGGTGCTCCTGTGGGTGTGGGCCCTAGAACTACTTACCCTGTAAGTGACTTGCTTGTAGGTTCGCCCGAAGTATCCTAAAACTCTTTATTTCCAACCGCGACTTGCCCCATTGAAGTTAACGGCGATCCGCGCCTGTGTATCCACACTGCACGCGTCCCCCGTGGGTCCTTTACTTACCTGCCTTGGGTGGTTTTGTGAGGCCCCAGCACTTCTGAAGGCCCTAGGCCTTGTCTCCCTGCAAGTCGTTGTTTCTAAGTCTCTTACTTAGTATATGGTCTGGTACGCCCCTAGGGCCCCAGCCATATTTTGTGCTTAACTTATTGTGAAACGTTGATTTGTGCATATGTTTGTCTTCTAATCTCATAAAGAGATTAGTAGAGAGTTATTTAGAAATAAATACATATATATTTGATATATATACCTGTGTGGTGTCTTTTCATTTGGTGATTCAAGAGATTATATGGTAAAACAAGCTGCTTTACATTCCTCCGAGACTTAGCCTGAAGGCTGCTCTCCACAGCTACCACTAGGATAGCTTTCTTTAAAAGGTTGTCTTAAACCTATCTACCATAAGAGTCGATTTGCCCTGGTGCAAGGTGTCCACTTTAATTAGTGAACAGCATATACCAGGCCAACTTCTCACACCACTGTTCCCTCATTCTGCACCTCTCCTGCCTCTTTGTGTACCTCTCTTACCTCTTTCTGCACCTCACTTCCTTCTTTCTGCTCCCCTCTTGCCTCTTTCTGCACTCCTATTCCCTCTTTTTGTACCTCTCTTGCCTCTTTCTGTACCCCTGTTCCCTTTTTCTGCACCTCTCCTGCCTGCTTCTGTACCTCTCTTGCCTCTTTCTGCAGTTCTCTTGCCTCTTTTTGCACCTATTTTGCTTCTTTCTGCACTTCTTTACTTCTTTCTGCACCTCTCTTACTTCTTTCTGCACCCCTCTTGCCTCTTTCTGCACTCTGCTTCCTTCATTGTGCACCTCTCCTTCCCCTTTCTGTACCTCTCTTGCCTCTTTCTGCAGTTCTCTTGCCTCTTTCTGCACCTGTTTTGCTTCTTTCTTCACTTCTCTTGCCTCTTTCTGCACCCCTCTTGCCTCTTTCTGCAGCCCTCTTCCCTCTTTCCACACCTCTGTTGCCTCTGTCTGCACCCATGTTCCCTCTTTCTGCACCTCTTTTGCCAGTTTCTGTTACACTCTTGCCTCTTATTGCAGTTCTCGTGCCTCTTTCTGTACCTCTGTTGCTTCTTCTGCACCCCCTTACCTCTTTCTGCACCTCCATTGGTTCTTTCTGCACTTCTCTTGCTTTTTTCTGCACCTCTCTTACTTGTTTCTGCACCCCTCTTGCCTCTTTCTGCACCCCTCTTTCTTCTTTCTGCACCTATCTTGCCTCTTTCAGCAGTTTTATTGCCTCCTTCTACACCTCTGTTGCTTCTTTCAGCAATTCTCTCCTCTTTCTGCACTTCTCTTGCCTTTTTCTGTACCTCTCTTACCTCTTTCTGCACCTCACTTGCTTCTTTCTGCACCTCTCTTGCCTCTCTCTGAACTTATCTTGCCTGTTTCTGCACCTCTGTTCCTTCTCTCTGCACTTCTTTTACTGCTTTCTGCAACTCTCTTACTTCTTTCTTCACCCATCTTGCCTCTTTCTTCACCCTTCTTTCCTCTGTGTGCACCTCTCTTGCCTCTTTCTGCACCTCTCTTCCCTCTTTCTGCAGTTCTCTTCCCTCTTTCTGCACCTCTTTTGCTTCTTTCTGCACCCCTCTTGCCTCTTTCTGCACCCCTCGTCCCTCTTTCTGCACCTCTTTTGCCTCTGTCTGCACCCCTGTTCCCTCTTTCTGCACCTCTTTTGCCTGTTTCTGCAACTCTTTTGCCTCTTTCTGCACTTCTCTTGCCTCCTTCTTCACCTCTGTTGCTTCTTTCTGCACTTCTCTTGCCTCTTTCAGCACCTCTCTTGCCTCTTTCTGCACACTTGTTGATTCATTCTGTACTTCTCTTTCTTCTTTCTTTGCCTCTCTTGCTTCTTTCTGCACCCCTCTTGCCTCTTTCTGCAGCCCTCTTCCTTCTTTCTACACCTCTCTTGCCTCTTTCTGCTCCTTTCTTGCCTCTTTCTGCACTTCTCTTACCTCTTTCTATACTTCTCTTGCCTCTTTCTGCACTTCTCTTGCCTCTTTCTGCACATTTCTTACTCTTTCTGCACGCCTCTTGCCTCTTTCTGCATCTCACCTACCTTTTTCTGGACCTCTCTTCCCTCTTTCTGCTCATCTCTTGTCTCGTGCCTGCACTTCTCTTACCTCTTTCTACACTTCTCTTTCCTCTTTCTGCATCTCACTTACCTTTCTCTGCACCTCTCTTGCCTCTTTCTGCTCCTCTCTTGCCCCTTTCTGTGCTTCTCTTACCTCTTTCTACACTTCTCTTGCCTCTTTCTGCAATTCTCTTGCATCATTCTGTTCTTCTCTTGCCTGTTTCTGTATTCAAATGGGAAGTGCAAGCTTTCAAGTTTAAAGGTCTGTGTGCTTTTGTGACTGAGGTATATGTCTACTTGTACATGTATTCACACATGTTATGCATCTGAAGATGGTACCTTAAAGAGCGTGTAGCTTCTCTTATAGGTGGTCAAATCTTCTTAGTTCTGCTCTGTCATTCGGTTCTACAGGCAGACATGTTTTATGTATATAGGTGTTATAGAGCCCCTCAAATATACTATTGAATTCCCATGTGCCCTGTATTATGAGCAGAAAGGAATACTACTCCTTTTTGTACCCAAATTTACAGAGTATGCTGTTTGAAACACAGGAATTCAAGTATTTGTATTTGTATTTTTTTGTAACATGTCACTAGGTAAAAGCACAGACATATGCATTCATACCTTCACACACTTGGTGAGACTTACAACAGTGATATCGTTAGGATTGCGGTTTTACATTTAGTTCGCCTAACATTCTGAGCAGTCGACGAATAGTGAACCTTCAAGAGAAAAGTGAGGTTTAAGACATCTTGGGAAAAGGATTAGTGATTAGGCTACTTTGTTTGAGTCTGTGGAAAGGTACAGTCAAAGTAGGCCTCTTTCTGCACCTCTGTTGCTTCTTTCTGCACTTCTCTTGCTTCTTTCTCCACCTTTCTTCCTCTTTCTGGACTTCTGTTGCCTCTTTCTGCATTTGTCTTGCTTCTTTCTGCACCTTTCTTCTTCTTTCTGCACCTCTCTTCCCTCTTTCTTCACTTCTCTTGCTTCTTTCTGCGCCTTTCTTCCTCTTTCTGTACATGTTCTACCTATGTAGGCATAGTTGGAAATTAACATTTAAAAAACGTTAGAAATTCATTGGAAAAACCACAGGTTTCAGGGACGTGACAGTTAGGCTGACATTTCACTTGTACAAAAACAGAGAAATTCAGCCATTATAGTTAGCTGAGCTAACTATAACTCGCTCCCCCACAATGCACTGCTGATGACGTCACATATTACGTCACTCATGACATGGTCAGTGACATCACTGATGACATCATCCACTTAATATCTGATGCACCTCCTCACACCCTAATATAACCTTTGATACACCCACTCTAAAATACAGACTACCATTGTCGAAACCATAAACACACCAATACCAGTTAGTACATACCTGCTCACTGATTTATAGGTCTGCACACACATCCACTCACTAACCCATACAGTCACTCATACACGCAGTCACTCATTAATACAGCCACTGATATATGCATTCATATACCCATACAGACACTCACATACCACCACTCACCCATAGAGTTACTCAAACACCTAGTCAGTCACCCAAAGAATCAATCACACTGCCATTTACTCACCTATACAGTTATACACACATACCACCTCACTTATTCATACAGATAGTAACACATACTTACTCTCTTCTACAATCACTGGCACAAGCACACACTCATCTATACAGCCACTCTCACAATCACTCACTCTCACATATAGTCACTTATATACTCCAACATTCACATATACTGCCTTTCACATATGTAGTTACTTACACACTTAAACACAGTTTAAGAATGTTTTATATATATATATATATATATATATACACACCAAGGTGTATTGAAGAATGAGTGGGTGTATGAGTGTCTGAATGGATGATTTAGTGGGTGCATGACTGACTATATTACTGAGTGATTAAACATGTCTTAGTGAATGCATGGGTAAATGACTAATTTATGTGAATGTCTGTATCAGTCTGTCAGTTGCTGTGTAAGTGGCTGCATGGGTTGGTGAGTAGCTACATGAGTGTCTATATGGGTTAATGATTGGTTGTCTGAGTACCTGTATGGGTGCCTGAGGGTCTGTGTGGTGGGTGGGTGGGGGTGTGTGTGACTCCCTGCATGGATGTATGATTGACTGATTCACTGGGTGTATGGGTTCATGAGTACATCTGCAAGGGGCTGTATGGGTGAGTGAGTGTGCGTATGGCTGTGTTTGTGAGTGAATGGATAGATGTCTCAGTGGTATATGTGTGAGTAAGTACATATGTGAAAGGCAGTATATGTGAGTGTTGGAGTATATAAGTGACTGTATGGATGAGTGTGTGCTTGTGTCAGTGATTGTATAAGAGAGTAAGTATGTGTTAGTATCTGTATCAATAAGTGAGGTGGTGTGTGTATAACTGTATAGGTGAGTAAATGGCAGTGTGATTAACTCTTTGGGTGAGTGACTAGGTGTGTGAGTAACTCTATGGGTAAGTGGTGGTGTGTGAGTGTCTGTATGGGTATATGAGTGCATATATCATTGGCTGTATTGATGAGTGACTGCGTGTATGAGTGACTGTGTGGGTGAGTGAGTGAATGTGTATATAGACCTATGAATCAGTGAGTGGGTATGTACTAACTGTTATTGGTGTGTCTGTGGTTTCGAGAATGGTAGTCTGTATTTTAGAGTGGGTGTATGAAAGGTTATATTAGGGTGTGAGCACGTGCATCAGATTTTAAGTGGATGATATCATCAGTGATGTAATCAGTGATGTCATTTCAGATATCATCAGTGATGTCACTGACCATGTCATGAGTGATGTAATATGTGACGTGATCAGCAGTGCATTGCGGGGGCGCGAGTTATAGTTAGCTCAGCTAACTATAACAGCTGAATTTCTGTGGTTTTGTACAAGTGAAATATCAGCCTAGCCTGAAACCTGTGGTTTTTTCAGTGAATATCTAAGGTTTTTTAAATGCTAATTCCTAACTATAATGTCCTCGAAACCAGTGGTTTTTTCAGTGATTTTTCTAAGGTTTTTTAAAGGCTACTTCCTAACTATAACTTCCCTGAAACATGTGTTTTTTTCAGTGAATTTCTAGGGTTTTTTAAACAATTTTATTTATAAAAACATGTTTGTAACTATTTTTTTCTTTTTTTGTATGAATTTGTATGTATTTTTTTAAAACTTTTAAAATAATTATAATCACTTTTTAAAAATATATATAACACAGCTGATTAAAGATTTATAGTGTTATTTATTTGAATAATTTCAATTTTTATGACATTTTAATATTGTTCTATTGTTTCTAATTTTGTACAGTGTGATATTATATAACAGGATTATGAATAGAAAAAGAAAATTTGTATATTATTTTTTAGGATACTTTTTTTTTTTACTGTTTTTTGCCTAATTAAATTGTGTATGATTGCTTTTAATAGTGTAAAAGATGTTTTGTTCTCTCATTATGATAAATATCTTCTTTATATATATATATTTTTTTGGTTTACAAAAAAGGGTCGCGCACCTATCGCTCACCTGCGCGGATCCCTTATATGAATATCAGTCTAAAATACATATTTAGAATGAATTAATATATTTTTTTCATGAAGAGATCTATTATCGAGTGCAAAAAAATAGTAATATAGAAGTTATAAATTTGTTTTGAAATGTTTTTAACAGATTTCTGAGGACGCTACGGTATCACGCACCGCTCGCGGATCTACACATTCGGTGCACAAATCCGTTACACAAATGTAAGTCTAAAAAACATACTTACACTGAAATAATATATTTTTTAAACAAAGAGGTTTATTATTATTGAATCCCAAAAATTAGTATTAGTGTGGTTGGTGCGACTCCGGCGTAATTTTAAAAAGTATGAAATATCAATGTTGCAAGTTTAAATATCTGTTTTGCTTAAAGACTTTCCATTAAAATAGATTCAAACAATTTCCTAATAGCAATTTATACTTTTAATTTAAATTTACTACATTTTAAGGGTGTGCGACGTATACAAGATGGGCGCGCGACCACTACGCGACTCCATGTGAGATGGAAAGAAAGCTTTTTATCGGTTAAAAAGCTTCTCATTCTCTTAGAGGGAGGATCCAACACCTGTTATTTTCCTCTTATTTTGGGTGTGTCTGCATGTGTAGACAGCTTTTTTGTAGGCTCTACTCAATTTTTTTAATATTTTTGGTGTTTTGACCTACAAATTTTTCAACATGACATCTTCACATCCCGAAGAAGAGCAGCTTGAGGAGGTAGAAGAGATTGAAGAGCAGGTGAACACAAGGAAGGAGAGTATTGTGTGGGCCTTTTTCACCGTGCCTAAGGGTGGAAAAAAAGTCAATGCAAGAAAAGTCACCAGCACCATCTGCCACAAAGTCCTCTCCAGAGGTTCCGAAAAGAAATATTCTTGTGGCACATCAACAATGCGCAAACATCAGGAGACAATGCACCATGTTCATCTCGAGCGTGAAGTGATGGCTCGGGAGAAGTGGGAGCAAGCTGCAGCAGATGATGGAAGTCAACCTTCGACATCAGCTGGAGCTGTTCTTACAACTCCTCAACCCCGAATCTTCCCTGAACTCGCCGATGCAGGAATACACTGCAGGAAGTTTTTGACAACTCTCTGCGTCGATGAACTTTCCCTTGATACCATCATTAATTTGTTAAAAACACATAAGTGTTAGTTTTTTTATTTTTTAACCTTGTGTTTCTTTGTTTTTTAGAAACACTTTTGTTGGACTTCTCAAGATTTTTTTCAGTTTAAAAAAGTCAAAAACACCCCCAAAAAAATTGTTAGAAAATACAAATAAACTCAAAATTGTTTAATAAATTTTTTCTTATGAAATCACCTATACTGGTTAAAAATAGAAAAAATGTATGTAGTGAAACTGATTACTTGCCTAAATGTGTGTGTGATGAATGTAAGAATAGTGCCTGGATGATTGAATGAGTGCATAGGTAGTATGTCAGTGAATGCATGAGTGCAAGGATACTGCTTGAGTGAATAGTTGAGTACAGGGGTACTGCCTGGGTGATTGCATGAGTACAACAGTAGTGTGTGCATCATTGGATGAGTACAAAGGTAGTGCCAGGGTGATTGGATGAGTGTAAGGGTAGTGCCTGGGTGATTGGATGAGTGCATGGGTAGTGCCTGAGTGAAATGATGAGTGCAAGGGTAATGCCTGGGTCATTTGATGAGTGCATGGGTAGTACCTGAGAGAATGGATTAGTGCATGGGTAATGCCTGAGTGAATGGTTGAGTGCAAGAGTAGTGCCTGAGTGATTGCATGAGTAGTGCCTAGGTTATTGCATGAGTGCAGAGGTAGTACCTGGGTGATTGGATGAGTGCATGGTTTGTGCTTCAGTGGAAGGATGAGTGCAAGGGTAATGCCTGGGTCATTTGCTAAGTGCATGGGTAGTGCCTGAGAGAATGGATGAGTGCCTTAGTAAATGGTTGAGTGCAAGAGTAGTGCCTGAGTGATTGCATCAGTGCAAGGGTAGTGCCTGGGTGATTGCATGAGTGCAGGGGTAGTACCTGGGTGACTGGATGATAGTGCCTGGGTGATTGACTGACTGCATGGGTAATTCCTGATTGATTGGATGTGTGTATAGGTAGTGCCTCCTTGATTGCATGAGTGCATGGGTAGTGCCTGAGTGAATGGATGAGTGCATGGGTACTGCCTGAGTGAATGGTTGAGTGCAAGGGTAATGCCTGGGTCATTTGACGAGTGCATGGGTAGTGCCTGAGTGAATGGTTGAGTGTAAGAGTAGTGCCTGAGTGATTGCATGAGTGATGGATACTGCCTGGGTGATTGTATAAGTGAAGGGGTAGTACCTGGGTGATTGGGTGAGTGCATAGGTAGTGCATGGGTAATTGCATGCCTGCATGGGTAATGCCTGAGTGATTGGATGTGTGCATGGGTAGTGCCTCCTTGATTGCATGAGTGCATGGAAAATGCTTGAGTGAATGGATGAGTGCATGGGTAGCATTTGAGTGAATGGTTGAGTGCGAGAGTAGTGCCTGAGTGATTGCATGAGTGCATGGGTAGTGCCTGTGGTTGAGTACAAGAATAGTGCCTGAGTGATTGCATGAGTGCATGGGTAGTACCTGGGTGATAGGATAAGTGCATGGGTAGTGCTTGACTGAAAGGATAAGTGCAAGGATAATGCCTGGGTTATTGTATTAGCGTATGAGTTGTGCCTAAGAGAAAATATGAGTGTATAGGTAGTGCCTGAGTGATTGCATGAGTGCATGGGTAGTGCCTGGGTGATTGCATGAGTGCAGGGGTACTGCCTGGGTGATTGGATGACTGCATGTGTGGTAGCTGAGTGACTTCATGAGTGCAAGGGTAATGCCTGGGTACTTAGATGAGCGCATGGGTAATGCGTGAGTGAAAGGATCAGTGCAAGGGTAATGCCTCTGTGAATGGTTGAGTATAAGAATAGTGACTGAGTGATTGCATGAGTGCATGGGTAGTGCCTGGGTGATTGCATGAGTGCAGGGGTACTGTGTGGATGATTGGATGAGTGCATGGGTAGTGCCTGAGAGACTTCAGGAATGAAAGGGTAATACCTGGGTGCTTAGATCAGTGTATGGGTACTGTCTGAGTGAAATGATGAGTGGAACAGTAACACCTGGGTGGTTAGATCAGTGCATGAGTAGTGCCTGAGTGAAAGGATGAGTGCAAGAGTAGTGCCTGGGTCATTGGATGAGTGCATGGGTAGTGCCCGAGAGAATGGATGAGTGCATGGGTAGTGCCTGAATGAATGGTAGACTGCAAGAATGGTGTCTGAGTGATTGTATGAGTGAATGGGTAGTGTCTGGGTGATTGCATAAGTGCAGGGGTACTGGCTGGCTGGTTGGATGAGTGCATGGGCAGTGCGTGAGTACATGGATGAGTGCATGGCTAGTGGCTAGATGAATAGCTGAGTCCAACAGCACTGTCTGGCTGATTCTATGAGTGCATAGATAGTAATGAATGAGCGTACCGGTAGTCCTTGTGTGATTGCATGAGTGCATTCATAGTGTCTGTTTCATTCAATCAGTGAATGGGTAGTCCCTGGGCATATCTTTTTTATGTATGCATCTGAGAAGTCCTTGGATAGGGAGTTCAATACACACCTGACCTGTATAATGAGGAGTAAATAACTTGCAATTAAAGCACTTTTATTGGTCTATGATAGTACTCCTCAGAAATATGATGGTATTTTTCAAATAGTGTAAAGGATGAACACTATTTATATTAGAAACAAATAACATATAATTACATTTTAAACATTTTTCCAGGTTATCATGCATATTATATTATGTATTCTTACTTTTCAAGTAATTTAGATACATTACTGAGTAGAACTATTTTAGAGTAGTATTATCCTAACCAGCATTAAAGCTGTTTTCAAACTTCAACAGTAACTACTATAAAGAAGAAAAATAAAAACTGTTATTTAATGATAATATATTACATAAATTATAATATTATATTTTTAAGAACACAACATAAATTTACAATTACATAACATTTTCAGTTTCCCTTTTTTGCTGTTCTCAAATTCCACTTAACTTCACCATACACAGTGATTTCAATGTAGTATCATCATTGAACAGCAGGGAAAAAAACAATCAAATTGATTGTAGAAAAAAAAACAAATCAGCATAGAACATCATTATCTATATGTGTAGCTATGCATTTGTCTATCTACACTTTGTTAATTACTTCCTTCATCTACATTATCTCTATTATTTATCTCAAATACATTTGCCAAAATGTAGACTCTCATTTACATCTGGTTCAATATAGACAATAAATATATAAACTATTTGCTTTTAAACACAATTTTCCAAATGTAATATCAATTAGCGCAAATAATAAACAAAACACTAATTATAAATACTAATAGTTTGCAGTGCTGTCTACTTTCTGTTCACATCTTTCCAATAGGCCGAATGATGTACTCAAAACTTTGGCTGCAGAAATAACAAATATGAATTTGGTAATTCATAAGGCAATCTAGGTTTGAATTCCAAGTGGGCATCATTGCAATGCGTCCATCCTTTATTACACTTTAAATACACAGTATAGTGTCCAGATGTTGCTGTAGGTCCATCATGGAAAATAATATCCACTGCTGTAAAAGTTCTTCCTGAAATAGATATTTGACTTGCATTAAAATGTTTAATTTTTGTTTCCAGTTTTCTTCCATTTCCTCTACAACGTTGTAGCATTAAAATGAGATATTTTCCAAATCTTTCTATATGCAATGTAAAATACATCTCTGATATACATTGTGAACATCTCATATCCTGATTGGCTGTTTTCATCAATTTGTTAAAAGGTACTGATTTGCAGTCTGGTATTGTCAAGTATATGAATCGTGAGTCTTGCACCAAAATCTAGAAATCCTTGGTATACCAAGGCGTGTAGGGCAGCTAAATGCGCCCTGATACTAAAGTTCAGGGAAGGTGACAGTCTGGGTATTAAAGAGTCTAGAGCGCACTATAAAAATACTCTTGCGGCAGCGAAAGCAGAATGGGAAATCGATAGATGGGACGCGATCAAGAAGACATTAGATTCAAGGGATATGAGATCCTTTTGGACCCTAGTTAAAACGGGGAAATTGTAAGGTAACACGGCATTGGAACCAAATTTGGGGGAGGAAGTTTGGAGATCCTATTTTAAAGTTTTATACTCAAAAACCCAAGATAAAGATAAAGATGGCAGGGTTCCCGACTCCAATGAAATTGCCACTAATCAGTATCCGCCACCACTGTGCACATTGGCAGAAATATTATTGGCATTGTCTAAACTACTACCCAACAAGGCCCCAGGGTTGGATAGGATCCCTGGCGACTTTTTCAAGAATGAACAAGTGGTATGGGCCCCCTATTTACAGATTTTATTTAATGCCATCTTTTGTGGTATGACAATCCCACCAACATGGGCAGGGGCCGAAATTATCCCCATTTTAAAAAAAGGCTCCCCGCTAAACCCAGCAAATTATCGACCAATAAGTCTTATTGATGTCACCCAAAAGTTATTTGCTCGTGTCCTTCTGGGTCGACTGCAATCATGGATGGACGAGATGGCAGTTTTAACACCATTGCAAGCCGGTTTTAGGACCAAAATATCAACAATAGATCAGTTATTCAGGTTGCAGTTGATCCATTGGAAAACTGTAATTTTGGGGGGTGGCACCCTTTATTTAACCTTTGTGGACCTTAAATCCGCGTTTGACATGGTGCCGCGCGATCAGCTATGGGCCCTTCTTTGTGATATGGGAGCCCCAGTATATTTATGCCATCTGCTGAAGCGCCTACATGAAGGCACCTACGCTAGGATAAGATACGGCAAGCATGGGGAACTGTCGGCTCCATTTCCGGTTGAGAAGGGGGTGAGACAGGGGTGCGTCTTGGCACCGACCCTGTTCTCCCTCTTCCTAAACGGTTTAGTGAAAACCTTGCTCTCAGTTAAAGATATCGATTCCCCAAGGCTAGCTAACCGCAAAATGCCAGCCCTAATGTTTGCAGACGACACGCTGCTCTTATCAAAGTCGCCAATGGGTATGCAGCGGGTATTGGAAGAATTGAGGGGCATATTAGCAAGACCGGCGATAAAATTATCGCCGTTTTAGCGGCAGGAAACTGCCGCTAAGGAGCGATAATGGGCTTGCTAATATGCGTTATAGAATTCCAATAGAAGCCCAGGTTAGATGTCCTGCACATCTAACCTGGGCTTCTATTGAATTCTATAACGCATATTAGCAAGCCCATTATCGCCGCTTTAGCGGCAGTTTCCTGCCGCTAAAACGGCGATAATTTTATCGCCGGTCTTGCTAATATGCCCCTTAGTCTTTTCTGCAAGAGAAGAGACTTGGAGATAAATCTCCAGAAGACCAAATACATGGTATTTGGTGCCAATACTAGAAATCGTCTGCACCCTCGATTGGATGGTAGACCACTTGAGCGAGTAACTATTTTTGACTACCTGGGCCTAACACTTAACGATACGATGGAGTGGGGGACTCAAATCAAGAGAGCTAATCTCAAATTGACTCAGTCAATAGGGGGAATCATAAAAGTATTCAAAAATTGCACTCATAAAGCATTAGCCCCCCCAGCAGAAATTTACAAAACCCAATCGAGGGGAGCCTCACTATATGGTGCTGAACTTTGGGGCTATTGCCCGACCAATATACTGTCAAAAACTGAGAACATTTTTATCAGGCAGGGCTCCCCATAAGTACCCCCTTAACACCACTTAGGATGGACTTGGGTATCAATCCAATAGCCGACCAAATTGCCTCTCGCCCTCTCCATTACTGGCGACGCCTTTGGAGCACGCCCGAATTACAATCATATAGGGAGGAATTACAGGATGTCATGTCTACCCTGGGAGCAGGTAACCTACCGTGGTTGACTTATATTAGGAACACGTGTCATCAAATGGGGTGGGCTAATATGTGGACAACTCCTGAAGTGACCTGCTCAGCTACCCCAAAAAAATCCTTAACAATTGTTTTCAAAAATTTTAAGCTAGCCCAAATCTCCCAGTGCACAGTTTCCTCTTCCCTGAAGTCCAGGTTTTTGGACATAAAACACCAATACATTCTTGAGTCTGTCTTGGATAGTATTCAATCTCCCATGGCTAGGAAACTCTATTTACAATTTAGGCATGGGACGCTCCCGTTGGGTGCACTTACCAATAAATGGAAGGGAGCAAGAATTCAAGAATGTCCGGGGTGTACTCACAACGAAGAAACAGAACTTCATGTCATCCTCTTTTGCCCCGCATACAGGAAGGTGAGGTCCAAGTGGGTACTTCAGCTCTGCAGGAACTTAGGGATCAGACATTATGTTGAAGTGTTCAGGCTTTTAAAATATGAGATGCAGCCACTATTTGTAACTGTCACTTCAAGATTCCTTTTGCAATGTGGAATATACGCAGAAATATTATTAAGACGGAAGAGTCGGGAAACAACATATCTTTGCCCTACCTTTAGACAAATTAGCATATTTGCACAAAGTTTCTAATGAGAAAATCCGCTTTCTTTCCTATTTAGGATAGCTTGTTTTAATTGTTTTTAAATTATTTTTAAGAATAGACATTATCTAGTTTTTTACACTGTTTTTATGTCCATCAAATACTTTTTGATATTAGATGATTTATTGGTTAGTTGTAACCTAGGCGATGATCTAGATTTGGGGACAATGATTGTTTTCTCATTGATGAGGTGTAATGATGTCTATCTGTTTTATAAATGCTTCCCCTATCCCCACTCTGCCGATTATATTTGTAATTAATTCTAACTTTTCTAAAAGCTTGTTTTTAAATCTTTTTATTGTACTTTTATGGCTGTTCAGCCGAAATAAAGAATCTTGAATGAATGAATCGTTCAGTATCTATTTCAGTGGTAGAAGTAAATGAACACTCTTCACACTTATGATCCCATCTGTAACTTAGTCCAAATAAGTAATCAATGTGTATTCCTTCTAACCCTGGGCATAATACTTTGTTACGCTCACGGAGCATGCAAAGTTTGTGTTACTACGCACTACGCAAATTGCACGTAGCAGAATAAAAAACTCTGCTAATTAACATAGCATAGCAGCAGTATATTAAACACATACAAATGCTTTGTTAAAGCAATTTTCTATGCTAAAAGCATATAACAAATTCACAAAAGTGAACTTTGACAATGAAAATATCAAGCAATGAGAGAGGTGATGATTTTGGGTTCCCCCTAACCTAGGGGAGGACCAAGCAGATGCCTTGAACACAAAAAGCATATCATGTGAACGATTCAGGGTGGTCCCTTCCTCCTAGGACCACCCCAAGCACAGTTATGGGCAAAAATACAATCCCAACCAAAGGCCCTGCAAAGCATTATGGGACGAGATTAGCAGTGGGCAGTGAATATTATAGTGTCCAATATCAAAATAATTCTACAAAGAGCTGCAGTTCAACTAGTCGTTACTAGATGTCCCTCACGAGTCAAATGCAAAAGCATTGAAATTATTAATACATCAAGCTGCAGTTCCACTAGTCGTTACTAGATGTCCCTCACGAGTCAAATGCAAAAGCATTGAAACCCTTTCATGAAGCTTTTGCATTTGACTCGTGAGGGACATCTAGTAACGACTAGTGGAACTGCAGCTCTTTGTAGAATTATTTTGATATTGGATACTATAATATTCACTGCCCACTGCTAATCTCGTCCCATAATGCTTTGCAGGGCCTTTGGTTGGGATTGTATTTTTGCCAATAACTGTGCTTCGGGTGGTCCTAAGAGGATGGGACCACCACTGAATCGTTCAAAAGATGTGCTTTTTGTTTTCAAGGCATCTGCTTGGTTCTCTCCTAGGTTACGGAGGATACCAAAATCATCACCTCTCTCACTGCTTGTTAATTTATTGATTTCACTTTTGTGAAATGCTATATGCATTTTAGCATATAAAGACAGAGATACTTATTTTATCTTAACTTGTGCTGTGCAAGATGCCTTTGGCAATTATTGTACTGTGCAGTCAAACACACAGCTACGCACTACGCAATTTGCATAGCTACGTGTAGTTCAAAATGTACTTCACGTAGCTACATGAAGTGCTACTACGCAAACTACGCCCAGGGTTAATTCCTTCATGTTCTAATACTCCAAGCATAAGCATTAGAAATTCTTGTGCATCTTGTATATTGGGAGTAAATGTCTATGAGCCAGTACATATATCTAAAAGATGCCGAACACCAGAAGCAGTATGCATTTTACTTCTGTCAGTTGCCAACTGTTGAAATACATGATGTTGTAAAGAACAGAGGGGCATATTAGCAAGACTGGCGATAAAATTATCGCAGTTTTAGCGGCAGGAATCTGCCGCTAAAACGGCGATAATTGGCTTGCTAATAAGCGTTATAGAATTCCAATAGAAGCCCAGGTTAGATGTCCTGCACATCTAACCTGGGCTTCTATTGGAATTCTATAACGCATATTAGCAAGCCCATTATCGCCGTTTTAGCGGCAGTTTCCTGCCGCTAAAACGGCGATAATTTTATCGCCAGTCTTGCTAATATGCCCCCTAATCTTTTTTCACGATTTCCCATGACTTCATGATGAAGATCTGGTAGATGAAACACAACATTCAGAGTCACATTAGCATAGCAGTTGATACCTGAACTGTTTTCCAACTGGTACCTAAACAATGTCATCAACAGTTTCCATTTTCTTTTTCTTTACGCCTTCAAGTTTCTCTTCAATTGTTTTCTTTTTTGAACCTCAATTGAATGTTCCACATATTTTAGTTTTGGACAAACTACACGTTTCTCAAATATTGGATATTCACCTAAATGAGGAGCATAACATTTTCTTAAACAATTGTATTCTCTTACACAATTTGCATCAGCATTAACCCTTTTCTCATCAAAATCTATCAAATACAAACCAAACAATGTTCTTACTCGAGACAATGCAACATATGCCATTCCCTCTTTGAACACTGTACTTCCAATATTTACAAAAGCTCTGTCTATACTCAAACCTTGAGATTTATGAATAGTTACTGTATATGCTAGAGACAGAAGAAACTGTTGTCTACGAACATACAAGTCTTTTACAAGCAAAAAACATACAATACAACACCCAATCTGTCTTACCTCATTTATCTGATCAAATTTTATAATCAAAAATTCTATTCCATGTCTATTTTGAAAATTTACAAAATCAACAACTTTTCCCATTGCTCCATTAACTAATCCTTCTTTAACATTCAAATTACGCCGCAAAATTACTTGACAATTCTTACATACATGTAAACTCTTTTCTAATCCTGCAGTTTTAGATACAGACTTTTCCAAAGAATCCAATTTAGCCTGTAGTTTCTCGGTAAGAACAATTGTTACTCCCTGGTGTTCAATTTTGTTAATAGCTTTAATTTCCACAATTTATTGTTTTTCCAGTTTCAGAAGTTGTTGATTAAATGTAGAACACTCTTGCAGTGTAGGCATTAGAGAAACTATAGACTTGTTTTCAGCAAGCATATTGTACATTACTTCAGCTGCTGTTTCTCCAGTTGTAAACAAGTTCCTTAGTAGTCGACTTTCTAAAATTTGTTTTCTCTGATCTGTCAAGACACCAATTCTTATGTCTTTAAGAATATTTCCATAATCTTCATCACTTGCTTGTCACATATTCTTAACAAGTTCTTTGTATTCAAAGTGTAACCAAATATTTACATTTCCAATACTTCCCAAAGATTTTCATGTATCATCATGGAAATGAGTTTGAAAAACAGGTTGTCCCTTTAGAGGAGTAAGTTGTAGTAAGTCTCCAAATACAATTAAATGTTTACCTCCAAACAGAGCATCGTAATCTGTTTTTAAAACCTGTTGCATTCTCAAGTGTACAAAGGCAAGCATTAAGTTTGATACTATGCTCACTTCATCAATGATTAAATGTTTCATTTTCTTTAGTACTCTTGAGACTTCATAACAAGCTTCTCCAGAGAGCTTCTGATATTCCAATTTATTATCATGTTCAACAGGTAGCATAAGTAATCGATGTAAAGTAATACCTTGAATGTTGTGTTCTGCTAATCCAGTAGGAGGTGTTACGACACAAGGAAAATGTGATCCTGTAGTTTTGTGTAGATAACTGGCCAAAACTTTAATTAAGAAACCTTTTCCTGTTCCATCTTGACCACTGATGTACAATAGAATAGGTTTAAATGATGAACATTGACATTCTTTTTTTTCGTGCAGCAAACCATGTTGTACCTGTTGTTTGACTTGTAGATATATTTCTTTTTGTTCAATATTTAGTTGCTCTTCTAACTTTTCCAACTGAATAACATCCTGTTGTGCTTGGGGCATTGCAGTTTCTACCTCAATTATGGCTATTGCTGCTTCATTTTCAATAGCTGGTTGTCCTAGTGGATCTTGACTCAGTGGACCAGAACTTTGACTGCCTTGTGAACTTTCTCTAGCTATTTCTGCTGCAATAGTAGTTTCTTGTTCAATCTCATCCTTTAACATTTGTAGGAAAATTGTGCACTGAAAGCTATCTTTAGTTGCATTAAAAGAATCTTCATAGCAGTCAAAATCTCCAAGTAATTCTGTTTCACTAGGCCAAGGCTTGAACAGTTACAGAAGTGCTAAATAGAAAAATTCTCTCTTATCTGGACTTTCGCAACTGAGTTTTCTGTGGTTAATAAGATTTCCTTTGGCATGTTTTACTAAACATCCGTCACATCCAATTATTGCATATTTCTATTCTTTTATATTTTCTGTAGCTTTTGTTTTAAAGCTGTAATGTTTAGGTATTTCATACAGACATAGCTTTTTGAGATATGGACTCCTTTTGGGATAGTATGTATCCAACATTTTAGTTTTAACAATGTCCATACTTTCTGGTTCATTATGTGCTAGGTATTCGATTTCTTGTAAAGATTTCAATACTCTATTTCGTGTGGAGGCAAGACCTAGGCTTACCCAAATGATTCCTCTTGACTTTGAATATAAACTGGCTGAGCTCAACCGATCTGAACATTCATAGGATCCAATCTCTCTATGGGAAAGCATTTTCAAGCTGAAGCTGAACAATTTCTTGCTAAGACTCTTCTCTGCTGAAATTTCTTCCCACATTTCTTTCATCTCTGTCTTTTCAGATTTTGTGATATATGATGTAACATACAGCAATTGAATTATCTGCAACATACTGAATATCCATATTTGCATTCCACATTTTCAAAATAACTGGATTGTAGTCATTAATGTACTTTGAACCTTCTGTACTTTTTAAATTGTACGTATTCTTGGGAGATCTCCGAATTATTGTATGTCTCACTGATGACAAAAAATTATTTACTCTTCCTTTAGAAATTATAGGACGTGGAAATCCAAAACGATATTTTGTATAAAATTGTCCTTTACATTTATATTTCCGTCTGCAGTATTTTCCACATCGATGACTTTGAAACTATAAAACCTGTTCTCTCAAGCTCTTTTCTCCTCCTCCTGTTGGAATGGCACATGTAACATATTGTTCAATGAAAGACAAAACAGTTTCATCACTATCTGTCCCAAATTTTGGTGCATTCTTTATCCATAATAGCATGTGTATATGAGGAGCACCTCTGGCCTGGTACTCTTTTCCCCAAAAGAAATCTGTTATCTCTCCATGCAGTGGAACACTTTTATTGCAGATAAATGACATCATAGCTTGAAACCTATGGTTAAAATATCTGCAGACATTTACTGGATCCAAACAACAGAGTTCTTCAGCTGTCTTCAGTTCAATGTTTTTCACATTTGAATATGCTTCTCGAAGGTACTGAAGTAAATCATCCCATGCATATTCAGCACAGCTAAGTGTTACAAACCATGTAGGTGTACCTAAGTTTCTTAACATACACTTAAGTTCACCATGATGACGATACCAATATTCATTGGTACCACGTTGAACGCCATCAAATTAATTAACTGACATTCTAAATTTTCATCTCTTTGATGAACTTTGTCTATGAACTCTTTTGCAGAAACATGTTGAAAATTAACTCCTGTTTTTAATACGTGGTTTACTGCATGTGAATGTGCAGGCAAATCGCTTTCAAACAAAAGATGAAATATATATGGAATACACTGTCGAAATCTTGGCTCTTCAGTGTTGATCGATATCCTGAAGCTGGAATCTGTACAGCTCCCTCATCAAATCATCCACCTTCTCCAGTGGGGAATACCTGTGGAAAACAACGAGCTTCTAAACTTTTTTCCCATACACTCATGGGAGCTCCCTTTGCTTCTTTCATTTGAAATAGTTCAATATTGCTACCTATTATTTCTTTTGAATTGAAAGGATGTATTGTATAATGTTCATAAATCTCTTCAGTCCTGCACTTGCCCACTTTTTCAATTTGGCCACTTGAAATTTCTGTTTCATCTTCTAAGCATATAATTTCTTCATCAACATTTACATTTTTATAATAAATATTATTCTGTAGGAGGTATAGTGTAGCCTTTTGAAGTTTATTCATATCTACAAACTCTTGCCAGATTTTTCGACACTTTGTTGGTACACCATTTACCAGAATAACTACTGGCTCATTTTCCTCTCTATCCACATCAATAGTTTCAATGTTTTTATTAAAATCTAAAGGTAAGTTCACAACTCTTCCTTTTAGACCTTTTTGTAAATCTGTTGGTGGCAGCTTACCTGTTTTAGGCTCCATACAAATTATGGCCTGAAATGGGTGTACAGATTGAATAAGAATAGACTCATATGCATTTAAATCTGCCAGTTCCTTAGGAATAGGCACCAAATCTAAGTTGTTATGTACTGCTCTAGCTGGCATTTTGTTTTCTTCTAATTTGTTGTAACAGTACTTACAAATAACCTGATCACTAGCCAAATCAAACTGACCCTCTACAACAAATAAACACCAAATTGCTGCCACTTATCATCGCTTTCCTTTTCACTTTTTAAATCTAAATCAACCTTCCTAGTTTGACTTCTATAGTGAGTACGTCGACAACAAATACAAATATAGTTTGGTTTTTCAGACAAAACTGTGTTAAACTTTGTAATTTCTTCTGCAAACTCATCGATACTAATCTCTTTCTCATGTTCTTCAACACCTACACTTATCAAACTCTCAGTTTCTCTACAGTCGTCTTCCGAACCAAAAAACAAAACTGTATATCATCACAAACTTTCTTTATATCTTATAGAGAACCATGCAAAAGAGCTGTATTCATTTCACTTAAACATAATGCAGGAGTTTGTACATAATAGAGTCTCCTTACTAACGTCCGCATTTCAGAGTGGTGTACAGCTAACATTCTTAAATGATGAAAAGTACTTTGACACACTTGTCTAGAAAGACAAGCTATAGAATGACCCTGCAACTTAGTATATTTTGACACACCCTTGCAAAAAAATTCATAATATGTCAATAGAATCCTGTTGAATACTGCAACTACTGCTACAATCCCACTTATATACAGGAGCTTGTGTACGCCTCCCTTGAACTTCCTCAGCTATTACTTCTTCCACATTCCTAACAACAATTTTTTCTTTTGGAATGGGAGAACCAACTTTCATCTCATAGCATCGACCACTAGTATCAACTGCATGTACTAATGTGTTCTGTTGAAAATAGCTGTCTTCATTAAAGAAAGGCTCAGTACTGGAAGTGTGCTTCCATTTACCAGTGAACGTTTTACAAAAGTTACTTCTATTAACAAGTCTCTTTCTTTTGCATTTCTCCTTCATAAACACCATTGTTTTATCCAATGTCCTCATTCTCTTCAATATTAATATAAATAATTTTCATTTTATTTCAAAAGCTTTATCTACTACACTTTCAATATGTTGCTTTTTCTTATAAGCTGCTGTTCTTTTTTATATATTTTACAATCTTTCAATAAATTTTGTAGTACTCTACTTCTAAACATTCTTCTCCTTATGTCTTTATGTTCTTTTATGTTCTTTTAGCCTTCTTTCAATATGCATTGTTTTCCCATAAAATGATTTTCTTTTATCATGTCCTTTTTTCCTTTCCTTCTGATTTGCTGTAGAACTTTTCTTTTTCTTTTCAACCTTTTCAAATTGCTTTACACTCTGTAAAACTCTTTTAACAAACTGTTTAGTTTTCTTACCAGAAGACTTCTTTTCCTGTCTAACATTTTCCGCTTCATCTAATTTCCTCTTTTCAGCTTTCTTTAAGTAGTACTGCTTTTTTTCTTCTCTTCTCTTTCAAGCTTTTCTTGTCATCTTCAATTTTTATCTAAAAAAAAAGTAAATATCTCAAAAAGAAAGAAATGTTTTAATACTTTGTTACACAATTATAAAGTTTACAAATAATTATATATTAATATTCACAATAATAAGTAACCAATTGCTTAGAATTACATTTGCAATCTCTCCAGAACAACTAACTATGTAGGACATCATACTTTGCACATTAGTAAACCTGTTAGAAGAGCACACAGACCTTTAAACAGTCACACAGGAAGGATTGCTGAGTGCTCGTTGAATAGTGAAGGTGCAAGAGAAAAGTGTGTTTTAAGACATGTTGCCAGGGGGATTAGTAATTAGGCTACTTCATATGAGTCTGTGAAAACGTACTCTTGAAGTAGGTCTGTGAGGAGGACCGAGTCATCAACCCCCCCTCGTCCCATTCCGAGCCCTTTTACAGTTCTCGTACTACCGCCACTACGGAGAACATGGTTTGGAAGGGGTTAACTCCCTTCACCTTCCCTCGTGAACAGGAAACGGAACGCCCTCTCCGGGACAGCAGCCAATCACGGGAGACTCCAGAGGCGGGGACTCCTCTTGAAAACCCGGAAGACGCGAGAAGTGAGGAGCTGAAGAGGAACTGGCCGGAGGGAGGAGTGCGGAGCAGTATCCATACGACGGAGAGCCGGGAACCGCCAGGACGAGAAGCAGACGAGGAAACCCTGGAAGACGGAAAAGGAGAAGACGCCGAACGGGAGGAGTGGTCCGAAGATTGGTGGACACCCCCGGAGGAAGGCCCAAAAGCCGCCGCAGTTCAGGAGAACTGCGGCCCTAGCGGTACGTGAATCGGGGAAGGGACACTGTATATAAAGGGAGGGGGGGAGGCGAGTCCAAGGGACTTAAGGGATACGGGCACTAACGCAAGCACTGTTTTGTATAGGATCGTTCACCAGCCACACCCCCTTTTCCCTCCGCACTTCGTCGATGTCTGCATAAGCACTCACCCCACCTGTTACTCTCACTGACCGAATACGCAACAAAGAGTCACCATAACCACTAAAATTTCATAGAAGCATAGCAAACCCCTACCTTATCCCAGACCCGGAATGAAAGGGGTCCCTCACTTCCCATTTAGTTCACTAAGCCTGCCAGTATTGTGCTGACTCCGCGGATTTTGAGTTCTATCACTCCCTGAGCACTTTGGCAACCAGTGATGGTACGTGAGCTACCCTCACGTCAGTCTTAGGGAAAAACAGATATCCTGACCGCCTTTCTCTTCTTTCTCCCCTCTACATCCCCGGGGTGGTACCACATCGAAGCCCTACGAGGAGAAGAGAGAAGAGATACAGCAGAGACGAGCGGGAGAAAACCACAAAGGACCTCCAGACCCTTGTTGCTAACTTGATTTAACTTCTCTTTGGCACTTTTCAATAAATGAAGCCATCATTCAGCCACGCGTAAGACCTCCTCGCTTTACTTTCCGACCATCCCTCTCACACCTGGTGTCAGAAGTGGGATCAGGAAAAATGGAGGCAGTCGTCAAAAAAATGGCTGAAAGCCAAGAGAAACTAGAACGATGCATGGAGAAATTCTTGTCGGTCGCTGAAGAAGACCGGGAAAAGATGCATTGATCCCTGGCAGAGCAAGGCCAGACCCAGGAAACAGTTATAGGGAAGCTGGCCGACACCCTCAGCCAACAAAGAGGTACAATGGGGTTTCCCTCCGTCGTCCTGCAGAAATATGTAGGGGGGAAGACCCCGATTTCTTTTTCTCTAACTTTGAATGCATGGCCAGGGCCGCTGGTTGGAGTCAAGATAAGTGGGGGCAATATGTGGGTCCCCTGTTGACTGGCGATCTCCAGGCGGCCTACCAAGCTGTGAACCCCCTTGGTCTTAATCCTTACGATGATATCAAAAAGAGCATATTAGAACGGATGGGAATAGATGAAGAAACTTTTCGCATTCGCTTGCGACAACTCAAGGAAGGGCCACAGGAAATACCCCGTGCCTTGGCCTATAGAGTCCGGGACACGGCGGATAGATGGTTGAAACCACAACAATCAACGAAAGAAGAAATCATGGAGAAAATATACTTAGAGCAGTACTTATCCTCCCTATACCCGAATATCCAGAAGTGGGTGAGACAGCATACTAATCTAACTTTGGATAGAGCCATTGACATTGCCGGTGCTTTCCATAGGGCCCAAGAACCCCAAAGGGGACGGGAAGACATGCTTTGGAAACATCCGGGAGCCCCCTTTAAACCCAATAGGCCACCACAATCCACACGTAAGCCAGAGACTGTTACCCTTCTACCGGGACCATCCTTTCCAACCCCCCCCCCGGGTCCCCATTCAACCCGGACCCAGTGCTACAATTGTGGGACAATAGGCCATATAGCCCGCTTTTGCCCCCAGAAGGAGGAACCTATGGAGGTAGGACTTATACGCAACTATTACTGTGGTTCCGCAGGTGTCCGTCCTCCATACCATAGAACAGTACAGGTGAATGGAGACGAAAGACAGGCTTTAATCGACACTGGCTGTCTACAAAGCGTTATCCAACCACAAGCAATACCGGGTGGAGTCCCAACAACTACAGGGTATGTCACGATACAATGCGTACATGGGGACAGTCATCAGTACCCCACCACCGAGGTCACGATCCAACATGACCCTTCTTTGAAAGCGGAAGCATTAAAAGTAGGTCTTATCCCTCGTTTGCCCGAACCCCTAGTGTTAGGAAATGACTACCCTCACATGCCCAAACTAGTGCAGGAGACCTGGGCAGAAGGGGAAGAATGGAGAAAGTCAGCACCTTTTGCACAAGAAGCCGAGCCAGACCTAATCCCGGGAAGCACAGGAAGAGTGGCCAACAGAAAAAGAGAGAAAAAGGAATTGGACAAGGGTCGCCCTAACCCGTAGCAATGAAACCCCAGTCTGGCAGTATGAGCGAGGGTTTCAAGAGGCCCAGCGGGATGATCCAGCCTTAAGGGAAGCCTGGAACCGGGCCACAAGAGAAGAGGATCCAGAGCAAGTAGGTCCCCAGTTTTTTATCAGAAAAAACTTGCTGTATCGTAAGGGTGGGAGGGGATTGCCCGCTCAGTTATTGGTACCCCAGCCTTATAAAGAGAAGGTCTTATTCTTAGCCCATAGTCACCTGTTGGGAGGGCACTTCGGGGAGGACAAAACGGAAAAGACAATCTTGGAAAGGTTCTATTGGCCTGGCATTTTCTCACAGGTTCAGAAATACTGCAGAGAATGCGCCATTTGCCAAAGAAACAGCAGGACTTTGCCATCACGAGCACCCTTACGCCCCTTACCGATTATACAAGAACCTTTTACCCAGGTGGGCATGGACATCATAGGCCCCTTACTACCCTCACGGAGCGGATGTCGATTTGTGTTGGTATTGGTCGATTACGCCACTTGCTTTCCGGAAGCCGTGGCCTTACGCCAACCGAACGCTTCCCAAATTGGTAAGGCCATGATCTCCATCTTTTCAAGAGTGGGGTTTCCTAAAGAACTGGTCACGGATCAAGGAACCCCTTTTATGTCTCACCTCATGAAACAAGTGTGCCTCTCCCTCAACATCAAACAAATCCGCACCTCGGCATATCACCCCCAAACAGATGGGTTGGTGGAACGCTATAACGCCACCCTGAAGTCAACACTTAAAAAGTTGTTAAATCTTGAAACCAGGAAGTGGGAAGATATGCTCCCCCTTGCTCTCTTTGCAATACGCTGTCAAGTCCAAAAGAGTACTGGGTATTCTCCCTTCGAATTGCTGTACGGACGTCAGCCGCGTACATTGCTGGATATGTTGAAAGAGGAGTGGGAAGAGGACCCCGAAGGGGCGAAACCCCTTCCAGAATACATACTTAGTCTAAAAACTCACTTAAGTCAAATCCGTAACCTTGTCCAGTCCCATCTCGAACAGGCTCAAAGCGCCCAAAAAACACAATACGATAAAAAAGCCAAAATGCGATCTTTTGCTGTTAACGACTTTGTTCTCTTAATGATACCCTCTTCCGATCATAAGTTGTTGGGACAATGGCAGGGACCATACCGGATTATTGACAAAGTGACTCCTGTAACCTATCGCCTGGAATTAGACCCCCAGAAGAAAGGGAAAACACAAATATATCATGTTAACCTTCTAAAACAATGGGAGGGGGCTATTCCTGTGCAGTTAGGACTTACCCCGGGACTCGAGCCACTATTCGGACAAAGTATAGACAGGGACCTCCCGGAAATCCAAAAGAGCGAATTAGAAACCCATTTGCAACCCCTGCAAAAGGTATTCTCCTTACTTCCGGGAAGAACTCACCTGGTAGAGCACGCCATCATTACTCCTGCAAATACGAAGGTGAAACTGCGTCCTTATCGCATACCGGAGTCTTGTCGACAGGCCATAGAAAAGGAGGCACAACAAATGTTGATGATGGGTATCATCGAACCCTCGAATAGTGAGTGGAGTTCACCAATCGTGCTAGTACCTAAGCCGGACGGGTCCATCCGCTTTTGCATCGACTTTCGGGAGGTGAATAAAATCTCCCGGTTTGATTCCTATCCTCTCCCGAGAGTCGATGAATTGGTGGAACGTCTGGGAACCGCTCGGTACATCAGCACCCTAGACTTGTGTAAGGGGTATTGGCAGGTGCCCCTGAGACCAGGAGACCGGGAGAAAACGGCCTTTGCAACACCCAGCGGTCTATACCATTTTACCGTTCTCCCCTTTGGTCTCCATGGGGCTCCTGCCACCTTTCAACGTCTAATGAACACGGTTTTAAAACCCTGTTCTGAGTTTTCAGCGGCTTACCTGGATGATATTGTTATCCATAGTTCATCCTGGGAGGAACACCTCACCCACTTGGTACAGGTGATCAAAGCACTATGAGAAGCCGGCTTAACCATCAACCCCACCAAAAGTAAGCTCGCTGCCCAATCAGTGAAGTATTTAGGATACCTTTTGGGGGAAGGGTACATAAAACCCCAAACAGAGAAAGTAGCTGCTATTTCTAACATCCCGTTTCCCAGAACAAAAAAGGAGTTGAGGGCGTTTCTTGGGGTTTTGGGGTATTATCGAAGATTCATTCCCAAATTTTCCCAAATAGCCTCTCCCTTGACCGACTTATTACAAAAGAACAGAACGACAGAAAAAGAGTTGAGACATCCATCCCCTCCCCTCCTTCAGGCCTTCCAGAGGTTAAAACGAGCCCTAACGTGTCATCCCGTGTTGTTGAGCCCTGACTATTCCCAACCCTTTATCCTACAAACGGACGCATCCGACACAGGTTTAGGTGCGGTTTTATCACAAGTTGATCCCCAGGGTCAGGAGAGACCCATCCTCTATATCAGTAGGAAACTCTTTCCTCGGGAGAAAAGGTACGCAGTCATTGAGAAGGAGGCACTCGCCATCAAATGGGCGATTGACGCCCTTCGATATTACCTAGAAGGGAGAGAGTTCACCCTTTTTACTGACCATGCCCCGCTGGAATGTTTATCCCAAAACAAGGGACACAACGACAGGGTACTGAGATGGTTCCTTGCATTACAGCCATATCAGTTCCATACCAAGCATCGGAAGGGCAAGGATCAGGCCAACGCTGATTATCTATCCCGATACCCTCTTGACTTGATTCTTGCGGGCAAGAATATTAGGGAAGGGGGATGTGAGGAGGACCGAGTCATCAATCCCCCCTCGTCCCATTCCGAGCCCTTTTACAGTTCTCGTACTACCGCCACTACGGCGAAGATGGTTCGGAAGGGGTTAACTCCCTTCACCTTCCCTCGTGAACAGGAAACGGAACGCCCTCTCCGGGACAGCAGCCAATCACGGGAGACTCCAGAGGCGGGGACTCTTCTTGAAAACCCGGAAGACGCGAGAAGTGAGGAGCTGAAGAGGAACTGGCCGGAGGGAGGAGTGCGGAGCAGTATCCATACGACGGAGAGCCAGGAACCGCCAGGACGAGAAGCAGATGAGGAAACCCTGGAAGACGGAAAAGGAGAAGACGCCGAACGGGAGGAGTGGTCCGAAGATTGGTGGACACCCCCGGAGAAAGGCCCAAAAGCCGCCGCAGTTCAGGAGAACTGCGGCCCTAGCGGTACGTGAATCGGGGAAGGGACACTGTATATAAAGGGAGGGGGGAGGCGAGTCCATGGGACTTAAGGGATACGGGCACTAACGCAAGCACTGTTTTGTATAGGATCGTTCACCAGCCACACCCCCTTTTCCCTCCGCACTTCGTAGATGTCTGCATAAGCACTCACTCCACCTGTTACTCTCACTGACCGAATACGCAACAAAGAGTCACCATAACCACTAAAATTTCATAGAAGCATAGCGAACCCCTACCTTATCCCAGACCCGGAATGAAAGGGGTCCCTCACTTCCCGTTTAGTTCACTAAGCCTGCCAGTATTGTGCTGACTCCGCGGATTTTGAGTTCTATCACTCCCTGAGCACTTTGGCAACCGGTGATGGTACGTGAGCTACCCTCACGTCAGTCTTAGGGAAAAACAGATATCCTGACCGCCTTTCTCTTCTTTCTCCCCTCTACATCCCCGGGGTGGTACCACATCGAAGCCCTACGAGGAGAAGAGAGAAGAGATACAGCAGAGACGAGCGGGAGAAAACCACAAAGGACCTCCAGACCCTTGTTGCTAACTTGATTTAACTTCTCTTTGGCACTTTTCAATAAATGAAGCCATCATTCAGCCACGCGTAAGACCTCCTCGCTTTACTTTCTGACATCCCTCTCACAAGGTCATATAAACTTAGATATCTCCTTGAAATGGGAAGTGCAGCCTCTCAAGTTTAAAGGTGTATGTGCTCTTGAAACTGAAATATGTGTTCACTTGTACATGTTTTCTCACATCTGTTTTGCATCTGAAAATGCTAGCTTAAAAAGTTGATAGCTTCTCATACAGGTACACAAATCTTCTCAGTTGTGCTCTGTCATACACTTACACAAACAGACATGTCTACATATGTATCTGTTATAGAGCCTCTCAAATAGACTTTTCAATACCTACATACCTTGTTTTATGAGCAGAAAGGAATATATACAGCTGTTTATACCCAAATTTAGATAGCATACAAAGTAAAACTCAGATATTCAAGTATTTGTATGTTTCTTTTTATGTTTCATGCCACTACCAAAAGCTACAGACATATGCTTGCATGCCTTCACCAATATTGTAAGACTTACAATAGTAACATGTGAAGTATTGCTGTTTTAAATTTGTCTATGGCTAACATTCAAAAAGTCAAAGAATAGTGAACCTGCGAGGGAAAAGTGAGATTTAAGACATCTTGGCAGAGGGATTAGTGATTAGGCTACTACATATGAGTGTGTGAAAAGGTACACTCAAAGTAGGCTGTATTAATTTAGGTGTCTGATTGAAACAGAAACTGCATACTGTCAAGTTTAAAGGTCTGCGTGCTCTCTTGACTGAGGTATGTGTCTATTTGTAGATCTATTCTCACGCATATTATGCATGTGAACATGCTAGCTTCAAAGACTGGTACCTTCTCCTACTGGTCCCATTTCAAGCAGACACCAGAGAGTAGCAAGAGAGCTCTAGAAACAATTAAGAGAAGTACACAAAGAAGCAAAATAGCTGCTAAAAGAAGCAAGAGAAGTGCAAAAAAAGGCAAAAGAAATGCAGAAAGAAGCAACAGGGGTGCAGAAAGAGATACAGAAAGTGTAGAAAGAAGCAATAGAGGTGCAGAAACAAGCAACACAAGTGTAAAAAGAGGCAAGAAAAATACAGAAAAAGGCAAAAGAGCTGGAGAAAGAGGGAAGAGGGGTGCAGAAAGAGGCAAGATGTGTGCAGAAAGAAGCAAGAAAAATGCAGAAAGAGGCAAGAGATGCGCAGAAAGAAGAGAGTGAGGAGCAGAAAGGCGCAAGAGAGGTACAGAAAGAGGCTAGAGAGGTGCAGAAAGAAGCAAGAGAGGTGGACAAAGAGGCAAGAGAAGTGCATAAAAAGGCAAGAGTGGTGCAGAAAGAGGCAGGAGAAGTGCAGAAAGAAGCAAGAGAGGTGCTGAAAGAGGCAAGAGAGGTACAGAAAGAGTCACAAGAAGTACAGAAAGAGGCAAGAGGGGTGCAGAAAGAAGAGAGTGAGGTACAGAAAGAGGCAAATGAGGTACAGAAAGAGGCAAGAGAGGTGCAGAAAGAAGAGAGTGAAGAAACAGGCAAGACACGTGCAGAAAGAAGCAAGACAAGTGCAGAAAAAAGCAAGACAAGTGCAGAAAAAAGCAACAGAGGTGCACAAAGAGGCAAAGGAGCTGCTAAAAGAAGCAATAGGGGTGCAGAAAGAGGCAAAAGAAGTGTAGAAAGAAGCTAGACACTTGCAGAAAGAAGCAAGAAAAGTACAGAAAGAGGCAAGAGATATGGAAAAAGAGGCAAGAGACGTGCAGAAAGACGAAAGAGGAGTGGAGAAAGAGACAAGACGGATGCAGAAAGAAGCAAGAGAAGTGCAGAAAGAAGAAACACAAGCGCACAAAGAAGGAAGAGAAGTTCAAAAAGAACCAACAGAGGTGTAGAAAGAGGCAAGAGAAATGTAGAAAAAGGTAAGAGAGATGCAGAAAGTGGCAAGAAAGGTACAAAAAGAAGGAAGAGGGGTACACAAACAAGCAAGAGGAGTTAAGAAACAACCAAGACAAGTGCTGAAAGAAGCAACAGAGATGGAAAAAGAGGCAAGAGAAGTGCTGAAAGAGGCAAGAGAGGTGCTGAGAGGCAACAGATGTGCAGAAAGAAGGAAGAGGGGTGCAGAAAGAGGGAATAGAAGTGCAAAAGAGGCAAGAGAGAAGCAGAAAGAGACAATACAGGTGCAAAAAGAAGGAAGAGGGGTGCAGAAAGAAGCAAGAGGGGTGCAGAAAGAACCACGAGGAGTACACATACAAGCAAGAAAAGAACAGAAAGATGCAAGAGAAGTAGAAAAAGAGGCAAGAAAAGAACAGAAAGAAGCAAGAAAGCTCCAGAAAGAGGAAGAGACATGCAGAAAGACAAAGAATGGCCCACTGAGAAGATTTCTGTACCTGTAAAATAAGCTATCAGCTTTTTAACCTACCATCTTCAGATGCATAACAAATATGAGAATACATGTACAAGTAGACACATACCTCAGTCACAACAGCGCACAGACCTTTAAATTTAACAAACTGCACTTGCTATTTCAAGCAAACACCTATATTTCTACAGCGTCCTTTAACTATACATTTCCACACACTCATACGAAGTAGCCTAATCACTAATCCCTCTCGCAACATGTTTTAAACCTTACTTTTGTTGTGTAGCTTCACTATTCACCAACGACTCTGAATGTTGGACGTAGCGAAATTTAAAACAGCAATCCTTCACATATCACTCTTGTAAGTCTTCCCCTATTCCAGAAAGCATTCATATGTGTGTGTCTGTACCTTTTGCTAGTGCCAAGATACATAAAAAGAAACATACAAATACTTGAATACCTGTGTTGCAGACCGGAAGCTCTCTAAATTTATGTACAAGAAAGTGTATGTATTCCTGTCTACTCATAAAACAGTGCACATGGGTAGTGAATAGTCTATTTCAGGGGCTCTATACCACCTACATATGTAAAATATGTGTATCTGTGCGACCAAATAACAGTACAGAACTAAGAAGATTTCTCCACCTGTAGGAGAAGCTACCAGCTTTTTAAGCTAGCATCTTCAGATGCATAACACATGAAACAATACATGTACAAGTAGAAACATACCTCAGTCACAATAGCAAGCAGAACTTCAAACTGCACAGACTACACTTCCTATTTCAAGCACACATCTAAATTTATACGGCCTACTTCAAGTGTACCTTTCCATAGACTTATAAGAAGTAGCCTAATCAGTAATCCCTCTACCAACATGTCTTAAACATCACTTTTATCTTGCACCTTCACTATTCACCAACTGCTCAGAATGTACTTTACAAGAGAGGTGCAGAAAGAAGCAAGAGAAGTGCACAAAGAAGCAATAGAGGTACAGAAAGAAGCAACACAACTGCAAAAAGAGGCATGAGAGGTACAGCAAAATTCAAGACAGGTGGAGAAAGAGGGAAGAGGGTTGCAGAAAGAGGCTAGGGAGTGCAGAAACAAGCAGGAGAGGTGCAGAAAAAAGCAAGAAAAGTTTAAAAAGAAGCAAGAGAAGTGCAGAAAGAAGCAAGAGCAGTATACAAAGAGGCAAGGGAGCTGCTAAAAGACACAAGAGGGGTGCAGCAAGAGGCAAGAGAAGTTCAGAAAGAAGCAACAGAGGTTCAGAAAAAGACAAGAGAAGTTCAGAAAGACTCAAGAGAGGTGTAGAAAGAGGCAAGAGAGGTGTAGAAAGAGGCAAGAGAGGTACAGAAAGAGGAAAGAGGAGTTCAGAACGAGGCAAGAGGGATGCAGAAAGAAGCAAGACAAGTGCAGAAAGAAGCAAGAGAACTGCATAAAGAAGTAAGAGAAGTACAGAAAGAACCAACAGAGGTGCAGAAAGAGACAAGAGAAGTACAGAAAAAGAGAAGACAGATGCAGAAAGAGGAAAGTGAGGTAAAAAAGAGGCAAGTAAGCTGCACAAAGAGGCAAGAGAGGTACATAAAGAGGCAAGAGAAGTGGAGAAAGAGGGAAGAGAAGTGTAGAAAGAGGTAAGAGCAGTGCAGAAAGAAGAGAGGGAAGTGCAGAAAAAGGCAACAGAACTTTAGAAAGAAGCAACAGAGCTGCAGAAAAAGACAAGAGAAGTGTAGAAAGAGGCAAGAGAAGTGCAGAAAGAAGCAACAGAGGTACAGAAAGAGGCAAGAGAAGTGCATTAAAAGACAAGAGAGGTACAGAAAGAGCCAAGACACATGCAGAAAGAGGCAAGAGAGGTGCTGAAAGAGGCAAAGAGGTATAGAAAGAGGGAAAAGGAGTGCAGAAAGAGGCAAGAGGGGTGTAGAAAGAAGAGGGTGAGGTGCAAAACGAGGCAAGTGAGGTACAGAAAGAGGCAAGAGAGGTGCAGAAAGAAGAAACTGAGGTGCAGAAACAGGCAAGACACATGCAAAAAGAAGCAAGACAAGTGCACAAAAAAAGCAAGAGAAGTGCAGAAAAAAGCACCAGAGCAGAAAGAGGCAAGAGAAGTGCAGAAAGACGCAAGAGAAGTGTAGAAAGAGGCAAGAGAGGTACAGAAACAGGAACGAGGAGTGCAGAAAGAGGCAAAAGGGATGCAGAAAGAAGCAAGAGAAGTGCAGAAAGAAGGAAGAAAAGTGCAGAAAGAAGGTACAGAAGTGCAGAAAGAACCAACAGAGGTGCAGAAAGAGGCAAGAGAAGTGCAGAAAAAGAGAACACAGATGCAGAAAGAGGCAAGTGAGGTAAAAAAGAGGCAAGTGAGCTGCACAAAGAGGAAAGAGGGGTACAGAAAGAGGCAAGAGAAGTAGAGAAAGAGGGAAGAGAAGTACAGAAAGAGGTAAGACAGGTGCAGAAAGAAGAGAGTGAAGTGCAGAAAAAGGCAACAGCACTTTAAAATGAAGCAGCAGAGCTGCAGAAAGAAGCAAGAGAAGTGCTGAAAGATGCAAGAGAGGTATAGAAAGAGGCAAAAGAGGTACAGAAGGAGGAAACAGGAGTGCAGAAAGAAGCAAGAGGGATGCAGAAAGAAGCAAGAGAAGTGGACAAAAAACCAAGACAAGTGCAGAAAGAAGGTACAGAATTGCAGAAAGAGCCAACAGAGGTGTAGATAGAGGCAAGAGTTGTGCAGTAAAAAGCAAGACAAGTGTATAAAGAAGCAACTGACTTTCAAAAACAAGCAAAAGAAGTGCAGAAAGAGGCAAAAGAACTGCAGAAAGAGGAAGAAATGTGCAGAAAGAGGCAAAAGAGATGCAGAAAGAGGCAAGAGAGTTGCAGAAAGAGGCAACAGAAGTACAAAAAGAAGGAACAAGGGAGAAGAAAGAGGCAAGAAGAGTGCAGAAAGAAGCAACAGAGATGCACAAAAAGGCAAGAGATGTGCAGAAAGAGGTACAGAAAAAGGCAAGAGAGGTTCCGAAAGGGACAAGAAACGTGCAAAAAGGAGGGCGTGTCCAACAGCCGAGGGAAATGGCCGCACGGTAGCTTCGCTCCGTCGCGCCACTCCCGATAAATCCGTAAAATAAAGACTTGCCCCGGCCAAAATAACTCGCTGGGGAGCTTGCCTGACCCTGGGGCCAAGACCGGCTGCTGAACCAAAAATCACCCGGATCGGTGACGCCTGAGTGGCCGAACGACAACAGAAGCAGTGCCGCGGAGTCGGAGATGCCAGGAGCGCCGGGTCTCTGTCCGGCGGCACGCACCTAATCCAGGCCGCGGCTGCGGTGAGAATACGAGGCCCGTGCAGGCGCCTGGAGTGCCCAACAGCGACCAGCACGGCTGGCGGTGCCACTGGTGAGTGCGTTGCAACTGCCGGCCCCACAAAGACCAACCTGATCATAGGTGTGCCCCGCAGGCCGTCGGAACCCCCTGGGAGCTGGCACATTTTGAGACGCTGGCTGGTGCCACTCAGGGCGATCCGTGAACTCGCACATTGTGCCCGCCTGTCCCGCGGACCGGCCAAGACTCAACAGCCCATCGGGGCACGAACAAAGAACCTGCGATTAACGCCGCTGCGACGTACCCTTCTCCTCTGGCTCCCCTGGGCCCAGTAGAAGCGGCCTGGTGCACCGCGGCGGCGGTGCATATGAGTGCGCCATACAGAACTGCCCTAAAGCTGCCAATCCAACTGGGCTCTAAGTGTAGTCATGGAACCCGAAGCCATTCTCTGGAGCCTTGGTGCTGGGGGGCAGCGATAAAACAACGTGGATGGGCCACGCCCTGCACGACATTAAGGATCCTGGGCCTTGCGACGCCTGGGGATACGGAGCCAACTGCTGCTGCCGGGGGTTGAGGGGCCTCCATTACTGTCTGAACAGTGGACACATGAATCTCTTGCTGGAGGAGGGGAGCTGGATCTCGCTACTCCTGCATCTGGGCCACCACTCATTGCGCAGTCGGATCAAACGCAAAGCCCCACGTCTGACTGGCGGGCGCTGCACCAGATGCTATAGCTGTGCTCTCTCCCCCTACCGCCATTGCCAGTGTGGGTCCCTCCTGAATCTGCGGCAACCCTGGGTCTGGGTCCGACTGGTGAAACCCGACAGGCCATTGTGGGCTGTTCTCACAAGCAGGCGGCGGCAAGTAGCTAGTACGACCCCGGCCCCCATCTTCGGCACACCACACCTTACAACACCATCATGGCGAGCGGCCGCAGCGGACGTGGAGCGCTCCAGGCTAAACTCAAAAAATTTGCGTGGCAGAAGGGCCAAGGTGAGAAGCAAGCTAGCCCCGAATCTGACGGGAAGCAGCCGGACCCCACGCTGCAGGATATTTTTGCTGCGATAACGGCGGTACGCACCTCCCTGGAAGGCCGCATAGACACCGTCGCCTCAGAGGTGTCGTTGATGAGAGCAGACATGAAGAAAATGGTGGAATGCATGCACAAAGTGGAAATCACGACCAAGGACCTGTCCACAGATACCGACCTCCTCAAGCGCCAGGTGGCCGAACTCCAGACCACTCAAGAGGCAATGGCGCTGCAGCTCGATGACTATGAAGGCCGCATGCGGCGCAATAACATCCGTATTCTGGGGGTGCCAGAACGAGCCAAAGGGCCCACGGCAGACCTCTTTGTCGAAGATTTAATCCTCAACCACCTGCGGCCGAAGGGACTATCCCAGCATTTCTCCATTGAACGCGCTCACCGAGTGCCCGGGGGCAGAGCAAGGCCTGGCGCACTGCCCCGACCCCTGTTGGCAAGAGTCTTCAACTTTCGCGACAGAGATGTCATCCTTCAAACAGCAAGAACGGCCCAGCCGCTGGCTATAGACAACAGCAAAGTCACCCTCTTTCCAGACTTCACCCTACGGGTCCAGAAACAGCGTCGCAGCTTCCTAGACGTTAAGCGTGCATTGCGGGACCAGAACATTAAATACGCCATGATATTCCCGGCCAAGCTGTGGGTGGAATTGGAGGGGAAGGTGTAGTTCTTTGCTAGACCGGAGGACGCCTGGGACTGGCTCGAGGGTTGGAGAACAGTTGACAAACGCCATCGAAAACCAGCTGGTGATGGAGGCAGTAAAGGTAGACCGAACCCATGGACTGAGTCCTTGCCGAGTGGCGATTTAAAACAAGAGGCCCAACAGGATAGGGCCCGGAGGCCTAGCAGTGATGCGCCTGGTCTTTGGTCCACAGGACTAGTTGAGATGACTCTCGGCGGACACAAGACGCCCAGTCATCAACTCACCTTACATAATAACTTCAATGCAATGCAGAGTATATATAAACCATTGACATATTGCGGGGTCGAATGTTAGGGGGTATGAGTATTCATCTAAATAAGTGCTTTAGGGAGTGGGGTTGGATCACGTTCCTAACACTGTTGAGGGTGGGCGAAACGCACTCTGCAAGTTGGGGGTGGTGGGAGGTTCTGTGCCCGTCATGCAGGGAGGCAGGGAGGGGGGTGGGAGTAGGGAGTTGGGGACAGGGGGTGGTTTGTCTGGTTTATTTAGATTCTTTTTTTGTGATGGAGATGACATATTTCACCGCGCACATACTGGAGTACACGGGACACATAGATTCGACACGCTACATATCACAGTACACGATGGAGCCTTGGCCTGATGACGCATTACACCTCCTACTAGCACCATGTCTGATCGTACGGCGATGAGATATCTCCGCATATTAACGTGGAACGTCAACGGGCTGGGTGTTAAACTAAAGCGGGGGGTGGTACTCCACTATCTTAAGCGACAGGCCCCAGATGTAGCCCTGCTCCAGGAGACACATCTTCAGGGCAACAGCTGTAAAGCTCTTGACCGTTGGGGTTACAGACTGGTAACACACGCCGGGTTCACATCTAGCTCCAGGGGGGTGGGCATTCTCATCCATAAACAATGCCCCTTTATTCTAGGTAACATCTGGACCGATGACTTGGGTAGATATGCTGCCGTAGCGGGCACGTGGGAAGGGAAGCCCCTCAATATTGTCTCAGTCTACGTTCCCCCAGCTCTTAAGGCGTCTACACTATCGGATCTGGGCAAGTTGCTGCTGGCGCTTCCAGTCGGCTCACTGGTACTGGAAGGAGATTTTAACCTAGCTCTAGATGGCCGTGTAGATCGACGGCCTCCTCAACCGGACACACACGACACATCCGCCCTGCGGGACTTTCTCACAGCGTTTGGCCTCTTGGACATCTGGCGTCATTTTAACCCCCTAACTCAAGGTTTTACATTTCACTCTGGGGCCCACGGGAGCCAATCTCGCATTGATCACCTGTTCACACATGCAGGCGACCTCCCCTACTTTAGTGAGGCCACGCTCCTAGCCCGCGGCATCTCCGATCACGCCCCAGTTTTGACCCAGTTGACAATACCTCGGGAACGCTCACGCCTCACCCTCTCTATCAACCCGTGGAGCTTGAAGATCCCACAGATCCGATGTGCTCTCATGGAAGGGGTTGGTCATTACTTCACAGAAAATACACACTCAGTGCAATCCAGCGGTACACTATGGGGTGCCTTTGGGGCGGTAATCAAGGGTCAGGCACTCTCACTGATGGGGGACATAGGAGGGAACGGGAGGCCAGACTGACGGCTCTAGAACAAGACATAAGAGACTTGGAGGAAGAGGTGGAGACCAATGATGACAAACAATCCATCCACACCCTGGATATGAAGTGCCTAGATTACCGTCAATTAGCTGGGGAAGCAGTCAGGGCTCAACATAAGGCAACTGCGCACAGGGTATACGAACTGTGCGACTCCACTGGTAAGATGCTGGCGTGGTTGGAAAGACATGAGACGGCTCAAAGATGGGTGCCCCTCATAGAGACGGACATAGGGGACTCAGTATCAGACCCACAACAGATTGCCGAAGCCTTCGCCTCCCATTTTACCTCCATATATACCTCCACCACATGCACCACTCTGCAGGACTCACAAGATCTATTGGCCACAATTCCCGTCGAGGTCCTCACCCTGGCAGACCGCGACTCCTTAGAAGGGGATCTAACTGAGGAGGAGCTTGCGACCGCTATTAATGGCATTAAATCTGGCAAGGCGATGGGCCCTAACGGGCTCCCAATAGAACTTTTTAAGCTTATATCATCCAAGATAACGCCCACCTTGCATGCCATGTATGTCGAGAGCTATCAGTCAGGCTTCCTACCCAAGGAACTGATGCATGCCACTATAGCCGTTATACATAAACCGGGCAAGCCGGCCACGAGATGTGAGTCTTATCGACCCATTTCGCTGTTAACGGCCGAGAATACAATTCTGGCCAAGGTATTGGCCAACCGGCTCCTTCCAGTACTGAGCAAGATCATTTACCCTGACCAATCAGGCTTTATGCCTGGCCGCAACACGGCCCACAACCTGCGGCATCTACATGGCGTACTGGGGAGAACCGGCACTATCCTGGAAGATGCGGCACTACTATCCCTAGACGGAAAGATGGCATTTGATATAATCGAATGGCCCTATTTATTTGCCCTCCTTGAGCGGGTGGGGTTCGACCCTAACTTTACCCGATGGGTTCAATTGTTGTACACGAACCCCACAGCACAAGTGGTAGTCAACCAACACACCTCCCGTAGTTTTAGCCTAGGCAGAGGCACCCGCCAAGGGTGCCCTTTATCGCCCCTCATCTTTGCCCTTCTGCTGGAGCCGTTGGCAACGTGGATCAGGGGTGACCCCATGATCAGGGGCCTGCGGTGGACAGACCAGCATGAGGATAGAATCTCCCTCTATGCAGACGATGTCTTGCTGTACGTGGCAGCCCCCAGGGCCTCGATTCACCGAATCCTGCATATATTTGCTATCTTTAGTGCCCACTCCAGCTACACCATAAACTGGGGAAAATTGGTCCTGTTCATGCTGCGGAGCCCGATACCACGATGCCCACAGACATTAACATGACGGTTGCCGGTGAGGACTTTCGCTACCTCGGCATCTAACTTACACTCAACCCAACCCATTTCGATGAGGCTAACCTCCTGCCTCCGCTGGTCAGATTCCGTAAAGACGTCACCCACTGGCGGGCGCTACCCCTGACTCTGCTAGGCAGAGCGGTGTTGTTTAAGATGCTAGCCCTCCCTTGCTTCTTGTATGCGCTGCACAACACTCCTCACAAAGTCCCCGATACATACTTTGTCAATGTGGAGAGTGAGGTTAGAAATCTCTTGTGGGACGGAAAGTGTCCACGTATTGCGACACACAAGCTTACCAGAGGATGGTATGATGGGGGGATTGCACTGCCCGACCTGCGACGATACTACTGGGCCTCCCAGCTAGCTGTGATAAATCAATGGGTTTTTGCCCCACCACTAGAGCCGGCATACCGCACGGATAGATGGGTTATGTCCAGGGGCGGTTATCAGCGAGCGCTCTACTCCAATCCCAAGAGACTTCACCTGACAGGCCCGACTGCCCACACGGTGATAACCTGGCATACGGTTACCAAGAAAATGGGCTGGCACAACAAGATCACGTCACATACCCCCCTGTGGGAATCCGAACGATTAGGCATACTGAGTAGGTATCCGGGGTTCGATAAATGGGACCTTATTGGACTTTCCTCGGTGGGGGACCTATGGAAACGCAACAGCATGGTCTCATTTGCATATCTTCAAAAAGAATATCAACTTGCCGAGTCAGAGAGCTACCGTTACCTGCAGATTAGACATGCACTTACTTCCGTGATCCCTGAGGAGGAGACCTTACCTGACGCCTCCCCGCTGGAGGACAGACTCTTGACCGACCCCCTGACAAGCAAGGCGATTTCGCTCACCTACTGTAAACTTCTGAATAATCAGCCTGACCCATTAATCCAACCCCGCCAACAGTGGGAAACGGACTTAGGCTACTTAGAGGACGATGACTGGCAGGAGGCCCTCTCCTCTCCCCGGGTAGTCGCCATCCCTATGTGCCTGCGATTGGTCCAGCTCAGGGTCTTACACAGATCCTACCTGCCCGCACACACGTTGGTCAAGATGGGCCGTCGGACTGACTCCGGCTGCCTCAGGGGGTGCGCCTCGGAGGGCACCTTCTTTCATACTATATGGGACTGCTCGCAGTTACAGCCCTACTGGGGGAAAATAGTCTCTGAGCTGGTAAGGGTGGGGGGGAAAGCTATCACATTGTCCCCACAGCTTTGTTTATTGGATGTATGGGAAGCTACGGACCTGACCCAAAACGAATGTACGTGGGCATCACTAGGGTTTGCTTTGGCGAAAATAAATATCGCTCAGGGGTGGGGAACTGGTGCCCTATCGAAATATTCGAAATGGGCCAAGGATATGGACCGGGCCATGCTTGCTGAAAAAGATGTGTTCAAGCGCCGAAGGTGCCCGGCGAAGTGGGACAATAAGTGGGCGAAGTGGAATGTCTCTAGAGGCGAACTTTGTATCTCTCCTACAGTGGAATTGCGCAAAAATGTTTAAGATATCGTTGCTCTTCCTATCTAACGCAATAGTGTGCTGTGGTGTAATGCGTATATATGTACAAATGCCATGTTTGTGTTTCACTGAACATATGTGGACCTGTGGTCGATTACTGTACCATCACAACTGTTTAATAAAAAGAAAATTAAAAAAAAGAAACGTGCAAAAAGAATTAATAGAGGTGCAGAAATTGGCAAGAGACGTGCAGAAAAAGAGAAGACAGATGCAGAAAGAGGCAAGTGAGGTAAAAAATAGGCAAGTAAGCTGCACAAAGAGGCAAGAGAGTTACAGAAAGAGGCAAGAGAAGTGGAGAAAGAGGTAAGAGAAGTGTAGAAAGAGGTAAAAGAGGTGCAGAAAGAAGAGAGGGAAGTGCAGAAAAAGGCAACAGAACTTTAGAAAGAAGCAACAGAGCTGCACAAAAAGACAAGAGAAGTGTAGAAAGGGGCAAGAGAAGTGTGGAAAGAAGCAACAGAGGTACAGAAAGAGGCAAGTGAAGTGCATAAAAAGACAAGAGAGGTACAGAAAGAGCCAAGACAAGGGCAGAAAGAGGCAAGAGAGGTGCTGAAAGAGGCAAGAGAGGTATAGAAAGAGGGAAAAGGAGTGCAGAAAGAGGCAAGAGGGGTACAGAAAGAAGAGAGTGAGGTGCAGAAAGAGGCAAGTGATGTACAGAAAAAAGCAAGAGAGGTGCAGAAAGAAGAGACTGAGGTGCAGAAACAGGCAAGACACGTGCAAAAAGAAGCAAGACAAGTGCACAAAAAAGCAAGAGATCCGCAGAAAAAGCACCAGAGGTGCAGAAAGAGGCAAAGGAGCTCCTAAAAGAAGCAAGAGGGGTGCAGAAAGAGGCAAAAGAAGTGCAGAAAGAACCTACACTGCTGCAGAAAGAAGCAAGATAAGTACAGAAAGAGGCAAGAGAAATGGAGAAAGAGGCAAGAGATGTGCAGAAAGACGAAAGAGGAGTGCAGAAAGAGACAAGACAGATGTAAGTCCGTTTTTATATAGCGCAGCTACTCACCCTTACGGATCTCAAGGCGCTGGGGGCCGGAGTGGAAATTAAGTGAGCTATTGCCCAGAGTCACATGGTGCTGAGCTGAGCTGCCGCCGGAGCCGGGGATCGAACAGTGAACCCTGTGCTCCGAAGTCAGCTGCCCTGGCCGCTGCACCACACCTCTCCACTGCAGAAAGAAGCAAGAGAAGTGCAGAAAGAAGCAACACAATTGCACTAAGGAAGAGAAGTTAAAAAAGAACCAACAAAGGTGCAAAAAGAGGCAAGAGAAATACAGAAAGAGGCAAGAGAAGTGGAAAAAGAGAGAAGAGAAGTGCAGAAAGAGGTAACAGACGTGCAGAAAGAAGAGAGGTGTAGAAAAAGGCAAGAAAACTTCAAAAAGAAGCAACAGAGGTGCAGAAAGAGGCAAGAGAAGTGCTGAAAGACGCAAGAGAAGTGTAGAAAGACGCAAGAGATGTACAGACACAGGAAAGAGGAGTGCAGAAAGAGGCAAAAGGGATGCAGAAAGAAGCAAGAGAAGTGCAGAAGGAAGCAAGAGAAGTGCAGAAAGAACCAACAGAGGTGCAGAAAGAGGCAAGAGAAGTGCAGAAAAAGAGAACACAGATGCAGAAAGAGGCAAGTGAGGTAAAAAAAGAGGCAAGTGAGCTGCACAAAGAGGAAAGAGAGGTACAGAAAGAGGCAAGAGAAGTAGAGAAAGAGGGAAGAGAAGTGCAGAAAGAGGTAAGACAGGTGCAGAAAGAAGAGAGTGAAGTGCAGAAAAAGGCAACAGAACTTTAAAATGAAGCAGCAGAGCTGCTGAAGGAGGCAAGAGAAGTGCAGAAAGATGCAAGAGAGGTATAGAAAGAGGCAAAAGAGGTACAGAAGGAGGAAATAGGAGTGCAGAAATAAGCAAGAGTGATGCAGAAAGAAGCAAGAGAAGTGGACAAAGTACCAAGACAAGTGCAGAAAGAAGGTACAGAAGTGCAGAAAGAGCCAACAGAGGTGCAGAAAGAGGCAAGAGGGGTGCAGAAAAAAGCAAGACTAGTGTATAAAGAAGCAACTGACGTTCAAAAACAAGCAAAAAAAGTGCAGAAAGAGGCAAAAGAACTGCAGAAAGAGGAAGAAATGTACAGAAAGAGGCAAAAGAGATGCAGAAAGCGGCAAGAGAGTTGCAGAAAGAGGCAACAGAAGTACAAAAGGAAGGAACAAGGAAGAAGAAAGAGGCAAGAAGAGTGCAGAAAGAAGCAACAGAGATGCACAAAAAAGCAAGAGATGTGCAGAAAGAGGTACAGAAAAAGGCAAGAGAGGTTCCGAACGGGACAAGAAACGTGCAAAAAGAAGCAAGAGGGATGCAGAAATTGGCAAGAGACGTGCAGAAAAAGAGAAGACAGATGCAGAAAGAGGCAAGTGGGGTAAAAAAAGAGGCAAGTAAGCTGCACAAAGAGGCAAGAGAGGTACGGAAAGAGGCAAGAGAAGTGGAGAAAGAGGGAAGAGAAGTGTAGAAAGAGGTAAGAGAGGTGCAGAAAGAAGCAACAGAGGTACAGGAAGAGGCAAGAGAAGTGCATAAAAAGACAAGAGAGGTACAGAAAGAGCCAAGACAAGTGCAGAAAGAGGCAAGAGAGGTGCTGAAAGAGGCAAGAGAGGTATAGAAAGAGGGAAAAGGAGTGCAGAAAGAGGCAAGAGGGGTACAGAAAGAAGAGAGTGAGGTGCAGAAAGAGGCAAGTGAGGTACAGAAAGAGGCAAGAGAGGTGCAGAAAGAAGAGACTAAGGTGCAGAAACAGGCAAGACACATGCAAAAAGAAGCAAGACAAGTGCACAAAAAAAGCAAGAGAAGTGCAGAAAAAAAGACCAGAGGTGCAGAAGGAGGCAAAAGAGGTACAGAAGGAGGAAATAGGAGTGCAGAAATAAGCAAGAGTGATGCAGAAAGAAGCAAGAGAAGTGGACAAAGAACCAAGACAAGTGCAGAAAGAAGGTACAGAAGTGCAGAAAGAGACAACAGAGGTGAGAAAGAGGCAAGAGGGGTGCAGAAAAAAGCAAGACAAGTGTATAAAGAAGCAACTGACGTTCAAAAACAGGCAAAAGAAGTGCAGAAAGAGGCAAAAGAACTGCAGAAAGAGGAAGAAATGTGCAGAAAGAGGCAACAGAGTTGCAGAAAGAGGCAACAGAAGTACAAAAAGAAGGAACAAGGGAGAAGAAAGAGGCAAGAAGAGTGCAGAAATTAGAGCAACAGAGATGCACAAAAAGGCAAGTGAAATGCAGAAAGAGGTACAGAAAAAGGCAAGAGAGGTTCCGAAAGGGACAAGAAATGTGCAAAAAGAAGCAAGAGAGGTGCAGAAATTGGCAAGAGATGTGCAGAAACAGTTGGGGGAGGTGCAGAAAGAGGGAAGAGGGGTACAGAAAGAGGCAAGAGGTGTGCACAAAGAGGCAACAGAGGTGCAAAAAAGGGAGAAGAGACGTACAAAAAGAAGCAAGAGAGGTACAGAAAAGGGCAAGAGAGATACAGAAAGAGGTGATGGAGGTGTAGAAAGAAGCAAGATAAGTGCAGAAATAAGCAAGTGAGCTCCAGAAACAAGCAAATGAGGTGTAGAAAGAACTAAAAGAGGTGCAGAAAGTGTCAAAAGAGGTGGAGAAAGAAGCAAGAGAAGTACAGAAAGAAGCAAGACAAGTGCAAAGAGGCAAGAGAAGTGCAGAAAGAGACAAGAGAGGTGCAGAAAGAGGCAAGACAATAGCAGAAAGAGGCAAGAGAGGTAGAGAAGCAGGGAAGAGGGATGCAGAAAGAGGCAAGAGGGGTACACAAAGAAGAAAGAAGCAAAAGAGGTACAGAAAGAACAGAGGTGCAAAAACAACAAGAAAAGTACAGAAAAAGGCAAGAAAAGTGTACAAAGAGGCAAAAGAGGTACAGAAAGAGGGAATACGAGTGCAGAAAGAGACCAGTGAGCTGCAGAAAGAAGAAAGTGATGTGCAAAAAGAACTAACAGAGGTTCAGAAAGAGACAAGAGAGGTACAGAAAGAAGCAAGAGAACTGTAGAAAGAGACAAGAAAAGGGCAGAAAGAGGCAATAGAACTGCAGAAAGTGGCAAGAGAGGTGCAGAAAGAGGCAAGACTGGTGCAGAAAGAGCCAATAGAGGTGCACAAACAGGCAACAGTGGAGTAGAAACAGGCAAGAAGAGTGTAGAAAGAGACAAGAGGAGTGCAGAAAGAAGCAACTGACGTGCACAAAGAGAAAAAGAGCTGCAAAATTTGGCAACAGAGGTTCAGAAAAAGACAAGACACATGCAAAAAGAAGCAAGGAAGGTGTAGAAATTGGCAAAAGAGGTGCAGAAAGAGGTGAGGGAGGTGCAGAAAGAGGCAATGGAGGCACAGAAAGAGGGAAGAAGGGTGGAAAGCGAGGCAAGAAGAGTGCAGAAAGAAGTAACAGAGGTCCAAAAAAGGCAAGAGAGGTGTAAAAACGGACCAGAGACGTGCAGAAAGAAGCAAGAGACGTACAGAAATTGGCAAGAGAGGTACAAAAAGAGGTAAGAGAGGTGCACAAACAGGCAAAAGACGTTTACAAAGAAGCAACAGAATTACAGAAAGAATCAAGTAAACTGCAGGTACAACCAAATCAGGTGCAGAAAGAACCAAGAAAGGTGCAAAAAGAGGCAAAATAGGTACAAAAAGAAGCAAGAGAAGTACAGAAAGAGGCAACAAAAAGGGAATAAAGAGGCAAGAGAAGTGCAGAAAGTGGCAAAAGAGGTGCAGAAGGAGGCAACAGAGATGCAGAAAGAGGGAAGAAGGGTGCAGAAAGAGGCAAGAGGAGTGCAAAAAGAAGCAACAGAGGTACAGAAAAAGGCAAGAGAGGTGCAGAGAGAGGCAAAGAGGTACAAAAAAGGTAAGAGATGTGCAGAAAGGAACAAGAGACGTGCAGAAAGAAGCAAAGAGGTGCAGATATTGGCAAGAGAGGTGCCAAAAGAGGTGGGAGGATGCAGAAAGAAGAGAATAGAAAGGTGAAGAAAGAGGCAAGAGGAGTGCCAAAAGAGGCAAGAGAGTTGCACAAACAGGCAACAGAGGTGGAGAAAGAACGGTGCAGAAAGAGGCAAGAGGAGTGCAGAAAGAAGCAACAGAAATGCAAAAAGAGCCAACAGTACTGCACAAAAAAGCAACAGAGGTGCACAAAGAGGCAAGACAAGTACAGAAAGAAACAAGAGAACTCCAGAAATTTAAAGCACCAATCCTTCCCATATCACTGTTGTAAGTCTCACCATATTCCTGAAAGCGTGCATGCATGTGTCTATGCCTTTTGCTAGTGGCATCCTACATAAAAGAAACATACAAATAATTGTTTACCTGTGTTTCAGACATCTACATCTTTAGATGCATAACACGTGTGAGAATACATGTACAAGTAGACACATACCTCAGTCACAAGACCACACAGACCTTTAAACTTGGCAGTCTATGCTTCCCATTTCAAGCAGACAACAAACTTTATACGGCCTACTTCAAGTGTACCTTTCCAGAGATTCATACAAAGTACCCTAATCACTAATCCCTTTGCCAACATGTCTTAAACCTCACTTTTCTGCTGCACCTTTATTTTTCACCGACTGCTCAGAATGTTAGACCTACCAAATTTAAAACAACAATGCTTCCCATTATTCTGTTGTAAGTCTCACCATGTTCCTGAAAGCATGCATGCATGTGTCTATGCCTTTTGCTAGTGGCATCATACTTAAAATAAACATACAAATAATTGTATGCCTGTGTTTCAGACATCTAGCATCTTCGGATGCATAACACGTGTGAGAATACATGTACAAGTAGAGACATACCTCAGTCACAAGACCACACAGACCTTAATACTTGACAGGCTGCTTTTTCCATTTCAAGCACACACCAAAAATTATACGGCGTACTTCAAGCGTATCTTTCTAGAGACTCATACAAATTACCCTAATCACTAAAACCTTTGTCAACATGTCTTAAAGCTCACTTTTCTGCTGCACCTTCATTTTTCACCGACTGCTCAGATTGTTAGACCTACCAAATTTAAAATAGAAATTATTCCCATATTACTGTTGTAAGTCTTACCATGTTCCTGAAAGCATGCATGCATGTGTATGTGCCTTTTGCTACTAGCATCATACATACGAGAAACATACAAATAGTTGTATACCTCCTTTTCACAAGTCTCCCATCTTCAGATGCATAACACGTGTGAGAAAACATGTACAAGTAGACACATACCTCAGACACAAGACCATGCAGACCTTTAAACAGACTGCACTTCCCATTTCAAGCAGACACCTAAATTTATACGGCGTACTTGAAGTATACCTTTCCACAGACTCATACAAAATAGCCTAATCGCTAATCCCTCTGCCAACATGTCTTATACCTCAGTTTTCTGCTGCACCTTCATTTTTCACCAACTGCTCAGAATGTTACTGCTGCCAAATTTAAAACAGCAATCCTTCCCATGTTACTGTTGTAAGTCTCACCATGTTCCTGAAGGCATGCATGCATGTGTCTGTGCCTTTTGCTAGTGGCATCATACATAAAAGAAACACACAAATAGATGTATACTTCTCTTTCACATGTCTAGCATCTTCAGATGCATAACACATGTGAGAATACATGTACAAGCAGAGACCTACCTTTTGATCAGAATGTTGAGCCTTCCCAAATTTAAATCAGCAATCCTTCCCATGTCAGTGTTATAAGTCTAACCATATTTCTAAACGTATGCATACGTATGTCTGTGTCTTTCCCATTACACATTACTATGCACAACTTATTTCAATCTTCATTTTAGTACAATTAAACAAACTACAATACACTTTCATACATTTGGTAACATATTTCAAACATCACACTTCTCTAATACTTTGCAAACTTTATAAATAATGCTTTTCAAAGTTAAAAATATCACTACAAAGATTAAGTAATACATAACACACCTTACAAATTTGTAACTCACCTGTCAAATAGTATTGCGTAATATGAAATATCAGAAACTCATAAAAAAAATTATTTTTCACACAATAAATGTGATGCACCACTCCTCTACAAGGTAAAACCAGTAATGGCAAACTTGTCCTCTCTTTCTGCACACAAATAAATTTAACTAACAAATCAACATGCTTCCTTCATTATTTCAAATACTGAAACCCATTTCTATTGGTTAGACATATTAACCCTTTACTAGTCTCTTCTAAAGTCCCCAAACTGGTTCTGTAATTTACTGGAGTTGCGACTCCTTTGCCGATGCCGCAGTGTAGCGTCGCGATGGAGCCGCGAACCCTTACGAGAGTTCAAAAACCTATTTCCAATAATACTACTATTATTTTTTATGAACACACCACTTCTAAACATAGCACTGATTTGGGAAATCTTACTTCAGTAGCATATCACTTATTTTTAACTTAGAATTTCATATTTTAAAACCACAGTTAAGTTTTGACCCTCCCCCATTCCGTTTAATACTAGTTTCCATAGTAACACTTTCTGCAACATTCAACTGTACCAGCAGGTCAAAAGTTCACCATATTTTGAAATGGAGCACACCAGCTTACAAATGGAAACAGGAGGTCTGGTTGACTTTTACAAAATATTAGCTTATCCACTCTACTGTACCTTTCAAACTTTTTTCCATAACCAATCAGAAACATACTTGCTCAGCAAAGTAACATGCATCCTATTTTTGAGTGCACAATGTTGATGAACAGCCAATCAGTAATTGGTTTTCTCAAAAACAGCATCTTCACCTCCATTTTAGATACCTCTCATTCTACCAACTGACTACTTCATCTACAGACATCTTTTGATTCCTTCTGGACATCCCTTCAAAATGCTTACAGTATGGATTGTAGAGCACAGCTATGTTTTCTGGTGCAAAAGGTATGCTGAACACAGAGGTATTGACAAAGACCTAGGTTTGCAAAATGTGGATAATACATGGTTTGCTCAGAGAGGATTAAAGTGGCACCAATTGCTGCCTTTGGTTAAAACCTTTTTGCATCTCCAACCCCCTGACCTCATGATTGTGCACTGTGGTAGCAATGACCTAGGCACATTGGCTGGGTTAGGTTCGGAAATGATAATGAAGGATACCTTTTCACAACTGATGTCACTTTTCCCTCACACTGTCTTTGCATACTTTAACATATGCCAAAGACAGAAATGGAAGTGGTCAAATCAATTCTATCCACAGATTGAGAAAGCTAGGAAGAATGTCAATAAAGCTGTTTCTGCTTACCTCAGAGACCATAACATGGGCTCTATTTATAACAACAACCTACGTTTTCACATGCATAACATCTACAGAAGTGATGGAGTACACTTCACAGATGAAGGAAACAGAGGGGTCGATTCCGATTCGGGCCGGAAAAAGCAACGACCGACTCGGATCCGGAAATTATACCGACCGACACGTACCTGTGGCGCCCGACACGCCAAGTACGATGCAAAGCGTGCAAAATCCGACCGACACGTACCGAACCCAAGTCGAACGACCGAGCCGCACGGAAAACAGCAATCCGGTCGGAAAAACACGCGAATCCAACCGACCGACACGCACCCGGAACAAATCCGACCGAAACGTACACGCGAACTCCAAACCGCAAAGTACGATGCAAGGCGCGAAAACCACGAGCGAGTCGGACGGAGGACAAGCCGTACGACCGACACGCATACAAAACCGAGCCGAAGTAACACAAAACACCGCGACCGACGCGTACGCAGCATAGAAAACCGCACAAACACAGCGTGAACGAAACGGAGAATACCGTACGAGACAAATGCAGGGTCCGACTCGGTCACAAGAACGTTTCCAACATGCACAAAAAGTACTAAGGAAAAATCACACAAAAAAAGGCCAAACAAGCAATTACTAAGCCAAAAAATACTGGGGGGGGTGGGGACAGAGAACAAAGACACACCCACAACTCCACCCATATAAAGGACACAAATCACAACCATGATCCTTTGCAAATGCCATTCCACTGCCAGCACCCAAGAGAAAGCAACCACACACCCACAGCTCATCCCTCACACAAGCCACACACCACCAGCACACCAACAAATACCTACCTCACATACACCCAGCAAAACACACACTCACACACCCTCACCTGCACACCAACACACACATCACTCACCATCACCACCCATCACCATGCCCCCAAGAAGAATCCCAAGTTCCTAGAGAGTGAATTGGAAGTCATGGTAGACGAGATCCTCAGGGTAGAGCCACAGCTGTTTGGCACACTGGTCCAACAGACCCCCATCTCCCAGAAAACCAAGATGTGGGAGAGGATCATCAACAGGGTGAACGCACAATCACCATGTCGGCGCACAAAGAGCGACATCCAGAACAGGTGGTATGACGTGCGCAGGAGGGTACGAGACCTGCTCAAGAAAGACTACATCAACAGCCAATACACCGGCAGTGGCCCTCCTGCCAAGCCAATATACCTCAGGCCCTGGGAGGAGAAGGTGCGGGCCATCCTTCCGCCAGTGAGCGTATATGGACTAGAGGACATCCCAGAGCCTGGTGAGTACACAACAAATGTACACAATATACTGCCACAAAACTCACACACATCACTGTCAAGGGGAGATTCAAACCATGCACTCATAGCAATTACACAGCAACCAGAACAGAATCATCCCAAAATGAGTATGTCAGTCAGATAAACACAACACATGCCATCAAAAAGTCACATCCAACTGTGCCATCACATGTACAAACACAACTACAACTACAGCTAGGCAGTGGCACAAATAGAACTAACAAACACATCCAGACATGTAGCCACCACAACAACACCAACACACAGTGAAGACCACTCAAAGGAAGGAATTCTGTGTATGCTGGCCAAGTCAGTGTAGCCAATAGCATCATGGGAGTCGCAGTCACACATATTGCCCCCCACAACTGTCCCATCAACACCACCATGAACCATGCGCACATCACAGGGCGTGGAGAAGGACTCACAAGATGGCTGACACTGGCTACTGCTGTGGGGAGCACAAGGCCCTGCTGGCAACTGTGCACCAACAAACAGCAGGACACCACTGACTGACATCCTGAGAGACAACTTCCACTCCCTGCAATGCAAGCACATACCATGGTGGGATATCTGGCTGGCTGGGTGGGAAGGAGGACTTGCAGCACTGACCATAGTCACAAGCACCTCCCCTCACACCCCCCCTCAACACAAACTCCACAGAACCCACCTGGTAGAATGCAATGCCTCACATCCTAACTCAAGATCCCACAAAGAACCACCACCCTGGGTTATGTTGTGTGAAGCACAGGGACACTCTTGGAACTGTTAGCCAAACAACTGCCAGGACAACACTTCCAGCCATCCTGTCAGCACAGCCACCCCACCCCACAGGGAAGCAGAGTCAAAAGGAAGGAAGCATGGGCATGCTGGGAAGGGGGGTGGAGGCAATAGCATGATGGGAGTCGTAGTCACTGATATTGGTCACCCCCACAACTGTCCCATCAACACCACCCTGAACCATCCTCACATCACAGGAAGTGGAGAAGGACTCACAAGATGGCTGACACTGGCTACTGCTGTGGGGAGCACAAGGCCCTGCTGGCAACTGTGCACCAACAAACAGCAGGACACCACTGACTGACATCCTGAGAGACAACTTCCACTCCCTGCAATGCAAGCACAGTCCATGGTGGGATAACTGACTGGCTGGGTGGGAAGGAGGGCCGGCTGTCAACCAAATACAACCAATGCAGACCATGTTCACATCCCAACAAATACATAGAAATGCCCAAATAATGCAGGACAATGTGCCACACCAATATCAACCCCTGACTGTGACGACTTAGGACAATGCAATGTACAGGCCCGCACCCAGAGGCACAGTCACAACTGTCATGTGTGTCAACCATTGATGCCTGCAGAAACATAACATACATTGTGTGTGTCTCCCAAAAACAGGTGATGATGGGGACACAGCAGCAGACGCTGAGGAGTCCCAGTCCCAGGCTCAAGAGGATGCGGAGCTCACTGGCGTCGAACAGCCTCTGCCCTCCTCGGACGAAGAAGACCAACCTGGCACATCCGGTGCAAGTCTACATGCAGCACAAGCAGGACCACCAGCTGCAGCACCAGCAGGACCACCAGCTGCACCCCCTGCACCCACCCCTCCAACGACTGTCACCACAAATACCATCCCTGCCGACATGGACAGAACAAGGAGCAACACCAGCACAGGGACCCTGGACCAACCTGGGGCCATGGACACCACCACCACCACCAACCCCCAAGGTGGACCTGGGTCATCTGTGCGTGCCACTGCATGCACTGCACATGTCAGCAGGGGTGGTGGGAGGGGTGGGAGACAGAGGTCGCTGCTTGCAGAGGTTGCTGGTGTGCATGATGACCCACAACTGGTACGCATAGCTGATGCGTACCAGTCCAGCACCGGAGACCTCAGCCAGGTAGTGGGGCTCCTCAGAGACATGAAACAGCAGCAGGCTGCCCATCATGCCCGCTTGGACTCTCACATGTCCCACGTGGAGTCACACATGTCCCGCGTGGACTCACACATGTCCCGCGTGGAGTCCAAGTGGGATGCACTGCATGAGATGACGGCGGTGCACAGGGACATTTTACAATGCCTCCGCCAGATGAACAGCAACCAGTCCACACCTCCCTGTGTGCCAACAACATCTGGTGCTGAACAAACTGCAACTGCCACAGGGAGGGAGGATGACTCTGGTGGAGAGTCCCCTGCACCGCAGCAGCCTGTACTTGAGGGGCCACCCCCAAGAAGAGGGGTCGTCCGAAGAGGGACAAGTGAGAGGCCGATGGCCAAGCGCAACTCCCAGGAAGCCTGAACCTGTTCTGGATGTTCACCTTTGTGCACAGACTGTTCACCCTGTTGACGGCAACACTACTCCCACACATTGCATGGGGAGTACAAGTTGGACCAATGTGTCAGACAACTGTGGCCCCGATACTGGGGATTCTGTCTACCAGGACTTTCAATTCACCTAGGAACTTCTGATTGCAAGATTTATGTACAGCACTACCCATCCTATGCACTATTCACACAAATGTATCACAATAAACACACTAATACACCATACTTGCCTCTGTTGTGATTCCAACGTGGGTGCTGTCATGGGGATGATGAACTGCAAAATTACACTGTGTATGCGAACTGCAACAGCAAGTACAACACAGGCATGTGAGTAAAGGCAACGTGACACATATGAGGGAGACACACCACCAGGGCTACACAACACATACACACCTAGGCCATCTGACTCATTGCCTACACTGATGTTGCCAGGGAAGACGGTGCAATGCACAGACACCACACCCATTCCCAGTTGTAGTTTAATTGTTTAGTGGTAGCTAAGCCCCAACACGTAGTCTGATAGATGGAAGCATTTAGGAACATAATTTGGGTAGGGATGAGGCAAGCACGATGCAATGCCTCGGTTCCTTGTACCTGCCATGGCTTGGAGCCCCAAATAGATTTCAAATCTACTGTGTCTTCCCAGTACTCAAAACCACACACAGCTAGGGCACTCAAAAAGGAACCCGAATAAAGCAATTTGGTGTGTGTTAACATAACTTTCTGAGTTGATGTGGTATTAAGTCTAAAATAATAGGATGCAGGGTTTGACCGATTAAAATCAGTAAAATAGGTAAACTTATGTCGAAGAGTTTGTGAGCTACCTGGCAAGGGGTTTGGACAATGTTCCCATTGGGTGTAGTTAACAGAACTACGCAGAGCACTTGGCTTATGGAGAAAATGATTACCCCAATGCTGGTAACAATACAAATCGGCATAATTCGCAGAGTTCATATATAAATCTTCAGCATTAAAAGATGCATAATATTTTAAATCGGCAAACAATGCTTCAACGGCATGCACATCCCAATCATCAGAATGAATATTATTTTTTACTATATCACCCATAGAAACACGAAGGACATTAGGTACATTAATAATTTCTGTCGGACCATGAATTTGAAAGTTCACCGCATCCCATACGATGCCATCAGCAACCGGAAAAGCTGAAATGTTCACAAATGTGTGGTCACGCTTCATGATGTGAGACGAGGAATGAGGAGCCAAAGTTCCAGCAACATAGTCCACAGCAGAGCGTTCAGGTAAATAGTGACCATTGATTAGTAGAAAAAACACCGTGACAAAGCCAATGGACATGAACAAAAAAATCAAGAAAAGTACCAACCAAATGTATGTCCAGGGTGGAATAAAAAAATTGTCTCTAAACCAGGATACAAAAATACTGAACTTGGATGGGACTTTTGAAGAGGTGGAATCCGAATCAAAGGAATAACGAGGCGGGCTAAGTGGCGTTGTTGGTTGATGTGCCACCGATTCAGATGCAGGATAGGTATACTCGTCCTCGTCGATGTTGGTGGAGAGTTGGGGATCAATTATAGTTTCAGGCAAAGGAGAGGATTCAGGCAAATCAACCATCTCAATTACAGCATCAGCGACCGTTCGTGTAGATGGGCCACGAACATATGTCCGATAAATGGCAGGACAAGAGACCGCTGGTGTGACACTATTCAGGATCGGCCAGACGCTGTAGCTTGACATTTTCCACTGAGATGTATCTGTTCTCCTTGCGACCAGGAAGCGGTGGTAAAATGACGGTACGTGTTCCCTTCAAGCCCAGAACTGGAACCGGTGCACGAAAAGAGGGGCCGAATTCTTTTTGTTTTCAACCTTCTCTCAAACCAGTTCTCCAACCTTTGGAAGCCAGCCGGCTACCGGAATCTGCAACGCAGGATCTGTGGCTGAAGGCAAATGTGTAGTTGCAAGTTTGTCTCGGCCTTCTTGTAAGTCCTGTAACATAGCAGAATGGTTATCTACATCAAACTTGGCGGATTGCGCCGCGATGTCTGGACCCTCAAGGTCAGGCACAAACATTCTTATGCCAAAGAGCATTTCGTATGGGGTCCGCCCACCCAGAGGTCTTCTAGGGAGATTATTAAGTGCACGCTGAACGGTATACAAGTGGGCCAGCCAGTTCCTGCCAGTACCTATAACTCTAGCTGTTAAGGATTGCTTTAAGTCACGGTTCATTCGTTCAACGATAGAATTGCCCTCAGGCCTATACGGAGACGAAAATTTCACCCGCACCCCAAGCGAAGCCATTGCATCCTTGTAAGCCCTAGAGGCAAACGCTGGACCTTGGTCCGAATGGAAGGTGCCGCATGCGAAAATTCCCACAAAGACACGCAAATCCCTGATCACATTTCGAGCGTCAGCACTACGTTGTGGCCAGACCCAGAGGAACCGTGTGCACGAGTCCACTGCTACTAAGATGTATTTATAGGCAGTGTCTGATGAGAATGGACCGCAGTGATCCAAGTAAACACACCCAAAGGGTCTGTTAGCAATGCAGAGCGAGGTCTGTGGTGGACGTGTTACCGTGGAAGGCTTAATCTGTTGACAAACGTCGCAAGAAAGCACAAAAGCACGGGTGTCTTTATACAACCCACGCCACCAATAACGCTGCTGCAATATGGATACCGTAGCTGACACACCAGCATGGGCAGAAGCCATGCCTTCGTGTGCAGCAGATATCAAGGCACTCCTGCGGTCCGCGTTGGGGATCAGCCGATCTCCAACGTCAGGTATTGTTACATAAGGAACCTGTTCGGGACTTAACTTGTAAGAATACTTGGAAGGAAAACCTGTAGGGTATTTATCACCTTCCTTGGTTGCAGCAATAGCTGCTAGAATAACAGAGTCAATCTTAGACATGGACCTGGTAACCGCTGCTACTGAACACGTGACTACTGCTGAACGGGCAGCTTCATCTGCCAGATCGTTACCAATAGCGTGTGCGCCCACCCGCTGATGGCCTAAGGTGTGAACCACCTGTGTGAGGGGCAGACGTTGTTGCAATTCTGCCACTCGAACCCAAAGCATTTTATGCTTAATTGTGCTCCCTTTTGCGTCCTTGTAGTCATTTTTCGACCAGAAAAACAGATTGTCATTGTAAGATTGTACACAGTAGAAAGAATCACACACAATAAGAGTGGTCTCATCCTGAGAAGCGAACTCAAGCGCAAGTAGCAATGCATGTAGCTCGGCCAATTATGCACAGGATAATAGGACCCCGGAATACAGTGGTTTGCCTACCATATACCGTAGCACCCAAAACCCCAACCCAACTAGCTTAGCATCCCATTAGTACCAAAGCACCAATGATTGGACAACCCAGAACACGGTATCCCTATCTCAGGACTCACAGAAACAAGAACACTCTTTCGTCACTCACTCGTACTTGTCCACAAGGTGCGTATGAAGAGACACTGGGTAGATTAAAATGTTTATTTCAACTTACGTGCTCTAAGGTACAGTACACGTGTCAGTACTAATAGCATAATGCATATGAACAATATAAGCAGCATGGTTACAATTCCATAGAATACAAACGGGGAAAGCATCTCATAACTCAGTGGATAAATGTATAAATAACATTACCACCCTCCCCTTGCAGTAAGATAGTTTATTATAAAAATAGAAGACCTCTGGGCTTTGACTAGCGAACCCTCATACCTCGGTCTCTAGATGCAGAACTACATCAGCAGACAATCACAGCTCTTCTCCCTGGAAAGGATTCCTCCAAGTGTCTCAAGCGCCAGTAAACTGCAGTATTAAAGGCACACAAAATTCTTCATGGCATTTGCGCCTAATGTTATGTCTGGGTGCGCGAGACTGGCCATATCAGGAAGAACCGAAATACATTGTTATGCGACCTTGTACATGGTGTGCAGTCTGAGCCCAAATCGAACAAGAGAAAAGGTGAAAGACAGAAAATGCAGACAGCGCAAAAGAACTTGGCAAGAGCAAAGGGCGAGGGAGCCCTGGCTCAGTGTAACGTGCGCAAAGAAAAGCAGCATGGCAGCTAGGCCTAGGCCAACATAACAAGGCAGTCAACAAACCACAAGACAGTAGCCCACAGGTGCAGTAAGCAAATGGCAGTCAAATGTGTGACCACAGACAACGCACATCACAAAGTGAAGCACAGGTTTATTACACAGTTGCAACATGTCGTAACCACTACAGATGCAAGGTAATCCCACCTGGCAGCGGGCACACAGTCAACAACTGTAGATGGAAGGGAGTCCATGGGTGTGGCGCACATCACCTGTAGGGACACAACAGCTACCAGCCTGGAAGTGCAATCATGTCGTCGGTGGACACAGTTGACCAAACGAATCTGGAAGTACCCTGTGAAGGACAGAAATGACACACAGTCAAAAGCAATGGAGTACAGGACAGAACAGCAAAACTCATGCACAATACATGTTACAAGATACCCACCCGGAACCAAGTTAGCATGTCAACACTGTTGGGGAGTACAGACCACCTGTAAGCACACATCGCAACACACATCCAGTCAAGTAGCCCATGGACACACTCCAACAGCACCAGAGCACCACCTACACATATCATGCCAACTCACATCATTGACATGACACCTCAGGATACTCACATTCAGCTAAAGAAGTTGGTGATGAGCTGTGTGCGGACATCACCATCATCATCATCATCGTCACTGGCATCGTGGTCCAGGCCAGGATCCTCCACAGGTGGCGGATGTTGGTCATTGTCATCCTGGATGAGAGGCAACTCCTTCCGCACTGCCAGGTTGTGGAGCATGCAGCAGACGATGATAATCTTGCACACTTTCGCAGGGGCATATGGGAGGGACCCTCCGGTCTTGTCCAGGCAGCGGAAGCAGCTCTTCAGGAGACCAAATGTCCGCTCAATAACTCTCCTGGTCCGACCATGTGCCTCATTGTAGCGCATCTGGGCTGGTGTCACAGGGTTCCTGAGGGGTGTCAGCAACCACGGCATGTTGGGGTATCCCGAGTCACCTACGGACAGACAAGTGCACATTAGCTGACTTGGAAAAGTGGGCGGAATACTACAGATCAGATCACACACAATGGCACAAAGTCAGTACACACCAACAAGCCAGGCACGCTGGTTCTGCATCTGTGCCATCATCCTGGGGATGCGACTACTCCTCATCACAAAGGCATTGTGTGCTGAACCAGGGAAACGGGCACACACGTGTGTGATGGTCATGTCTGCAAGACACACCACCAGTGCATTGACCGAGTGGTAGTGCTTGCGGTTCCTGTAGGCCTGCTCCTGGGCCTGTGGTGGTACCAATGCCACATGTGTCCCATCAATGGAGCCAATGACATGCGGCATCCTCCCCAGGGCATAAAAGTCACTCTTCACGTCAGTGAGTCGTCGCAGTCTAGGGAAATAGATGTACCGGTTCAGGAATAGCAACATTGCCGCCAAAACATCGCGGAGCACACAGCTCAACATGGTCTGTGACATCCCACCAGCAGTCGCAACAGTATGTTGGAAGGTACCGGTGGCAAAGAAGTGTAGGGCTGCCATCACCTTCACCTTGGGGGTCAGCGCTGTAGGATACGGCCGGCCAGGCTGCAAATGTGGGGACAACTGCACTGCCAAATCCTCAATCAGCTGCCTGGTGAAGCGGTACCGTCGGATGATGTCCCGTTCCACCATCGTTGCCAGGTCTGGGAATGGTCGATGGACAGCAGGAGCCCTGCAGTGCAGAGGAGAAGTAAGCAAGATTGTCAGTCACCCCACATATGCGGCATTGAACACACTCAATATCCCAACATACATCATTATGAGGCACAACTACATGAAGTGTGCAGTTCCGTAAGGACATGTATGGTACATACATGGCCAACATCTGTCAACATGGTCCAACAGGTGGCATCAATTAGTCCCAGGTTGGCCCATTGGATATCATGAGGCCGTGTCACAGTTCCCATCTCCTGCTGCCGTGTCACAATCACCCCCCACAGTGACATGTGAGGACAGATGTGCCTCAGGCACCACAGCTCAACGACAGGTACATTCCCAGGGACCGTGTATTGCCACATGGACACTGGCATTACATGGAGTATCATGTATACACCACAGCAAAACAACCATGACCCCCACAGGTAGTGGTCCCACTTGCCACGGCAGGACAGACATGGACGTCTGTGACACACACACGCACAACATCAAAGTCCATGCACACACACCGTGGATGTGGAGACTGTCTCCCATTGTGCACATGAAATCAGAGACATTGTAAACACTACATGCACAAAGACTGTGGAGGACCATCACAATTGTGCCACTGGGACACCCTGGCTCAAACATACCGTCCCACATGGGACTCACAGGGTATGTGACATGACATACACATACACCACCGTGAAATGTGACCATGGCACATGCACAGATATGAACAGTTGCACATCACAGTGGTCATGTACACGTAACACCCAGGATCCTGTCCCCATGAACACGTGCACAGCCTGGGGGTGGCTGCCCACAGGTGACACCCACAGGACAACATGTACACCAACATACACACAATAGGAAATGCAGCCTTACATGCCTTATGATAAAGTTTGGGCAGGCTGTCGTGATGTAGGTGTGCCCCTCACTCCCTGGGAGCTATCTGTGGCTGGCATATGTCCATCTGAGACAGGCATGCTGACATATGCCAGTCACATGTACAGTGATGCGTTGTACCGCAATGGACCGATCGGTGCCCCGGCCGGCCCATTGCATGCAATGTGTGCGGGTGCGCGTTGTACCCCTGTACGCGTTGTACTGCAATGGACCGATCGGTGCCCCCGGCCGGCCCATTGCATGCAATGTGTGCGGGTACGCGTTGTACCCCTGTACGTGTTGTACCCCTGTACGCGTTGTACTGCAATGGACCGATCGGTGCCCCCTGCCGGCCCATTGCATGCAATGTGTGCGGGTACGCGTTGTACCCCTGTACGCGTTGTACCCCTGTACGCGTTGTACTGCAATGGACCGATCGGTGGCCCCAGCCGGCCCATTGCATGCAATGTGTGCGGGTACGCGTTGTACCCCTGTACGCGTTGTACCCCTGTACGCGTTGTACCCCTGTACGCGTTGTACTTCAATGGACCGATCGGTGCCCCCGGCCGGCCCATTGCATGCAATGTGTGCGGGTACGCGTTGTACCCCTGTACGCGTTGTACTGCAATGGACCGATCGGTGCCCCCGGCCGGCCCATTGCATGCAATGTGTGCGGGTACGCGTTGTACCCCTGTACGCGTTTTACCGCAATGGACCGATCGGTGCGCACCCATTGACAATGGGCTTGCCTGGCAACGGATGCGTTTTCGAATTTCGAACGAGTCGGTTGCTGGAAATTTAGTTGGTCACCCACAACAATGTTGCAAAATCATGTATGTCATGAAGTTGAAGATTTGAAGGATGCTGTGGGCGTGTTTTGGTGCTGCTATTCCATGGACTGGCCAGATTCAGAAGATGCAAACGACTTGGACCTATCACTTTGGACACAAGGGACAGTATCTGCCTCTCCAGCACATATATATTGCTGGCTGTTCCCCTGGGAGCTCACTTGCCTGCACTACATGCTCCAGGACGACATCTGCCACTGCACTGCTGCTGTCTCTGCCCCTCTGGACCCTGCAATGGCATGTACTGTGGAGAGAGCCCCAGCCTTCAGCCTTGAGGAGAACCAGGCCCTGCTGGACAGCCTACTTCCACAGTACAGCAAGCTGTATGGGACACCAGGGGAGCAGGTGAGTGTTCTGTGCACTGCCTTTCTGAATGTGCATATTGTCTGACTAGCAAGGCTGAAAGTCTGCATGCCACTGGCTAGCAGGCTCACTGAGTAGTTGTCACCCCCCATAGTGTGTAGTGACATGCACTGGACAGGTATGGCGCAGTGACAGTGCATTTGAACAATGTTTTACTTCCCATGCAATGATACCATGTAGTGACGTCTGGCAAACTGTCCATGGGCAGCTTTGCACTGCCTGTGTACATCATGTGCCCCTGTGATTGAGACATGTATATACAACTGTGTCATGCACGGATATGTTGCATGTGTAGTAATGGCCTTTTCACTTTGTCATCCTGACAGGTTAATGCCCATCGGAAGCAGGAGATCTGGAAGGACATCGTCCGGGCTGTCCGGTCCGTGGGGGTCTACAAGCGCCGGATCCGCAACTGCCAGAAGAGGTGGCAGGACCTTCGGGGCTGGACCCGGAGGATTGCACGGGTCCAGCTGAAGCTGTCGCCTCCTCGCAGGAGGGGCGGAACACGGACCCTGACCCCCACATGCTCCAGATCCTGGCGGTGGTGTTTCCAGACCTGGATGGGCAGCTGAAGGCCAGACAGCAGCAAGGAGGGGGTGAGTCAAAGTCTGCACTGTGAACTCTGTATTACATGCTGTGTGCCCTCCTCTGGCCTGGTTCAACTGCCACAGTGCAGCAGTCATGTTGTCCAGGAGCCATGTCCCTCTATTGTGCACTGCCCACTGCTCATCTGATACCCAGGTGTGGCCCTTACATTCAGGGAATTGTGTCACTTGGGACTGTGTCCTTGCAGTTTGCTTCACTAAAGGTGGGGGACAGCATCTGTTTCCCTAACTCTGTTGTGGGCATCATGGGTGGGTCCATTGTTCGCACTACGCCTGTGTTCGGACATGTAATCTGCATGTTGCTTTGATATGCGGTCCACTTGCTGAGCTGAGCCACCACATGTGCCTGGGGTATGTGGCACACGCCCATGCAGCGGGTGGGATCAATGTTTGGGCCCCAGGAGTGTGCAGATTACGTGTGTCACACATACATAGCCAGCTATCCACTGTCCAGGGCTCATCCCTCATTCATGTGGAGCAGGACAGTCATGCCTACTCCAGGCCATGCAATGCACTCTGTACTCCCACTCCCGTGTATCAGCTGACACATTGTGCGCAGTGATTTGACCCCTCAGGTGTCTGCCTCTGTGTCAGTGTGCTGTGGATTAGTTGCCAGGACTGCTGGGGTGTTTCTTGGTAGGGGCTCAGCATGCCCCTGGAGATGTGACCATAGGAGACGATACTTGTGTGTCACATAGGTGTTTGATCAGCTGCCCGTGCAGACTGGGGTATGCGAATGTGAAGTTCAGGCAGCTGTTCCCCATTCACAGCAGATTGTGAGGGGCTCAGGTTCAGAGGGTAGTGTCACAGGTCTCCCATATGTCCAATAGGTATGACCTGGACAGATGAGGGTTAAGATGATGTGTTGTGTGGGGGATGTACATGTGCACTTGTGCAGCTCCAGGACTTGCATTCCCCATGACCTACTATTGTGACACAGTGCATTGTGTTGTTGTCTGGCTGCCAAGTCATACATCACTGAGACAGTGATGTATGACTTAGCAGTCATGCCTCTGCCATGGCATGTGTCTACTTATTGGTGATCCTGCAGGGGAGTGACATGTGCTACATGCACACCATTGTGGCGATGGCTATCAGGACATGGGTGCATCATGGTGTCTGTCGCTGGTATGCATCACATGCATTTCCTATTTGACTCTGGGCATCCCTTTCATCCGGAAACCTGTACTGACTCTGTGGCAAGAGCTGTGATGTGTGCATGTCCACATGCCACACCGTGTCCTCTGCACTGTCCAACTACTGTGTACTTGGTGCATGTGTCCACACTGGGGTGTTGCAATCCAACAGACACCAGACAGATGGGTGCAAGGCCATGTGGGATGTGAGTGCCATGGTTGGCATCAGACTGACAATTGGCTTCTCCTGTTCAGTTAGGGCACTTTTAGCAATGTACAACTAATGATGCCAGGGCTTGCTCTGTAATGTGCTGTGCTCACAGTGGTGTGTGCGTTTGGTGCAGGTGACTGATGTCTGTCTGTTTCCCCATTGTTTGCAGATACATCCACGGCCACGGAAGGGGACAGCTCCACGGACCAGGAGGAGCCAGAGAGCCAGACTGGGTCAGCAGCCGAGGAGTGGTCGGAGGGACCCAGTGGCACGGAGGGTGAGGGGAGCCACACCGAGGAGTCCTCAGCACCATCCACCTCAGCTGAGGACCAGAGCAACTCGGAGGATGACTCCCTTATGGAGGCGGGTGTCAGCAGCCACCACACCCCAGCTAGTGTTGCTGTCCCCGCCACCACCAGCACCACCACCGCCCTCCCATCGGCTCCCATTCCCCAGGTCCGTGGAGGCTCCCATGTTCGGGAGCGTGTCTCCTTTGGGCCAGGCACCGCACCCCCTGCCCCTGTGTCCCCTGCTGCCCTGAGTGAGGAGTCTGTGTACCTCCTTCGCCAGCTCCATGTAGGGCAGACAGCCATGCTGAGTGTCCTCCATGCGCACACCGCACTGTTGACTCAGCTAGTGTCGTTCATGGAGGGCATCTCATCGGGCATGTCTGACCTACAGAGGGGCAATAGGTCCATGGACTCCTCCCTGACGGCAGCAGTGTCCCTCCTCAGACAGTCCCTCACCCCTCCTGCCTCTGCTCCATCCACACTCCCCAGCACCTTACCCGTCCCAAGCACACACAAACCGGCACAGGCACACACCAGCACACACACGTCCAGCACACAGACACACACGCCACAAACAAAGCGCACACGCACGCACAGTCAGGGGACTGAGACCAGACTCACAGGGGATGGGGCCCTGGT